>WOXC01001396.1:600000-940546 GCA_011680675.1 Gymnobelideus leadbeateri | reverse complement strand
GTTACTCCTGTGTGAACAAGCCACTTAACCTGTCAGCCTCAGTTTCCTTACATATAAAATGGGGATGATAGCAATAGCTACCTCAAAGGGTTGTTATGAGGACTGAAATACCCTGTGAAACGCATTAAACATTTATTTTGGAAAGTAAATGGTAAAGTGCTTATACCTGCTAGTTATTGCTATTAAAGGACTGATGTACATGGGGCTATGGAAGTCTATTTTGGGCAGAGGGAAGAGCATAGTAGAGGTGTGCAGAAAGGAGAGAGCGTTGGAAGAACAGGAAATGGTACATGGTCTGCTTCCACCCTCCTCAGGGCCTCCCAGTTGTTAGAGCCTTTCCCCCACATTGCTTTTCTTTCTAAAAAACACTTTGGAAATATTTGTATTTATTAATATTATATTTATGCTTTATATATTTTATGTATTTATCTCTCCCATTAGAATGTAAGCTCATTGAGAGGAGAGATTATTTTATCCTTTGCCCTTGTAGCCCTAGCACATTGCCATCAAATGTTCAATAATTGAAAATATCCAGAAACCTTGGAAGTTTTCCTTTTTTATCTAGACATTTGGCATCACAAACGCACAGCCTAAAACTACTAGAAACCATTCAATATCTACCCAATTTAAATAGATTAAAAATAGGCTGATTTTTAAAAAATGCACATTTGGGTGTTTTGAAGCCGGATTTATTTGGGCATAAAAAAATACTTTAAATGAAGCCATTATGTAAAACTATTAAATAAACAGTGGACTAAGGTATATATGTTATAAATCAATCCTATAAGTTAATGGATGCAATTTAATAGTTTTTTCCCCCTAGCTACATATGGTATTTGACTTTTTTGTTATCCTCCCAGGAAATTTTTAGTTATGTCAAATAAGTGGCAGGGAAAAGCAGGAGAGTGTTAAATTTCTTTATCGTTTTGCAAAAGCAAGAAATGGTGGTAGATTAGGAATGCCAGATTAGATTCCTATTATATGGTTAAAACATGAGTTGCTGGCCTTTCTCCAGGTTAGCTATGTGACCTGGACTTGGGTAAGTCATTTAACAGACCCGAGTCTCACTTTCCTTATCTTTTAAAATGAGAGAACTGAATTAGATGACTTCTAGATCTGTTCTAGATCTAAGTCTATGATTCCTTTGCTCTTCCTTTTGAGAACCCATGGACAGTCTTGGTTCATCAGGAAGGTAGCAGAGTATTTTAAACGTATGTAAATGTAAACAAGACAACTTAGTGGCACAGTGCATAGAGTGCCAGGCATGGAGTCATGAAGACCAGAGTTCAAATTTGGCCTCAAACACTTACCAGCTGTGTGACCCTGGACAAGTCACTTAACCCTATTTGCCTCAGTTTCCTCATCTCTAAAATGGTCTGGAGAAGGAAATGCTAGACCACTTCAGTATCTTTGCCAAGAAAACCCCAAATGGGGTCACAAAGAATTGACACAACTAAAATGATTGAGCAACAACAATAAAATGTAATCAAGAGGTGCATGGCTTTTCCCCCTTTGGCCAGGCAGTTAACAATTATTAGGTAGGCACTACGTGTCCAACACGGTGCTAAGCATTGGGAATGCGAAGAAAAACAAAAGGCAATGCCTGCCCTCAAAGAACTCACAATCTAAAGTACAAGGCAACACATAAAAAGCAACTGATAATCATGGGAGTTGGGGTGTTTGGCATAGGGGAATGATGAAATCCAGAGAAGTACAGTCAGGTGGGGAATGATGAGATGGCTGCATTTGTGAAGTTTTTGGTATATAATACAATACCTTATAAATATCTGTTTGTTGACAAACTGACCAGATGAAAGGAATTGAAGGTGGGAAGGCCTTTTCCCTATCCTCTTCATATTTCTGGACCAATTGAGTCTATTTCTACGTACCCAGGAATATGCTGCTGTCCTGGCTGCTGTTTCCAGCTGCTGCACAGCTGGAAGAAGGGTGCGGTTACCCAGCTTCAAAGCTGGCAGGGTCACATCCTTAAAGGCAAGCTCATTGCAGCTGCTAGGCTGATGGTCAGAATGTTATAGAGGCACAATTGCTGGCAGTAATGCTGGCATCTCTTAGCAGCTACACCCTCTTGAGGGTTGTGTAACCAAGGCAAGATCCCAAGAGGGAAACATGAAAGGAAAAGAAAATGAATGGATCTGTGGTGGCAAAAGTTAAAAGAAAAAAAAGTCTAGGAACCACTGGTATAAACTCTGGATGCCAAAGGAACCCTCTTCTTTGTTCCTCCATCAAAGTATCAGTAAAGTCAATACAATAATCAGTTATATAGCCAAGGGAAGAAGTGAGATTAGGCAGGGGATTCCTCAAATCGCTGGTATTTTATTAATTGTCTTTGGAACCATTAAGGCCTGAGTCTTCTAATCTCAGAGTAATAGTAACTGTGTTAATATTGGGCTTTAAGATTTATGTAGTATGGGTGCTAATTGTTCTTTAAAAGTTCTTGAGTACTTACCATGACTTCATCCTGACCAGGAGTTTTTATTTGGGTAGTTCCTTTACAGTTAGTTCTATTTCCATTTCTGAGATTGGGTTCCTTAAGATCACTAGTCTTCTCTTAAGGTATTTCTCTATTTCTTTTGTCTTCTAAGTTTTGTTAGCGTATAACTGTGTATAATCATTTTTGATTATTCTTCTTATTTCTTCTGGGGGTTTTTGCATATGATTTCACCTTGCTAATTTACAATTTTGTTGATTAGATTTTCTGCTTTTTAAAAGAAATGATTGGCTAAAGGTTTATTAATTTTATTAGTCTTTTCAAAGAACCAACTTTTAGCTTTATCATTTCTATGATTGTTCCAGATTCCAGTTTATTTCTCCTCTTATATTAATATCTTTTCTTTTGTGCTTATTTTAGATTTGCTTTTTTTTGGTTTTCTGACTTTAAAATATATATATATATATATATATTCAGGTCATTAATCCATTCTTTTTCTTTCATGTTTTTTTTTTAGTTGGAATATGCTTACTCCCCTAGCAACCCCAAGATTTGCTTTAACTGTATCCCAGAAATTTTGGTATGTAGTTTCATTATTATAATTTTCTTTAACATAATTATTAATTGTTTCTATGATTTATTACTAGATCCACTCATTATTTTAGAATTTCATTGTTAAATCATTTGAATTTGTCTTTTGTTTGTGATTCTTAAATCAACGACTGTTTTGCTGTGTTATGGTCTGTGAAAGATATGCTTACTATTTCTGTTTTTTAATATTTCTCTGGCATATCTCCATACCATAACATATGGCCAATTTCTATAAAAGTTTCATGTGGTACTGAGAAATATGTATATTCTTTATCAGTCCCATTTAGAAGATAAATCTTTTAGCTATATTTTCTCTAGCAATTTGTTCAGTTCTATATTGTCTATATTGTCCTCCTTTTAAAATCTTTTAGTTATAAGTCCAAAACAGAGAGGGATATTGACATCTGCCACTATTGTATTTCTGTGTCTTCGTATAGCTTGATTAATTCTTCCTTTATAAATTTAGATGCTAAGTCATTTGGAGAATATAAGTTCAATATTGATATTGCTTTGCTGTCTATATTTGTTTTAGCATAATGTAGTTTTCTTGTCTAATCCCTTTTTATATTTGAATATTTCTTTTTGTTTGGTATGATAGCATAATTGCAAATTCTGCTTTTTTTTAGATTTTTTTCAATGCATAGTACATTTTTTTCTAGCTCCTAATTTTTATTCTTTGTATTTGTTTTAAAATGTATTGCTTGTAAGAAAGAAAGATTGTGGAATTTTGTTTCTTTTCCATAAATTGTTTTATTGGATTATTTGATCCATTTACATTTAACATTTTGAGCAGTAAATTTATATTTTAATTAATTTGTTTCTAATATTTTTCTTGCTCTCCCCCCTCCAAATTAGGATTTTCTCCCTCTTTTTCTATAAAAATAGTATTATGTCTCTTTAGCTTTTTTAGCTTAATCTATTTTGAGGCAACTCTGTTCCCACTGACTCTTTTCCCATCAACCTTAAGCTCCATTACCTCTCCTCCTGTTTGTTACCCTTTTCTCTAGTTTTAGAGTTTTGCTTATTAGTTGCTTTTTCTTTCTTGATTTTCTCTAGCTATTTAATTCTTCCCTCTTTTATCCCTCTTAGTTAAATAGCAAAGTTAAAATCCTGTTTCTCCTTTTCTTCATTGTGTTTTGTTCATTATTTTTTAAAAAAATTCTGTAATTTTTTCTAAAAATATTTTCCCTCATTTTCTTCATTATTTATCTTGCTTTTCTGTCTATTCTAGCCTGTTATTCTTTGATCCGTGACCCTTGTACTTACTTGGTCTTTCCTTATTCTCTATATTCCTCTTGGAATTAAGACTTTTGAGGTACTTATTTTGAGTTCCCTCTTCTGAAAATTTTCTGTATTTGCCTCGTAGATCTTACTCCCTGCCCTCCTTTTTTTCTCTTGTTCATCATTGTTAGAAATACCAATTTCTGAAGGTTATAGAGAGGATATTGTCCTATGGTAGGAATCGATTATACAGTTCTTCGTTGACCTTTGCCCTCTTCTTGGTCATCGTTCTCTCCATTTGCCTCAAAATTCCTTCCTTTGATTCATGCCCCCTTACTCTTCTGGGTATAGTTTCCCCTAGAAGTTATGATTCCCCTTCTCCTAAGGCAGGATGAGTAGCATCCAAATCTCCGTGTACCAAATCTCTTCAGATAATACCCACCAGAAGGTCCTTATCTCTTTGTATAGGTTATTTTTCCCTAAAGAATATTCATAAATGGTATGCCCTTCCTGTTGCTAAAACAAGCTTTCTTCTTTTCTTTCTTCATTTTTCAGTCCTTCCTTTTACATCCCCACCTGTTCTCCTATAGGCTCTCTTTTTCCTAACAGGAGTTATTTTTTCTTCATTGTTAGCCTTTGACTGAATTAGGGCATATTACACATTCCTCTCTTTCTTCTTCCTTCTTTTCCTCCCTTTATGTGTCCCTCTCATTCTGTGTTTAGTCACATAAAAACAAACAAACAAACAAAAACATTAGTTCACCTTTAGGGTGGATGTTGTGAGGTTCAGGCTTATACAAAGAGGCCAAAGACAGTTCCACTTCTCAAGGAACTCACAATCTAATGAAGGAGACAAAAAGCAAGGAAATATGTATAGATAAGCTGTGATTTGAAGACTGGGACTGTTTTTTCCTTTTTTTTTATATCCTCAGTGCTTTGCACAATGCCTAGTACATAGTAGGCACTTAAATATTTATTGACTGAATTAATAGAGGCAAGGTGCTAATATTAAGAGGGTTTGGAAAAGGATGCCTATAGAAGATAAGATTTCATTTGGGACTTGAAGGAAGCCAGGGAAGCTGGTAAGTGGAAATTAGAAGGGAGAGCATTCTAGGAATGGGGGACAATAAAAGAAAAAAGCCTAGAGCTGAGACATGGACTGTCTTGTTCCTGGAACAGCAAAGAGACCAATACTACTTCGTCTCTCAATATGTGGCAGGGGATAAGGTGTAAAAAGACTGGAAAGGTGGCAGGTGTTGGCAGGGGTGTAGGGGGAGGTTATGAAAAGCTTTGAATGCCAAACAGAGGATTTTGTATTTGGCCCGTAGGGTGATGCAGTTGGATCTGCATTTTAGGGAAATCACTTTGGCAGCTGAATAGAGGATGGGGTGAGTGAGTGAGGAGACATTTGAGGCAGGCAGACCCATCATTAGGCTCCTGCAGTAATCTCAAGTGTGAGTTGATGAGGGCCTGCACCAGAGTGATGGTAGTGTCAGAAGAGGGAAGGGGGCATATTCGAGAGATATTGCAAAGGTAAAATCAGTAGGCCTCGGCAGCAGATAGGATATGGGGGTGTGAGATATAGTGAGGAGTTGAGGATGACACCTAAATCACAAGGCTGCAGGAATGGGAGGATGGTGGTACTCTCAAGGGAAATTAGGAAGAGAAGGAGGGCCTGGGGAAGGGTCAAGATGAGTTCCATTTTGGACACGTTGAATTTAAGATGTCTACTGGAATCCAGTTCAAGATATTTGAAAGGCAGTTAGAGAGGTGACACTGTTGATCAGCAGAGAAGTTGGGCCAGATAGATCTGAGAATTATCATCGTAGATGTAATAATTAAACCTATGGTAGCTGATGAAATGACTAAGTGAAGCAGTATAGATAGAGAAGAGAAAAGAGCCCAATGGGACATCTATAGTTAGAAATTGTGATCTGGACGAGAATCCAGCAAAGAAGACTACGCAGGAGCAATCAGATGGGTAGGCAGAGAACCTGGAGGGACTAGTGTCCCCAGAACCTAGGGGAAAGACATTATCAAGGAGAAGAGGGTGATCAACAGTGTCAAAGGCTGCAGAGAAGTTAAGGAGAATGAGGATGGAGAAAAAGTCATTGGATTTGGCAATTATGAGATCACTGGTAACTTTGTAGAAGAGCAATTTGCATGAAATGATGAAGTCAGAAGCTGGCCTGTAGGGAATTAGTAAGAGAGGCAGAGGAGAGAAGGTAGAGGCACCCTATTGCAGAATGGTCTTCTCAAGAAGTTTAGCCACAAAGGGCAGAAGAGATATAGGATGATAGTGGTGATTGAAGTATCAAGCAAGGGTTTTTTGAGGATGGGAGAGACATGGACATGTTTGTGAACAGTAGAGGAGGAGCTATTGGACTGGGAGAGATTGAAGATAAGTGATAGATGAGGGATGACAAAGAGGGCAATCTGTTGGAGGAGACAGATGTAATGGGATCATTTGTGCAGATAGAGGGATCTTCCTTAGTAGCAGGGCCACCTCATCATGTTGAGGTGGGGACAGAGAGGAGAAAGTGGCAGAAAGCATCCTAGTGATAGGAAATGAGGAAGTGGTAACAAGAAGATGCTCAGCGTTAATGGCCTCAGAATTTTCTGTAAAATATGAAGCAAAGATTCTTCTCTAACAGTGTGCGGTGGTGGTGGAAGGGAATCACAAGAGGTTAGAGGAGGGATGAAAAGGTCTGGAAGATCTATAGTGGATAGAGGGATAGTGAATTGATAAGGAAGATGTAAAAAGTTTGCCCAACAGTATCGAGAACCTAGCTGATGTTATGTAATGTATATTTACAGTAGATTGAATTAGAAGAGTTGCATGATTTTTCCTACCTTCTTTCAGTGGCACATATGTCAGAATGAAGGCAATGGATGTAAGAATGATTCAAGGCTGAAGATTTATTTATATTATTTGTTATTTTATGTTGTGTTATTATTTTATATTATAGTATTAATTATATTTGTTCAATTGTACTGAAGCACAGTTGGTGATATGATAAAGGACCCAGGGATTCAAGAGAGGAGGATAGTGTAGAGTTGAACTGGTTCACCAATGGGTCAAGACAGGGAAAAGAGGAAAACATGCCTAGTGCAGGGGTGATGGCCTGGGAGAGAACTGAGGCGTTGAGGGATTGGAGGTCATTGTGTGATGGAAGAGTAAGGGTTTGGTAAGAGAGGATGGAGAGAGATAGAAAGCCAATAGATTATGGTCATATAAGGGAATTTCAGAATTCTTGAATGTGGAACAGATATATTTGTGGGTGATATCAACATCAAAGGTATGACCATCTATTTGTGTGACTTGAGGTGGGCTGGAGGAATAGGTTATGGGGAGGTAGACTGAAGAACTGAAGAGTTAGAGTGCTTGAGGGACAGTCAATATGTATATTGAAGTCTCCTAGAATGAGGATAAGAACTGGAGAGGAGAGAAAATTTGTGACCTTCGTACTGAACTCATTGAGGAAGGAAGAAGAAGAGTGACCTGGAGACCTGTAGATAACACATACAAAGATTTTGATTAAATGATAGATATGAAGAGTATGAACTTAAAGAAGGAGAGATTATTGAGTGATGAAAGTAGGGGGAAGTCCTGAAAGTGGCAATAGAGATGTAGGAGTATTCTTTCTCCCCTACCTCACCCAGTGAGCTAAGGGGGGTAGCTGAAGGTTCAGTCAGTACTGGAAAGGGAGTTGGGGAGCTGTGTTAATAGCAGGGAGACAGGTCTCAGGGATTATTAGAAGATGGAAGGAGAAGAAAAGATTTAAGATGAGGACAAATGTGATACCTATGGGATAGGCATTCCAGAGGACATAGTAGAAGAGGTTTATAGTATTTGGTTGGAACTTTGGGGGTGGGAGGTTGAAAGAGTAGTGATTTGTTTCAGAATCACTGGAATTTGTAGGATATGACCAAGTATGAGGATGTTAGTCTTTGAATTGAAGGTGCTATTGTTCTTCCCAGAGTAGGCTGGAGATCAGGAAGGAGATGAGTGATGTATGAGATGGAAGGCACATAGTAAGATGGCACACCTTGTTCCACTTCTCTTCCCAACAAAGGCAAAGAGTAGGTAGGTGGCATAGGAGATAGAAATTGAACCTACAGAGCAGAAGATGGAACTCCTCCTTCCCTCCAACTTTCTTCTTCCTTTCTTCATGGGACAGGTATGGGGGTAAATGGAAGTTATGTTGGCTCAGATGGAAGTTAGGCCCAGATTCTTGCTGCCTACTCTCAGGGGACAGAAGATGTAAAGCATAGTGAAAGGAAGGTCACTCCTCTGTTCACCTGAAGCTGGAGATCACAATATTTATTTATAGACAATCAAACTCTTTCCCCTGATCTGGAGGCTATTTTCCATTATGTTCATTTTATCTTCTCTGCTGGTTTATTTGCTTATGCTCAAGGTCTTTAATTTAGTTTTCTTCCTTCTGAGATCAGTAATTTCAGTCTTTTTTCTTTACTTTCCCCTGTTGTTCATTTTCTGACTCCCTCCATTTTGATGAGAGTTTCCCTGAAATTCCCTGGATCTCAGAGCTGTTTCAGACTCCTCCAACTCTGGCCAATTCATTGGTTCTCTAGCCTAGGTGTCTCTTTAGTGATTTCTGTGGGAAACTGGTCCCAGCTGGATGGTGGGCTCTTTCTTTTAGACTTAGTGGAGTACAACATAGCCCCCTACAGAAGTACACCGCTTTAGTTTCCTCTTTTCATCAGTTCTCTGACTGTATTGCAGCCTGAGCAATTTTTTGTCATTTGGATCTCCTTGACCCTGGAAAGAAGGGTGTTGTTGTGGTGTAGAATTGAGTTTTATTGCAATCTTGTGGGTTGACTTTCGTAGCACTGCTGCTGGGAGTGTGGTAGGGGTTGGGGGATGGGGTATTGAGTGAATGTATTAGACATTTGGGATTGACCTTCTCTGAATTTAGTTCATTGAGTTTTTGCCTTGTTTGGGTTCTTAGAGTTCCAGACCATAGAGATAGTTTAAATTATTTTATTTCTGGTACATAATTCCTATTTTGCAGAAATTTGAGAGGTTGTGAAAATTGGAGAAAATATCTAGCCCTTTATCTTATTGGTCATTCTTTTTCAAGTTTTGGTCCAAAGCATGTATTTAAATTCTGTTTCATTCTCAAGGTCAAATATATACTGAACCATTTGTAATAGATCATTGGCTTAAAGCTTAGTAATGATCAATTGCAGTAATATGGAGACAAAAGGAACACCATTTAGAGTAGAGGTTCTTAAGTCTGGATTCTTGAAGTTCACTGGCATTTATCCAAGAGTTCATGAACTTGGATGGGAAAGCTAAGACATTATTATTTTCACTAAACGCTAAATGAAATTTAAAATTTTTTTCAATTACTTAAAAATATTATCCTGGCATTACTAGACTACCAGCTAGTCAACCAGTCAGTCAATAAAAACTGACTTAGTACTTGTAATGTGCCAGACCTTTTGCTAAGTGCTGGGAATACGTAAATAAGTAGAAAATCTTAACCTTCAAAGAGCTTACATTCTTTCTTTCTTTCTTTCTTTCTTTCTTTCTTTCTTTCTTTCTTTCTTTCTTTCTTTCTTTCTTTCTTTCTCTCTCTCTTTTTTTCTTTCTTTTTTTTGAGGGGAGACAGCAGGGCAATTAGGGTTAAGTGACTTGCCCAAGGGGACTCAGCTAGCAAGTGTGTCAAATGTCTGAGCCAAAATTTGAACTCAGGTCCTCCTGACTTCAGGGCCAATGAGCTATTCACTGTGCCACCTAGCTGCCCCAACCTTACCTTTTAATGGGGGGAAACAACATATGAAATAAAGTAGAAAAACCTACTAAGGGGAGACAAAAGTATCTGGGGAAGGATAGTAGAAGAGGTCTGGAGTGTGTCTGGAGAGGAATGAGACAGCTGAATTGGGCACCTTCCTTAAGTAAAGTTTCTGCCAAAAGGGTCTGTCTGTGACACACACACAAAAAGACTAAAATTCACTGACATAGAACCAAAGACTATTACAGCTAGAAGGGAGCTCATCTAATCCAATCCAAATATTTTACTGATGATAAAATCCAGCTCCAGACAGCTGAAATGATTTACCTTGCCAAGGTTACACAGTCAAGTAGTAAAAGAACCCAAGATAATTCAAACCCAAGTCCTGTGATTCCCAATTCTTTTCCCTACACCATTTATGAAGACAATTAGAACCCAACTAGAATTTACTTAAAAAAACAAAAACAGAATCCCTCCTCTGTCTCCTCTATTTCCCTTTCTTCCTCAGTTCTTTGGCTAATTGCAGCCTGAGCAATTTTTTTGTTATTTGGATCTCCTTGACCCTGGGAAGAAGAGTATTGTTGGAGTGTACAATGGAGTTCTATTGCAATTTTGTGGGTTGGTTTATGTAGCCCTGCTCCTGGGAGTGTGGCAGAGGTTGGGGATGGGGTGTTGAGTGGGTGTATTAGACATTGGGGACTAGCCTTCTCAGTAGTTAGTTGCCTGGGTTGTGGTTGGGGAGGTGATGGCAGTGGTTACAAACTTAAAGTCACAAAGCACTTTCTCCACCAATTTAACTTTTTCTTTTGACCTAGCCTCTGAACAAGTTCCTCCCCTGCCACAGGACCATGTGTCTTGGGTACTGGGCCTATCAGGTTGCTCCTCAGGGCTGCATGGGCACAGCCATTGGCAAACTCTGGAGCAGTCTAGGCTTGCTCTGCCCAAGTTGCTGCATTTTGGCTAGATAGACCAATCTGCTGGTGGGCTCCTTTGAGCAGACCCTGTGGTTCACCGGATGGCTCCTCACCAGGCTACATTGTTGTCACACCAGATGAAGAAGCCACTGCTGTTGTCATTTTCCCACTGGGCAGTGACTGCTTGGAAGTGCTTAGCAGGCCACCTGGAAGGATTGATCTGCTTCTTACTCTTTTAAGAGGAAATGCAGTTTTTTTTTTTCCACCTTTACTCTCTCGCTGGGCTAGATGGTACTGCACGATCTTCTGCTGGAACCCTACTGTGCTTTTTTCATCTGGGGGGCTGCAAAGCTATCTCTGCTAGGGCAGAGACCAGCGGAAGCTTCTACCCTTTGATTCCCTTAGAGCTGAGGCTTGGGGGCTGTCCTCTGCAGATTGGAGAAGACTTGCCTCTCTTTTAGATATTTTTTTTTTCTTAGCTCAAAAGCCCTAGCTAGCCTTCTGTACTCCCCTGACCACCTCCACTCCCTCCCCACTGGCTGCCTTAGGATGACTAATTGCAGACATTTTTATTTTCAGTACTCCTTATAATGCATTCTATGCAGATGAGTGGCTAGGGATAGAGATGGGTATTCATTTTCTGCATAGAAGACATAGTCTTTGTCTTGTTGGCTTTTGAAATGCAATTAAGGTTTAGGAAGTGTATTACCACCTTTTTCAGGACAGAAAATGTCAATTTTCCTTCTAAAGATTTTCCTTTTTACTTTTCAGTGTTTCTTAGCTTCTTCAAACCTTGTGCTTTGGGCAGATATCCCAACCACCCATAACCCTTTTCCCCAGTGTTAGGTGGATTCAGATTCTATACTTGGACAACTACACCAAAAGAATACTTATCAATGGGTAGATGCTAACCTAGAGGGATCTACTTTGGCTTCAGTTCAATTCAACAAACATATAAATAATAATAATAATAATAATGCAGCTAGGTAGTGCAGTTGATAGAATGTCAGAACTGGAGTCAAGAATACTCATCTAAATGAGTTCAAATCTGGACTTAGCAACTTACTAGCTGTGTGACCCTGGACAAGTCACTTAACCAGTTTTACCTCAGTTTCCTCATCCCTAATATGAGCAAGAGAAGAAAATGGCAAACCACTTCAGTATCTTTACCAAGAAGACACCAAAGGAGGTCATACACAACTCAAATGACTGAACAACAAAAAGAACAACACATACTATTAATAGCTAACATTTATATTATGCTAGGTACCAGGCACTGTGCTAAGAACTTTACAATTATGATCTCATTTGATCCTCAAAATAAACTTGGGAGGCAGGTGCTACTATTATCCCCATTTTATAGATAAGGAAACTGAGGCAGATGAGCTTAAGTAACTTGCCCAGGGACAGACAGCTGGTAAGTATCTGAGGTTGGATTTGAAATCAGGCTTTAGCTACAAAGACAAAAGCAAAGTCCCTTGCTCTCAAGGAATCCCCCCCCCCCTTTTTTTCTTTTTGGAGGGCAATTGGGGTTAAGTAACTTGCCCAAGGTCACACGGCTAGGTTTTTGTTTTTGTTTTTTTTTGCTTGTTTGTATGTGTTAAGTGTCTGAGGCCAGATCTGAACTCAGGTCCTTCTGACTCCAGGGCTCTCTACTCACTGCACCACCTAGCCACCCCAAGGAACTCACTTTTTAAGGGCAACACAACATGCAAACAATTAATAAGCAGAAGATACAATCTGATGTGGGAGAGAACACTAAGGAAGGGGAAGGGAACAAGTATTGATTAATCTACTAAGATGTGCCAGGCATTGTTCCAAGTGCTCTACAAATATTAAGTCCTTTGATCCTCTGTACAACCTGTAACCGATAAGGACAGGTTTCCCACAGGAAGAGGTCCCTGAAACCAGCAAGCTACACATTCTAAGAAGATGTGAGGAAGGAGGGCATTCCAGGCACCGGCAAAAACAAATTCAAGGTCATGGAGCAGGGAGATTGTGCACATGATTTTGGGGAACAACAAGTACACAAGTTTACTGGGAGAATAGGAAGGAGAATAGTAGAAAATGTCTAGAAAAGTAGGTGGGAACTAGATTGTAAAGAATTTTACATGCCAGGTGGAAGAATTTGTTTTTTATCCCAGAGACAGTAGGGAACCAACCACTGAAGATGTTCTTAGTAGAGGAGTGATGTGGATATAGGTATGCTTTAGAAAGAATATTTGGGGAGCCTGGTGTAGGAGATATTGAAGAAGGAGATTGGAAGCACAGAGACCAATTGGACCATTGCAGTGATTAGGCAAGAGGCAAGAAGTGTCTGAACTGGGAGAGAAGTCAAGTGAGTGGAGAGAAGGTGACAACCAGGGAATCATTTATAAAATAACAAGAACATTGTCAAGACAAACAACTTTGAAAGCTGTAAGAACTATGATCAATAATGACCAGCCATGATTCCAGAGGAACAATGATGAAACATACTATATATCTACAGTTGGAGAGGCCAGAGATTTAACTTTCTTTTGCTTGGCCATGCATATTTGTTACCATGCATCCCTCCCCCCCCTTTTTTTCTCCAATGGGGTGAGAGCAGGAAGAGAAGGAAATCACAATGGATGGATTTGATTTGATTTTTATCAGTAAAGTGGAAAGCAAGGTTCCGTACTTAAGGTTTGTCTCTCCGGGAGATATAAGATTTTAGAGGACTGATAAAGGGAATAAATTCTAGTTGGGGTGGAGAACCTTTGGAACTTCACAGAACTAAAGAAGTTTGATTCAGTCAAAGGGCTGCACTTGAGGACCCAGAGGGTCACATGTGGTGTCCAGGCTGCAGTTCCCCACCCCTGACTGGTTAATCAGGAAGCATGAAAGATGGGAGGGGAAGCTAAGTGGTGCAGTGGATAGAGCACCAGTCCTGGAGTAGGAAAGACCTGAAGTAAAATTCTGACCTCAGACACTTACTAGCTGTGTGACCCTGGGCAAGTCACTTAACCCTGTTTGTCTCAGTTTCTCAACTGTAAAAATTGAACTGAGAAGGAAATGGCAAACTACCCCAGTATCTTTTCCAGGAAGACCCCAAAAGGCATCACAAAGAGTCAGAAATGACTGAACAAAAGCATCTTTTATTGTTATAAAATAAAAGATGGGAAGATCAGTAAAGATTAGATCACAAGGTTATGTTGAAAAGAAACCTTTATTCAGGCTCTGAAAGCATCTGTTTCTTGTGGAAGGTGCGATTTTGATTAAATGTCCCTGGTGCTAGATCAGCCGTCCACTGTTTTGTAAGTGGGAGGTTGGGTCTCAGTTACTAAAAGTCCATCTGTCCATCCCTTTCGCTGGAGGGACAAAAGATCCAGAGAGTGGATAGCGGAGTGCAGAGGGCAAGAGAGAGGCCAAGTACAGACTCTGAAGGGCAAATTCGCAGCAACGTCAAAAGGCAAGTGTGAGGACTCCCAAGAGCAGTGCAGGTGTTGAAGGGCGAGTGTGTGGGTCCCACAGGGCTGAAGAAAAGCTCCGTATGAATGTGAAAGAACAGTGCCAACCAGCAGTGGTCGCCGCGGGCAGCAGCTGATGGGTGAATAGGCTTGCTGGCTGAAGGAAGGCGCAGGGCGGCTTCTGAAGGACAAGTTCACGCCAACACCTTTGAGCAAGTGAGGGAGCCCAGGACAGAGAGACGTTGAGGAGTCAGTTTGCACTAGCGCTCAAGGGCAAGTGTGGGAGCGGAGACCTGAAGCGAAGATTGGGGCAGGCTGCGGACAACGCTGAAGGCATGGATCAGTGCGCTCTGAGAGTTGGTGTGGTAAAGGACCAGTGCCAAGCAGCGGCGTCGGGCCTCCTCTGAAGGCCACGGCCAAGCTCCCGGGGAGGCTCAGCTGCTGGGCGCTCCAAGCCCTTACGCAGCCGGGAGCTTTGGATCCAAATTTAATGAAAGCCTGGGAGGGTGAGCCTTAGCCCCTCCGGCTGTGGGAAACCATCAAAATCCATCAGTCATCTTCATAAGAGGGAAGCAAAGGTTGAGCAGGAAGAAACCTCGGCCTCTAAGCCATCAAAACAGAGTTCTGATCTCACAAACAAGGTCCCTTAAGGGGAAAGCCCTCCCGGGAGCCTCGGGACCTCCCTTTGCACTTCTCACTAAGACTGAACTGTTTGAAAACTCACCACCAGCGGGGTGATACAGATCCACTAACGAGAAGAAATTTTGATTAAAACCCAGCAGCGTTCTGTTGAACTTAAGCAGGAAAAATGACTGAGAGCCGAAGCACTCTCCAACAACCCCAAAATTCAAGCAGTCGATGGAAAATATACCTTCAAACCCAAGTACAACGTGAAAAATGAAAAACAAAAACAAAAAACAAAACCAAACCTTACTTAGGCTCTTAGATAAACATGACCAGAGAAATTTAGGAGGAATCCTCTTAGAAGACATGGGAGAAAGCTTGCCGAATGCACAGAAGGTCATAAAGGAATTAGGGGAGCAGATAATCATTATTAATGGTCTCAACAAGAAGAAATTCTTTTTTTTTTACAGTGATAAGTGCTGTCAGTTTTCAGTGGATGACAACATCACAAAACTTTGCAGAAGCATCTCCGTGGATTCTGTGGATGAGATAGAGGAACGGCCTAGAGGAACATCTGAAGCAGCAAGGTATTATTACTTCCACGCAAGGATATGGACTGAAGAAAACAGTTCCCTGTCAGAGGGGGAAGAAGCCAACTTGCCAGAAGAGATTTAAGACTCACAATGACAACTTGACTGAAGCCTTGAAGGATATTCAGTTTTTTTCTGGCAAATAGATTCCCTCCCTCTCTTTCTCCCACTCTCAGCATGAGTCAGATACTTAGTAGGTGCTTAAAAATGATTATTGATTTTAGGACTCTGGCAAGGAAGCAGTTTAACAGAAAGATATATCTACTGGGGCAAAAGTCTCTCTTAGACTTGGATGCATCTGCTTATGAAGGGGCCAGGAATGGGTCTAAGCTACATCCCGTAATGAGCATTTAAATAGTGTTTGGCTCTTTGGCTACACTACATAGATGTGTAACAGGCCCATCCAGCAGACTACAATCACATCCACTTGAAGACATTTCTGTCTCTGCAGAATTAGAGTGGCCTCTCCCACTGGGTTCCATGGCTACACATAGGCTTTATATGTATGGCTCTCCACTTTTGTTCCCCCGTGCCCATTTTTCCTGCTGTGTAATTTTGGAGGAGAGTGTCCCCCTAGGTTTATAGGGGAGCTTTGTTTTTAATTTTTTTTCTCTTTTAAAAAACAATTTTATTGTTATAATTTACTTTTATATCATATCACCTTCCCAATGTGTCTCTGTAGCAGCAAGCACCCCAACATCCCCAGGGTGGCTGCCAACACAGGTTCTTAGATCTGCTTTTCTAAAGGAAAGCAACTCAAAATGGGTTAACAAGCTCACTTTAATCAATCAAACATATCATTTACCTTGTTCAGGGGAAAAAGGTCAGCACCCCGGACTTCAAAGTATACAGACAGAACTTACAAGACAGAGAAACAAACAGATCAAGCAGACAGGCTTCCAAACTGCCCAACCATTACATCAAAACCAAATCACAGTTACCAGAGAGGGAAGCATCAACATCTGGGTTTTCAAAGCCAGGGGGCTCTCAATGGCTGCCCAGAGTCTCTTCTGGTCAAATCACACAATACTTCTCAAAGTGAGACCAGAGCTTTATTTTTTTAAACTATGGCTACTTACTGTACCACTTCATAAAAATGTCCTCCATTTAAATGACCAGTGTGATGAATACAAAGAAGTATGGGAAGATCTGCATGAACCGGTACAGAGTAAAGTAAGCAGAGCAAGCAGGACTCAAAAGGAAGGATATGAGAAGACTCTTCCATTGGACACCTGGACAGAAGTGGGAAGTCTCTAAGTGTTGAACTTTGCATGTATTTTCAGTATTGATCATGTATACATATTTCTCCCTTTCTTTTTCTCTTTTAAAATGCTATTTGTTATATGGGATAGCTCTCCTGAAGCAGGAGGGATACTGGGGAAATCATGTTTATATAAAAAAAGAAAGAAAGAAAAACTTGCTTCTTTAAAAAAGCTTTTGCTTTTTGTGTCTTCTGTGTCTAATTGTGTCTTCTGACATCTTAAAGACAAACATATCTACAAAGGTTCATGAGATTAGTTTTAGAAGTGCTGGCCTATAGAATGTGCTGAATGTGGGGTCTGGTTCCAAAGATATTTCATTAAGGGTGATAGTAGCTAATTATGTTATAGACTTTTAAGACATTGTAATTTGCCCTTCTTGTTTATTAGTTAAACCCACGTCTTACTGTGGTTTCTGGAAATAACAAAGTAGAGAACACAGTAGGGAGAAGTTGAAAACCAGTATCTTTCTACAAAGGGATGTAGCTTAAGAGGAATCTGCTTAGAAGAGTTGGTCAATAAGTCGTCAATAAACATTTATGTTTATTATCATTAACCTATGTACAAGGGACTGTGCTAAGCACTAAGCTCTGGATATAAAAGAAAAAGTGAAATGTAGTCCCTGCCCTTGAGGAACTCATAGTCTAAGGGAAGAGACAACACTCAAACAACTTGTAACCAAACTTCTCTGGGTGTGTCCGCATTACCTGGCACAGTACCTTGTACATAGGTTATTAATAATAAACGTAAATGTTTATTGATGACTGACTGAACTGCCTGCAGGTCCAGTGCTCTATCAGCATTGCACCCCCTCTGCTGCCTTGTCTTGTCTTGGCTTCTGAATAATATATAGGTTGCTCCTTACATAGTGTCAGTTGATTTCTCACAATTTATGCTGTTCCATTTGTAAAATGGAAAGAATTTCTCAAGGATTATAAACTCCTTTAAGTCGAGAACTGAACTTTATGTCTTCTTTCCATTTCCTATGGTACAGAATTCTGCAAATAATGGAGCATTCTATCACTGTTTTTGGTGGACTGACTAATTGTGAGAAATCATTCAGGTATAAAAGCTTGAAACCTTTAAAAGAAAGGCACTATAGATGTATGACATCATCATGTTGCTAGAAATCACTAGAGAGAGAATTCACCGTCTTCAAATAAAGAGCATGAATTCTAGCATCCTGGAATGAAAGTTGAAGCCTCCAAAAGGTTAATAGTCTTAACTCTTTTTTGTTTGTTTGTTTTTCTTTTGTTAAGTGAAGTCTTAACTCTTAATAAGAAATTCTTTTCATGAGATGCTGGGCTCTTCTATTAGCTTCAGAGGACTAAGAGACCTCATCCATTAGATATACATATGTTCATATATAGACACAGACAGATACATGATGGATATAAGTTATACATAAAATATGCATCATGTATAATATATATTAATATATACATGTGTATATATTTAATTTCTAAGCCCGAGCAAATGAAAAAAAAAACCCATGATATTAGATTCTAACAATTAGCCTTGGAACTGGCATTCATTAGCTTTGTGACTTCAAGAAAGTAACCTAATTTCTAAGTGCCTCATTTTCCTCATCCAAAGAATGAGATTAGATCAGAGATTCTTACATTTGTTGTGTTCATGGACTCTGTTAGCAGCCTGGTGAAGGCTATAGGCCCCTTGTCAGAATGTTTTTGAATACATACAATAAAATACATAGGAATACAAAGGAAAATAAATTATATTGAAATATAGTCATAAAAATATTTAAAAACTAAGCTTAAGAACCCCTGGATTAGATGATCATTAAGATATCTTCCAGCTCTAATACTCAATGAAGTTATGCATATAAGAGAGTCCTTTCTGGAAATCTTTTTTCTTCTTCACTTAGGTTCCTTTTAATTTAAAGATAGTAAGAACATTCTAGTGATACATTCTAAGACAGGGGTTTTTTGTTTTTGTTTTTGTTTTTTTAAATAATAAACTGCTATGTGAATTTCTGTGCCAAAGCCTGAGTGGTTTCAGGTACTAATCTTCCAGAAATGCACTATCTAAGGAAGATCATTTATTTAATGAATTAAAAATGCTAACAAAGGAAAATAAGGTCATAACTCTGCACTGACTAGGGATTATTGCCTTTGGTCTGAATCTGACCTCACTGCTAGAGCCAGCTTTCCATGTGTCTAAAGTCCAAAAGCCTGAGGTGATTTCTTATGCTAGACTCCAAGAGACAAGTCTTGACCTCTTGCTATTAGTTGTTCTTCCGGTACGTTACTGTTCTCTGATAATACTGAATGTTCCCTGGAGAACTTAACAATTACCCCTTCCAATGCAGGACATGCTTTCTACCATGCCTCAGCCTGTAGTCTAGCAAAGACAGAGTGAGAGGTGGCATGTGTGTGTGTATGGACTTGTAGGGTTATGCTGGATAGTACCCACACACATGAAGTAGGCTGAGAAATATATCATAATCACTGTATGTTTCCTTGTATTTGGATAAGGCAGTACTTTAGAGTCAAGTGAGTGTTAAAATGCACATTCTGAATTAATGCTCAGCTTTCTAGGTCACTGAGCTCTTAAGATTAGCTTGTTTCTTAGTTTTGGATTTGATATATCTAATAAGCTAATGGTGAAAAATATTTTTAATAAGTAAAGCAAAAATTATTAGCAATTTGAAGCATTGTTTCATTTGGGTTGAATGGTTTCATATGGTTCATATTGTTTCATTTGCTTATGAGTCATCTATTATGTTTAAGTCATGTACTCAGTTTTTTTTTTTTTTTGTTTTTTTTTTTTTTGGAGTGGGGTAGGCAGGGCAATTGGGGTTAAGTGACTTGCCCAAGGTCACATGACTAGTAAGTATTAAGTGACCGAGGCCACATTTGAACTCAGGTCCTCCTGACTCCAGGGCCCATGCTTTATTCACTGAGCCACCTAGCCACCCTTAAGTCATGTACTCATTTGAAGATAACCTTTATATATGATATGAAATGTTGTTGTTGTTTAGTTATGTCTGATTCTTTGTGACCCATTTGGGGTTTTCTTGGCAGAGATACTGGAGTGCTTTTCCATTTCCTTCTCCAGCTAATTTTACAGATGAGGAAACAAGCAGGGTTAAGTGATTTGCCCAGGGTCACACACCTAGGAAGTGTCTGGGGCCAGATTTGACCTCAGGAAGATGAATCTTTGTGACTCCAACTCGATTTTTTGCCAGGCTGCTTTCTAGTTTCCCAGTAGTTTTTGTCAACTACCAAGTCCTTATCCAAGTAGCTTCAGTCTTTCTGCTTATTGAATACTAGTTCAACAGTTCAATAGGCTACTGTTTCAGTTTCCATCTATATATTGTGTGCCAAATATGTTCTGCTGATTGATTGACCTTTCTGTTTTTTGACCAGTACCAAATAATTTTTTTTTAATGATTACTACTTTGTAATGTAGTTTGAGACGTGGCACTCTAGCTTTCTCCCCACCTTATTTCTAGCCATTTCCATTATTTTCTGTGATATTCTTGACCTTTGTTTCCTCCAGTTGATTTCAGAATTATTTTTTCTGCCTCTATAAAATAATCCTTTAGTAGCTTGATTGGTATGGTAAGGAATAAGTAAGTTACTTAGTATTTTCAATTTTATGCCTCTGCATATTCTTCATAGTCATTATTTCAGATAGTACAATAATTATTTCATTTATACAGAAAAATTTGTTTAGACATTTTTCATTGGATCGCTAGTTTGTTTCTAGCTATTTGGTACCATAGAAAGTGTTGTCTTACAAATATGTGTGTGTGTGTGTGTGTGTATACACATATACATACATATATATTATATATATTCACAATACATACATACCAATGCATATATATCCTCCAAAAGGAAACTTTTTTTTCCTGTTTTGGACTTGGAATATATGACAGGATGTCTCGGTCAAAGAGCATGGACATTTTAATCACTTTCTCAGCATAAATCCAAGTTGCTTTCCAGAATAGTTGGACCATATGGTCATCATATTTTTGAAAATTATTTGTTTGTCATTTATAATTTTTGTAGCACCACCTTCTAGGCTCACACTCCAAGTCATGTTGGGTCCCCAGAGGGACATTCTTCTCCTCTCAGAGTTCTAGAGATAACCTTATCAGTTGCTATTAAAAAATTTTTAGCTCATGAGCCCCCACCAATATTATTTCTCTTTATAACCAGCCATTGCATCCTGTTCTTTAGCAAAGGCTTTTACTCAAATGGGATAGCAGGGAAAGTAGTTACAAAGCATTACATCCTAAAGCCAGAGGTGAACTCTTCCACTAGTACACAGAGTCTAACCCTGTTTGCTCCTTAATTGAACATGAACTTCAAGTACAATGGTAATGAAGAACTTGGGTGAAAAATACATGTAACCAAGGCAACTTACAACTTTGAACTGTAGGGTCTCAATGTTTTCTCTCACTATGTGGGATTTAGTGAATTTTGGGAGAATAGTTCCAAATTGATTTCCAGAATGACTGGGCCAATTCATAGTTCCACCGACAGTGCATTTTTATTGCCTATTTTAACAGGCCTATTTATTGCCTATTTTATTGCCTGTTTTCACAGGCATGCCACCGAGTCTTCACAAAGTTCACTGTGAGGTATGAAATTGGTGATGGACAAGTTGTTCCACTGTTCAACTGGCTGATTCCTTACAAGATTTGATATCTTCAATAAATGGACAGCTCAGCTGGGCTTGTTTCTTATAGGGAATGGTGTCTCAGGTGGATGGGTCAATCTGCTTCTGGGCTGGTCTGGGAGGGTCACTCATCCACTGGGATTTTTTCTGCTAGATGGGTCAATCTCCTTTTCTGCTTGGGTTCACTATTCAATGAGCATATGCACTATCTTTAGCCACTGAGTTGTGGGTGGTCCTATGTTCTCTTGAGCTCTGCCATTACAATGCTTATTTCAGCTGGAGTGCATTTTCCTTTTTCAGCCAAAGTAATGATACTTAGCCTAGAACAGGACTAGGGTAAGCCTCAGTACTGTGGCTTATCATGCTGCTGGTAGGGGATGAGAGGGCTCTAGCTTCTCCTGTTCAACAGCTTTTTATATTCCAGGTCCAGTTCTTAGCTTAGAAGAATGTAAAGGGATGCTTTTTAAAAAAATCTGCCACTGTAGTGGTGATATGAATATTTGGATTTCCTTCAATATTACCTCATTCTCTATGAGACAACCTGGTCAGTCAAGAGTTTGAGAAAGAGGACTCTTTCTTGCCTTCTGGATACTATACAGGCAATATCCAAAGAATGGATAGACAGATCAGTCCTGATTGCATCATACTCCCCAGACTTCTTTTGCTAGGGACAAAGGTTTAAATACGATCTTGACTTTAAAGTCAAGTTCATTGTCTCACTCGTATCTTCATATCCAACTGAGCTATTGGAATCCTAGATCCTTTCTAAGATACAGGTTGTTTATTTTGCATGGCTTTATTTTGAAGGCTTTCCTCATCTTATTTTAAAATTCTATCTTTTGCTTTCTCCTCCCTTAGATGCATCTCAGTTGGATAGACAATTGCATTTGCACGACTGGCACCTTGAACACTTCAAGGAAGAATGCAAAGGGACGATTAAAAAAAAATCTGGCACTGTATGGTGATCTGAATATTTAGGTTTCCCTCAGTGTTTACTCAGTTTCTGTGAGACTACCTGGTCAGTCAAGCATTTAAGCTAACTGATGAAAGAGATCATTGATAGGAACCCAGTAAAAAGGGTGAGTTGTTTTAAAAGCCATTCTAGTAAGACATGAATCAGTCTGTTGGGGGGAAGAGCAGTGTAAAACATAAGGAAATGATAACAGGAATTGCTGAATTTTAAAGGGATTATATTTCACCCACTTCTGACCTTTGAGCATTGACTCAAACTTCCCAAGTTAACACTGATCATCCTTTCCTGAACCTCCAAAGAGTGATTTCATTCACCATCCCTACACTACATGCTCTAACATTCCTATTCCCAAACATCCTATTTCCTTCCCATCTTCAGATAGCTCAGTTGTACTTGTGCTGATATGAGAATCTACCCCAGTTGAGTTAATCTACTTACCCTCTTAATCTACTCATCCTCTTCTTAATATAGTCCCCCAGTAGACCTTGAAATGATACTGCTCTGCTCTGGGAGTGCCTTTGACCATAGCAGGAAATGTGGAAAAGGTTTCTTCCCTCAGCCATGAGAAGCCTAGTTTTACAGGCACCATAAGTCTTGTTTTGGTGCTGACCCCTTACATTCCTTGCTTGGTTCCTAATGTTTGGCCCTGAATGATTACTTGGTTCTTGACCACTTGCCTGTTTCAAAACTTCTTATTTCATTTGAACCCCTGGTTTGTTCCTTGACTCTTTTCTGATTCAATGCTTTTCCCTGGTATTTGACACCTGTTTGTTCCTTCAATTTCTATGTACTTCTCAAATCTGACTTTGCTTCAATCTTCAACTTCTGTGTGTTCCTGGGGCCCTAGGACCCTGCTATTCATGCTCTAGGCTCATTTTGGTTTTCCTGACTCTGGTCTTCTCTGTTTGTTATTCACTGCCACACATGGTACTAACATAGCAGTTAGCCCCATGCCTAACCTAGGTTCTCCCTCCAAATCAACTGCTGTAGACTACCTTGTATTTTTCCTGCTTGCCATTGGATCCCAGAGACAAGAACAATATAGTTTCATGGATTAAGTGATAGGCTTGGAGTCAGCAGTCTTGTAAATCTTACTTGGTGTGTGATCATGAGCAACTCGTTGAACTTAGAGCCCTAAAGTTCTTCATCTATAAAATGAAGGAAATCATATTTGCACTGCCTGCCTATAGTTAAAATAAATTTCAGTTGTTATGATCATTATCTCTGTAATAAAACTAAGAAATTTATATGCCAAGTAACTATACAGAGTTCCCTTGGGGCATAAAGCCAATGCTTTTCCATTCCCATCCACCCAAAAGACTGCCAAATGAAGTTTATACAGATGGACAAATGACTTCTAGGGTGGTAAGATCCTATCAAAGGTCTTCTACCCAAACTTTTGGTTTAGCCAAAGAGCCAAGGTCTTGTCTTAAGACTTGTCTGTTGACCAAAGGGAACAGTTAATTCATTATTTATGTCAATATTCAAGTTGACAACTTCTTAACAATAAAAGATGCACATTTTCAAATACTTGTGTTTCTCATGATTTGTTCCAAGCTGTTCTGAATATTTTTTTCCATTTAGGCAACTTAGTAAATAGTAGTGAACAGTAGAAGCCATTTTCTTCTGCCTCTTCCAGATCTTTCACATCTTTGCTTCCAAGAATGATACAAACAGTTTAAACCCATTATTGAACTGCTGGTAGGAAGACTAATCCCACTAGCCCAAATCTGGCTGCTGTGGCTAGTGTTAGCAACTAGGTAATGCTTGGGTCAATTGGTGGGGAGAACTTTTTTTTTTTTTTTTTTAAAGCAATTGGGGTTAAGTAACTTGCTCAAGGTTACACGGCTAGTCATTTGATTTATGCGTGGGTGCTCATTTTCTGAGGCCGGATCTGATCTCGGGTCATCCTAACTCCGAGGCCGGCGCTCTTACTCACTGCGCCACCTAGCCGCCCCTTTAGGGCAATTGGGGTTAAGTAACTTGCCCAAGGTTACACGGCTAGGTTTTTGTTTGTGCGGATTAAGTGTCGGAGGCCGGCTCCGAACTCAGGTCCTTCTGATTCCAGGGCCGGCGCTCTATTCACTGCGCCACCTAGCCGCCCCGAGGAGAACTTTTTTTTTCCTTTACTGCATTAGTGGCGAAAACCAGCCCATCTGATGTTACTGTAGCTATACACCCTTCTCTTCCACTATATAACTGCACAGTTTTTCAACCAGATATGGAATTTGATTCATCTGACCTTTATCTTTGTGGGCTTGTTTTCCACTTTCTCCCTTGAACTCCTTTAGCGATCAAGAACTATCATCCTATATTTCTCCTCTTCTCAACCAAACTCCTTGAAAAATCCATCTAATACTCAGTTCTTCAACTTCCTCTCCTCTCATTCCCTTCTAAAACTTCTGCAACCACATCATTCAACTGATAACTACCCTCTCCAAAGTTACTGATGATGTCTGGATTGCTAAATATAATGACTTTTTCTTTATCCTCATCTTTCTTGATGCTTCTGATCACTTTTTCTTTATCACTAGGTTTTTGTGACATTATACTCTCTTGGTTCTTCTACTTGTTGGACCGATGCATGTCAGTCTCATCTGCTGGGTCTTCATCCAGCTCACATTTACTAATAATGGCTGTTTCTCTAAGACTGTCTCCTAGACTCTCTTCTCTTTCATTCTAAACTGTCTCATTTGTTGATCATATCACTTTCAATTAGTTCAATTATCATCTCTATGGAAGCTTTCACACACACACGTATGTATGTGTGTATGTGTGTATGTATGTATGTATGTATGTATGTATGATGAGTCCTTTGGAATTATTTTTGACCATTATATTTATCAGAGTAGCCAAGTCTTTCACAGTTGATCATCTTTACAACATGGCTGTTACTTGTGCACAATGATATCCCAGTTCTCACTTCACTTTGCATCAGTTTATATAGGTCTTGCCATGTTTTTCTGAAACCACTCCCTTAGTTATTTCTTAAGAGTGCAATAGCACTCTATCAAAATCAAATGCCACAGCTGGCTCAGCTATTTCCCAAACTGAGGAGCACCCCCTCTATTTCCAATGCTTTGCTATTACAAAAAGATTTGCTATAAATATTTTTGTATAGATAGGTCCTTTTCCTTTTCCTTTGATCTCTTTGGAATATAGACCTAATAGTGGTATTTTGGGGTCAAAGGATATAAACAGTTTATAGTCCTTTGGGTATCATTCCAAATTGTTCTCCAGAATGGTTGGATCAATTCACTACTCCACCAGCTGTTCATTAGTGTACCTATTTTTCCCTCATCTCTTCCAGCATCTGTTATTTCTGATAGGTGTGAGGTGGTACCTCAGAGTTGTTATAATTTGCATCTCTCTAATAGTGAGTTAGAGCATTTTTTTCAAATGATTAGAGATAGCTTTGATTTCTTCTGAAAACTTCCTATTTCTCTCCTTTAATCATTTATCAGGAGGACTGATTCTTATTTGTATAAATTTGACTCAATTCTATCCTTAGTATATATTTGAGAAATGAGGCTTTTTTCAGAGAAACTTGCTGTAAATTTTTTTGATATTACTTCATTGTCTATGGTACCTCTTAGCATAATGTAGCTTCCCTGATTATCTCTTTTAATTGGGTCTATTTTTGTCTGAGGTCATGATTGCTAGCTCTACTTTTTTTTTACTTTAACTGAAGCATATTAGATCCTGCTCCAGCACTTTATTTTAACTCTGTGTATGTCTTTCTGTTTCAAATATGTCTTGATAACAACATATTGTTGAATTCTGGTTTCTAATCCATTCTGCTGTTTCCATTTTATGGATAAGCTCATCCCATTCATATTCATAGTTATGATTACAAACTGTATTTTCCTCCATCTCATTTCTGTCTGTCTCTTCCTCTCTCTCTCTCTTTATCCTGTCTTTCCTCAAAAGTCTCTTTTGCTTCTAACCACTGCCTCCCTTAATCTGCCCTACCTTTTATCATAGCTACCTCTTTCTCCTCTCATTTCCTTATTGGTTAAGTTGTATTTCTATATATAACTGAGTGTATATATACACACACACACACACACACACACACACACACACACACACATATATATATATATATTCTTCCCTCTTTGAATGAATTCCAATGAAAGTGATATTTAAGCATTGCCTGTTACACTCCACCATTTCCCCCTTCATTGTAAAAGCTTTTCCTTGTGTGCCTCTTTTATGTGAGAAAATTTTCCTTATTCTACCTTTCCTTTCCCCTTCTCCTAATATATCCCTCTTTCTCACTCCTTCATTTATTTAGCAAATCATTCCAACATAATTGATTCATACCCATGCCCTCTGTCTGTATAAACTCCTTTTAACTGCCTCAAAATGATAAAAGTTCTTAGAAGTTACATGTATCATCTTCTTATATAGAAATGTAAAGAGTTTAATTTTATTGAGTCACTTAGGATTACTCTTTCATGTTTACCTTTTTATGTTTCTCTTGAGTCTTGTCTTCGGATGTCATATTTTCTGCTGTTTTTTTTTTTTTAAATCAGGGATGCTTGAAAATCCTTTATTTCATTAAATATCCATTTTCCCCTTGTTACACTCAGTTTTTCTGAGTATGATACTCTTGGTTGTAATCCTAGCTCCTTTGCCTTCTGGAATATCATGTTCCACAACCTCTACTCCTCTAATATGGAAGCTCCTAAATCTTGTGTGATTTTGCCACTGACTTTGCATTGTTTAAATTGTTTCTTTTTGGATGCTTGAAGTATTTTCTCTTTGGCTTGGGTGGCTCTAATATTCCAGGGAGTTTTTATTTTGAGATCTTTTTAAGGAGGGGATCAGTGGATTCTTTTAATTTCTATTTTGCCATCTGGATCTAAGGTATCATAGCACTTTTCCTTGATAATATCTTAAAATAAGATGTCTAAGCTCTTTCTTTGATCATGACTTTCAGGTAGTCCAATAATTCTTAAATTATCTCTCCTGGATCTATTTTCCAGGTGAGTTGTTTTTCCAGTGAGATGATTCATATTTTCTTTGATTTAAAAAAAAATTCTTTTGACTTTATTTTATTGTCTCTTGATATGTCATGAAGCCATTAGCTTCTACTTGCCTAATTCTAATTTTTAAAGAATTTTTTCCCCTCAGTGATATTATGGATCTCTTTTTACATTTGGTCAATTCTACTTTTAAGGACTTCTTCTATTCAGTGGATTTTTGTCCTTTTTGCCATTTGACCAATTCTGCTTTTTAATGTGTTATTTTCTTCAGTATTTTTTTTTTGTACTTCTTTTATCAAACTGTTAATTTTCTTTTCATAATTTTCTTGTATTACTCTCATTTCTTCTCCCAGTCTTTCCTCTACCGCTTTTATCTCTTTCTTTAGCTTTTTCAGGAATTCTTGCTGAGTTTGGGTCCAATTATCATTTTTTTTTTTTTGTAGCTGTTTTCACTCTGTTGTCATCTTATGAGTTTATGGCTTGGTCTTCTCTGCTACCGTAGTAGATTTTTATGGTCTTCTTTTCCTCCTCCCCCTCCTTCTCCTCCTCCTCCTCCTCCTCTTCCTTCTTCTTCTTCTTCTTTTCTTGTTTGTTCATTCTTTTATCCTACTACTTGACTTTTAACTTTATGTTGAAGTTGGGTTCTAGTCACCTGGGAGGCACTGTGCCAAGCTTTAGGCTTTTTCATGCTGCTATTTTCAGAGCTAGTTCTGGGCATCTGCAAGTTTTTGGTGCTTCCAAGGTGGTGTGTTTTGGGGAGAGGTGTGGTCACAGCTCTTCTGGTCTGTGCTCTGGTCTTTACCCAGGACGGATCTCTAGTCCCCCCGAAACCACAAAGGCTAGCACTTCTCTTTACTTTGGTACTGTGACCAAGGTCCCTGCTCCCTTGTGACCAACTACCAATACTTTTCTCTTCCCTGGAACTCTAACCCAGAACTGTGTATGGATGATAGAGTTGTCAGTCAGTATCAGCTATACCTAGTGCCAGGAAAGAGTCACCTGTAATATCTTTCTGATCAAGTTGTATGACCCCCTTACTGTCTCTAGGCTGAGAGCTCTTGGAGCTACTGCTATAGCTGCCATTACCTTGGCCCCATTTGGGTGTGGACTCTCTACATACTTCACCCCAAGGCCACAGACTTCTGCTTGATCTCTTAAGTTTTCTTAGGCCACAAAAATGTCTTAGCCCAACATTCTGTTGGTTCTGCTGATCTAAAATTTGATTTGAGGTGTTAATTAAAAGTTGTTTGGAGAGGAATATTAGAAGAGTTCCTATGGGTGGCTGCCCCTATTCTTCCTTCTTGACTCCACCTCTAGATATTTTTAATAGAATTCTGTCTCTTCTTGCTGAGTTTTTAGGTAATATACAGAAATGTTGACAGTTGGGGAAGAGGGGATTTATATTATATCCTATAACTTGGCTGGAGATTTTATTTCAATTGATTTTTGATTCTCTAGGGTTCTCCAAATATACTCACAGTGATCACACAAGATTTAATAACTTTCACTCTAAAGATTAAATATATTAAATCTTGTTTCTTCCTTGCTTATGCATATTGCTTCAATTTCTTTTTCTCTCTCAACACTATAGTTAGCATTCCTAATTATATATGATATAATATAATAGACATTTATCAAGTACCTACTATGTGCCAGGAACTGTGCTAAGTTCTAGAGGGTAAAAATAATAAGAAAAAAAAGACAGCCCTACCCCAAAGCAGCTTGCAATCTAATGGGAGAAAGCAACACACAAATGGAAGTTGGAAAGGGGTAGGGTTTGGGAGGTACCTAAAAGTATTCAGTGTAGGGGCATGATGAAATCAATGATGGACTTCAAGCAAAACAACTGGCAGCAAATATAAAACAGTGGTGACAATGGGCATCCTTTCTTTCATCCTGGTCTCTTTAGGAAGACCACTAGTTTTATCCCTATTATATATAATGGGACTTGGTTTTAGATACACACCACTTATTATTTTCTGTTATTCCTGTTTTCTATTTTTAAAAAACAGAAATAGGTGCCATATTTTGTCAAAATGTTTTCTGCACTTATTGATCATCATATGATTTTTGTTGTTTTTACTATTTATATGGGTGATTATATTTGTTGTTTTTCTAATATTGAATCAACCCTGCATGCCTGGTATATCCAACCTGGTCATAATGCACAATTTTTTTGAATGAATGTTATAGTCTTTTGGCTTATATTTTATTTAAAATTTTTGCATTAATGTTCATTAGGGATATTGGTCTAGAGTTTACTTTTTCAGTTTTAATTTTGTTCTAGGTATTTAGTGACTATGCCTTTTGGTAAATATATGCTAAGTATTGAATTAATTTATTATTTCAGGTACTTTTCAGCAAAAGGTAGTCTCCTCTGATTATCTCTTTTAATTAATGTTATTTTTGCTCTTCCCTTTTAAAAAAATCATGATGAATACTCCTAATTTTTTTTTTGTTTAGCTGGGACAAAAAAGAAAAAAAATTAATTTTTTTTCTCTTTGTGATATGAAATAAAAAAAAGACTTTGTGATTCTTTGTGTTTCAACTCTGATATGGTCTGATCATCAAGACATAACAAAATCATCCCTAGGCATTCTGTCTTATTTGACCCCCTTGATGTCATTAGTGTTCCAGAAAGATTATTCTGTCATCCCCTCTCCCCCATTAGAATATAAACAGTTCATCCTTATAAAGTTCTTTCCAATTAATTACTTGTATTTTCTTTTTTGTTTGTTTCTCTTAACTCTTGTGTTTTTATTTCAAAGTTTCAACTCAACTCTGGTCTTTCCATTTGGGATATTTAGGATTATTATTCTTGGTTTTAGGTCTATATCCTTTGCCTTTTGGAATATCTCATTTCTGTAGAGTAGAAGGTATTAAATCTTATGTGATTATGAATATGTTTCTTCAGCACTCTGATTCTTTCTTTCTGGATGCTTATAGTACTTTTTCCTTTGACGTGGAAACTTAATTTTGGCAATGATGTTAGGTTTCTTTTGATAGAGATTAATAGATTCCTTCCATTTTCACTTCACCTTCTTATTCTAATATGTCTGGACAGTTTTCTTTCATGATTTCTTGAAATAGTATATTCAGGTTCTCTTTTTAAAATATAGTTTATAGGTAGCCCCTCTTATCAAAGTCATTCTTAAAACATGACCCCAGAACATAGTGCTCCAGATGTGTGGTCAGACCAGGGCAGATGACAGTATCATTATCTAACTCCCTTTGTTCTGAAAACAGTTGGTTTAATCTTTTTGGCTGCCATATTATGTTACTAACATTCCCAAGTTTCCAGTCCTTTAAGACCTTCATATTAACTGTGTTATCTAGCCAAGTCACCTCTATCCTGCATTTCTGCAATTTATTCATCCCATTGTTGAACCTTTCCAAGATACTTTTGTATCCCAATTCTGCTATCCAATATATTAGCTAATCTTTTCTGCTTCCTGTCATCTTTGAATTTGATAAGTATGACATTTGTACTTTTAGGCAAGTTAATGACAAAAATGGCTAGAATAGAGCCAAAGACAGATCCTTGCAGCATTCTGTGAGGGATATTTCTCCAGGTTAATATTGATCCATAAACCCCTAATCTATGAATCTGGTCATTCAATCACTTTTAGATCCACCTAAATGTGCTGTAACGTACTTAACATTTCTCTATCTTTTTATAAAGGATATTGGATAGACTTCTAAATACCTTGTTGAAATCCATGAAGACTATAATTATTTCATCTCTTAACTTTACCTGAGTGGTCGGTCCCATATGGGTTTGAATTCACTCTATCCTTAACCTCCTCTTCATAAATTATCTTATATTTTGCTTCTGACTTTTTGAACTTTATCATTATGTTTCAGCTACCTTTTTTACCTTGAAACTTCCCTCAGAGCCTGGGGCCTTCTGATTCTGGAGCATGTTCTGCCTTTCTGGTCCCTTTCTCCAATTGGTTAGATCCTCCTGGGACCTCCATTTTGGAGAGTAGCCTAGTATGTTCATATTTCATTCTTTCCTCTGCTTTTTTCTGACTTTGTCCCTTTATCCCCTAATATGCACTCCCCACCTTCCCTCCTTGCCATTCCACTCCATTTTGTGTTGTCTTCTTCCATTACAATTTAAGTTCCTTGAGGGGAGGGTGGTGGTGTTCATTATTTTTAGTCATGTCGAACTCTTTCTGACCACATTTGGGATTTTCTTGGCAAAGATATTGGGGTGATTTGCCATTTCCTTCTCCAGCTCAGTAAATCTGAGTCCAGATTTGAACCTAGGTCTTCTGGATTCTAGGGCCAGCCCTCTATTCACTGTACCACCGAATTGACTCAAAAGCTACTTTGATTTTGGCCTTCATTGAGGGATATGTTGTTCAATCATTTTTCAGTTGTGTCTGACTCTTCGTGACATTTGAACACATGAAGATAAGTCTTCCTCATTCCAAGTCCAGTTCTTTATACATTGCACCACCTAACTGCCCCTGAGCTCAAATCTGACCTCAGACACTTACTGTGTGATCCTGGGCATGTCACTTAACCCTGTTTGCCTCATTTCCTCATCTATAAAATGAGCTGGGGAAGGAAATGGCAAACCACTACACAGCATTTTGCCAAGAAAATCCCAACTAGAGTCTCAAAGAGTCAGACATGACTCAATAACAACAACAACAACACACCCAATGAATTGGCCATCCATTATATGTTGAAGTCTTTACAGTTGACATTTAAAAAAAAATCTGTTTAGTTTTTCTTTGTGGGCTGTTACGGAGGGAGATCCCTTTTGAATAATCATAGATCTCATTAAGGAAGCCCTGTAATGTGCTGGAGCTTGATACAATTAGCACAAAATTATCCATAAACAGGAACATCTGTCTTCTTTCCTCAAGAAGCACCAAATGTTATGGTTTTAATCTTTTGTGAGGCAGGTAATAGAATACAATCTTAATTCTGAATTTCCAGATGAGCAAATTTAAGATGATGGAGCAGTTTGCTCAGGGTCATAGACTGAATCACTGGAACAGCCTCAGTCAGAAGGAAGGTTTCTAGGGACAGGGTGCTCTCAAGGGTTTTCCAAAAGTTTTAGACTTACTCTTTCAGGTGAATCTTCCCAATGATCTGGTGAACTGCATCAACCACACCTGTTTTTGTAAAGTTAGTTTCTTACTTCAGGGGGCACCTTACTATGAATCAGTACAATGGGGGTGAGCGTGGGAGGGAAATAGATTTAAATAGGAAATGATGACAACAAACATCTGGGGGAAAAGTGAAAAAAGGTCAGCCATCCATCCAGATGTTTTGCCTTTATAGTACCAAACTCACAGATATTTGGAAACATCTGGATAGTTAATGGAATTTCTTGATTTTCTTCCAGAAGTTTAATGTCCTGTAAGTGTGCTTAGAAGAGGAAAGATTGCTGTACTGTAAGGGAGTAGGTTTAAAGTGCTCACTGACTTGAGATGGAAGAGCTTGGGTTGAAATCCCACTTCTGCCACTTATTAGTTGTGAGACTTTGGGCAAGTCACTTAATCTCATTTGTAAAATGGTTAGACTATGTGTCCTCTATAGTCCCTTCTACTTCCAAATCTAGGATCATATGATCCTTTCAGTCTTTGTGAGAGGGATTATTTTATTTGTGAAAGGGATTATTATTTGTAATATCTTCCTATATGCAGTCCAGTCTTTTTAGGGCCCAACTTCTTGTTCATCTGCACCATTTGTCTTAGATATATGAAATGATGTTGTTGTTGTTTGTCCTTAGTTCTTGAAGAGGACCCATGACATCAGGAAGGTGATGTCTTGACCTGCAGGTGGACTAAATTTAAGGGAGGCAGGGCTGTGCAGTAACTATCCTCACTTTCTCCTCTAGAGCCATCTGGGTCCAGTGGCAATATATAGATCAGGATGACTGGAGATGACCCCAGGTGCAATGGGAGACCTTGGCCTTTTTTTTTTTTAAAGCAATTGGGGTTAAGTAACTTGCTCAAGGTTACATGGCTAGTCATTGTTTATGTGTGGGTGCTCATTTTCTGAGGCCGGTTTTGATCTCGGGTCATCCCAACTCTGAGGCCAGCGCTCTTACTCACTGCACCACCTAGCCGCCCCGACCTTGGTCTTTTTAAGCTAAAGTCTTTCCCAGGTCTTAGTTTGTCTGAGGCAATGCCCATTCAGTGATTAAGGCTAGGTAAGAAATCAGGGAAAATTGTCCTTTTACCTGGTTAAAAAAATCAATCTGGGAGGGGAAGACCCTCAGGGTTTCTGGCCAAAACAGAAAAAATTGCTGTTTATTCTGAATCAACAAAACCCAAACAATGACCAAGTGAGGCTTGGGCTGGGACTTATTGTTGGTCAATCAGTGAGAGCCTGAGTGATTTGAGTTTCAGGGAAGGTCAAGTAGTTCCATTTGAATCCAAGTGGATTTTATCAATACCTGCTCTTCAAATGCTGTAGTAAATTAAAGCAAAACATTCACAGAAACCAAAGTACAGCATTCAGAATGTTATAACACAATAACTTATCACTAATGTGGTCACATAATTTTCACCAAAGTGGCCACGTAGTTTTAACTAAAAAGATATTATTCAGTAAGTCTTTAACTCAATCATCCTTAAGGAGTAAGCCTCCTTAAGGGACACAAAGTACAAAGGTCAAAGTTCTCTACCCCCTAGGTCACATTATCTTAATCTCTCAGTCAAAAAGTCTTCTTTCTTCTTAATTGGGGATTAGTTTCCAATCATCCTTAACTCAATCATCTTTAAGAAGTACAAAGCACAGAGTACAAAGTTCTCCCACCCCTCGATCACAATAAATCATGAACTTGTCAATCAGCACTAAGTACCCAAGGAGAGGCCTTTTCTTCTTGGCTTGAGGCTGGCTCTTAGATTCCATGGTTCCTCTTCTATGGTCACAGCTCCTGTCTGAATCTACCCAACTGTGACCTGGATTCAAAGGTAGGCAGCTTTCAGCTCCTCATCCAGCTTCTCATGTAGTTCCCATTCCATATTGAAGCTCATAGTATCCAGTCCACCTCAAGTCCTTCACAGTTTCTGTTTCTGGGAAGACAAAGCTTAACAGAGCCAAAACAACATTCATGCAAATTGTGGTCACCTTCATGAATTCACTTTGTGCCTGTGAAATCAACATAGATCCACAAAGTCTGAGAACTCAACACAAATTGTCATGATAGTCCCAGGGTCTCCAAAACACTCTTTTTTTTTTTTTTTGAGGGCAATTGGATTAAGTGACTTGCCCAAGTGTGTGTGTGTGTGTGTGTGTGTGTGTGTGTGTGTGTGTGTGTTAAGTGTCTGAGGCCAGATTTGAACTCAGGTCCTCCTGACTCCAGGGCAGGTACTCTATTCACTGTGCCACCTAGCTGGCCCAAAACACTCTTCCAGGACTTCTGTAAACAGACAACAAGAAAATCCTTTCAGGGCTTCCCATAAGGTCCCAGAGATTCTATACAAAGTACCACAAACAAAAATTAACACAAACAGAACAGACAGAGTACCTGGCCGCCACAAAGTTCCCCTTCTCAATTCTGCTCTTTCCTAGCTTGGGCTTCTCCTTATATATATTATTATTAGCTCCTCCCTGTTCAGCCCCTTCTTGTTACATCACCAAGTTCCTCCCACTGTTGGGTTCACAAATTCTCTTTCTTAACAAAGACTCGATACCATCATGGGCAAGGCTTAAAAGAAACTCGAACTGAAACAAGGTGCTAAATAATTAAATAGCTGAAACAAAGTGCTAAGTACTTCTTTGCTTGCCGTTACTCCACGTGAGGCATGGATAGATAGCTCACCATGTTTTTTAAGGGAGATTTCAGTTTTTGTTTTTCAGGTGTACAGGAGGAGGACTATGGCTAGAGACTTGCTCCAAGAGGAGTATTTGGTTAGAATTATACGTTTTTGCTACACATCAAATATCTATATTCTAGGAAAATAATAGGAGTTCAAAATAAAGGTCTCTTTCTCTGATTGTTCCCAAAGGGAGAGTAAGAATAAGCCTTCCTTCCCCAAACTGCTAGTTACATAAAGAATAGTCAGCAGATAGCTAGTATATCTCTTTATCAAAGTAAATGAGCAGAAATGAAAGAAGGTATAAAAAACTTTGTGAAATTTATAGGAATACGAGTCATTCCCCAACTGATAAATGGTCAAAGGATATGAATAGCCAGTTTTTCAATGAAGAAATCAAAACTATATATATATATATATATAGTCATATGAAAAAATGCTCTGTCATTATTGAATAGAGAAATGCAAATTAAAACAATTTTGAGATATCTAACACCTACCAGATTGGTTAAAATGGCAAAAAGGAAAAATGACAAATGTTGCAGGGGATCTGGAAAAATTGGGATACTTATACACTGTTGGTGGAACTGTGAATTGATCCAACCATTTTGGAGAGCAGTCTGGAATTATGCCCAAAGAGCTATAACATTGTGTATACCCTTTAACCCAGCAATATCATTATTAAGCCTGTTTCCCACGGTTATCAGGGAAAAAAGAAAAGGACCTATATGTTCTAAAATATTTATACCAGCTCTCTTTTTGGCAGCAAAGAACTGGAAATCGAGGAGATATCCATCAATTGGGAAATGTCTAAACAAGTTGTGGTATACAATTGTGATGCTATAAGAAATGATGAGTAGGTTGATTTTAGAAAAAAATGTAGAAAGGCATGCATGAAATAATGAAGAGTGAAATGAGCAGAAGCAAGAGAATGCTGTATACTGTAATAACAACACTGTTAGAAGAATAACTTAATGACTAACTAATGATCAATTCTGAGTATTATACTCAAATCAACTGCAAAGGATCTATGAAGGAAAAGGCTATCCACCTCCAGGGAAAGAACTGATAAATAGAATTATTCATAGTATGGTTTTACATTTATCTCTCTCTCTCTCTCTCTCTCTCTCTCTCTCTCTCTCTCTCTCTCTCTCTCTCTCTTTTTCCATTATCTATTCACATCAAATGGTGGCCTTCTCTAGCACAGTGTGAGGAGGGAGGGAGAAAGACAGTTTGGAATTTAAAATATAATAAAAATTAAAAAAAAAAACAGAAATGGAAGAAGTTATATTGAATAAGAATTAATGAGAACTCTTTGACTAGGAAGTGGGATAAAACCTCAGCTTAACCAAAGAGAGAACAATGTGCCAGGGAGTCTGCCCTTAGCAGCCTCAGTTATTCAAGGGAACCATTCGAGCCAGGCTTCCCCACAAGTCGGTGGCTCCAGTCCACATTCCTATGTTTCAGCTCACCTCTCTACCTCTGTCTGGCCTGTATGCATGTTTGAAGTGTTGTAGATGTCTGTCAACCAATTAGTAATCCTGTGTCTCTCTCTCCTCCTATCCCCTCTTTCAACCTCCCTTTTTTCCCCCAGAGCATGGGTGGAGGTGTTATACATAGGTAACTAATTTTATTGTTGGAAGCTGATCATTAGGGAACCTTTTTGTGGCCATGACCGTTGTTGCTAAATTGGGATATTGTTGAGGAACCCAGTTTCAAGTTTTAAGTCTAACCAATGCATAACCTTGGACAAAAAATAATAGCTGGAATTTGTAAAACACTTAAAAATTTAATTTTAAAGTGTTAACTTTTTAAATTAAAATTTAAAAAATTTTAAATTAAATATTTTTTAAAATTCTAAACTTAAACATGAAAAAAGATATTTCTCTGTGCAAAACAGAATGGTAAAAGATTACATGTGAAGTTCTGAATCTCTCTTACTTATATAGCATTTTAAAGTTTAAAAATAACCTCATATGTATTATCTCATTTGAGACTCACAAGAACCCTGTGAGATAGATATGACAATAACAACCTTCATTTCACTGATGTAGAAACTGAGGTGCTAAGAAGTTAACCGACTTGCTGAGGTTAATGGAGCTCACAAGTGTTGGAGACAGGATTCGAGTCAGGCCTTGGGGACTTGAACACCAGCTTATTCATTAGGCCACAACATCTCTGTTAGTTTTGCTGAATCATGGTGCCACCACATATAATGCCATCTAAGTTGTTCAGACTCCAAGTGAACCCAACAAACATTTACTAAGCACCAACAGAGGAAATGTACTACATCATATTAACCCTCTTGGTTGAACTATTCCTTTAATTATCCCACAAATTGTTAAGAGTGGAAACTCCCTGCAATAAATTCAGGAAAAGAATAGAATGAAAAACATCACAACCAGAAGGGATCTAATGGAATGCAGAGAACCATTTTGTGTTCATCCTTAGGATGCATGGACTCTTGGGGATATGGGGATTTCTCTGGTTCTGGTGATTTCCAAGAGTAGCCTATGTAGCCTATGCTACAATCATAGGCAAGTCAGAGGGTCAGATTATCTCAGCACACAGACAGGGAAGTTCCAGATTTCATAAGCTCCTTGAGGGCAAAGAATATGTGCTATTTCTATCCTTCAGCACCAAACATATTGCTAGGTAGTCAGTCATTTGATAAGCATTTATTAAGTGCCTTTGGTGTGCCTGATACTGTGCTAATCACTGGGGTTATAAAGAAGGGTAAAAATTCCTTGCCTTTGAAGAGCTCAGATTTTAACAGGGAGACAATATGGAAACAACTATGTACAAACAAGCCATGTATGGAATAAATTAGAAATAATCAGCAGAGTGAAGGCACTAGAGTTAGGAGGGATTAGGAGGGGCTTTCTGCAGAAGGTGGGATTTTAGGAAGGACTTGAAGGAAGCCAGGGAAGCCAAGAGGCAGAGAGAAGGAGGGAGAGCTTTTCACGCATAGAGGACAGCCACTAACAAACTTCAAATGAATTGAATAAATGAAAGTTTCTGATACCCTGTGACTTCTGTAGTTGGCTTTTCCCGATATAATTATTTGGAGGTAAGGACTTTTTCAATTTTGTATTTGTATACTCCCAGATTACCACAGTGCCCGGCATTCATTAGGTGCCTAATAAATGCTTATTGATTGATTTCTGAGGAGTAGAAAGAGGTGGAGGAGGTGCTACTTTTCCCTGCAAACCGATAAAGAACGACACACCTTTAATGAGCACATCTCCAGACCAAAAGGCACCCCAAGGAAAAAATACTTTCGTCCCGGGGGTGGTAAGAATAGCCTTGGCACTCCTTACTTTGTGAGGGTCATGTCCATATCTCAGGAAACTGTGTGCAACACTGATTGTCCATATTGCCTCCAAATTCAACCTATAGAGCAAGGAGTAACAAGATAGAGATGGGAAAGCAGCTGAGGACATGCCTCCTCCAGGGAGCATCACTGGGGTGTGTGATCCCTCAGGGAAACCACTCTTCTCTGTCTGTTTGCTAGATGTACTACAAACCAGAATGTTGTTAAAGGCAATGTTAGATTCATTGTCTGAAACTCAGTGCATTCCTTCCTTTATTGCTTCTTTATTCTGGGTCACACAGCAACACACACTGTAGTGTGACTGAAGGCAAAGTATTAGCAGAACAAAGATTTTATGATTGTCTTTTTTAGTCTCTCTGTTGTCTCCCCTCTTTCTCTCTTCTCTCTCTCTCTCTCTCTCTCTCTCTCTCTCTCTCTCTCTCTTTCTCTTTCTCTCTCTCTTTCTCTTTCTCTTTCTCTCTTTTTTTCCCTCTCTCTCTCTTCTCCTCATTGTCGACTTTTTTTCCTGGGACCATCATTTTAGGAAGAGCTTCACCTCATTTTTATGCCTGGACTCTCTCCAGAATCCTCCTCTTTCTTAATGCCTACATTATCAGATCCAATGGCTGTGCCATCTCCAGTTTTCCTGTTCTATGTCTCACCAGTGGACCCAAACAGCTCTGGAGGAAGAAGTGAGGCTGGTGACCTTGAACAGCCCTCCCTCGCTTAAATCCAATTCACTTGCAAGTCACAGCATCATCTTCCTGATGTCATGGTCCTCTTCAAAAATGAAGGACAAACAAAAACATCATTTCCAATGATACATTCCCAATGTATGCCACACAAGTACTCAATAAATGCTCTCTTAAATTTGACAGTTGAATGGAGGATAGATTGTGGTGGAAAGAAAACTTGAGGGAGACCAACAAGGCATGAGGCAATGAGATGATGATGACACATAGTAGGTGCTTAATAAATGTTTGTTGTTTGATGTGCTTTCTCTAAGTGTTTAGGGGCTCTTGGGAGTCCTTTGCCTCACCTGCATTTTCTATAGGATGCAATAAAGGCTATTCTAATCAATATGCATTTAGTAAGCTGAATACTTTATGGGGAACTTATATCAACATTTCAGAAAATCCAGACACAGGTTTATTTTGGAAATATCATTGGAGTAAACTCTAGTGTAAGGCATAATGAACCAAGAGAAAATTACTTTTTGGGTCTGGCTCCCAGAACTGGATTTAGTGCACATCAGTCCAAAACAGGTTCTGGACCATTAAGTTAATGTCCAAGTATCCCCTCTGTAACCTGCCTGAGGAGTGATCAGCCAGCCTTTCCTTAAAAATCTCCAGTAAGTATAAATCCACTACTTCATAAGGTCATGCATTCTACCTCTGGTTAGTTTTAATTGTTGGGAAATTTTTCCTTACATTGAATAAAAACCAGACTGTGCAGCTTCTTCTATTCATTGTTTTCAGTTTGGGGCCAAGAAGAACAAGCTGAATCCTTTCACAGGGTCCTTCTAACCTCCAAATCCTTTTTCTCCAGGTTAAATATTATCAGGGCAGCTAGGTGGGTAGAGTTACAGTCCTGAAGTTAGGAAGACAAGGTTAAGTGACTTGCTCATGGTCATACAGCTAGTAAGTGTCTGAGGCTAGATTTGAACTCAAGAATATGAGTCTTCCTGACACCAAGCCCAGCCCTCTATCCATGGTGCCACCTAAGTGCCCAAGGTCCAAGTTCTCTCTCACTAAATTGTTGTTTAGTCATGCCTTTCCATTACCACACTTGTGCAATTTGGTTTTTGAAGGACTATGTGTTTAACTCTATGACATTTCATCTTATTAGATTTGCACCATTATACCAGTCTTTATTTTTGGATTCTGACTGCATCTACCCAGTATTAACTATACCTCCTAGGGTGGTCATCTATTTTTTTGGTGACCACAACATTCAAGACATTGATTAAAATGTTAAATAACCTAGGACCAAAACAGACCTCCTGGGTCTAGAGAGATCCCTTCCAATTGGCTTCTACCTCTTATTGGCCAGTCCAGGTTCATTTCCTGGCTCAAACACTTGGCACCTGTGTGTCCTTGGGAAGTCACCCTCTGAGTCAATTTGAGTCTCATTTTCCTAATGGGTAAAGGTGTCATGATAATGCTCTCCCACACCTCCAACAGCCTAACACTTTGTAAACATTAAAGTGATATGTAAATATGACCTTTTATTATCACTACAGTCAGTTCTACAATAATTCAACATGCATGTTCCCCAAAAAACATTATACGAAATCATGGAATAAAAACCACAGAGTTTATGGGGGAAATGGCATTGGGGGTGCAATGCTCAAAAACCTTATCAGTGGCATGTAAAAGAAAGTTGGAAACCATAAAAATGGTAGCACAGTATTATATATGTTAAATGGTTAAGAAATACATAAATACAGCAATTACTAGTGGCTTCCTTCTTAGCCCTAGGCTGTTGCTGTTCAGCCCTTGTCCTGGCTGTCCTGGCAAGTTGGACTGGCTGTTGCTTGGGTCCTTGGGCTGGAGGCCATGGCAGAAGGGGAAAGGAGTGTGGGTGGGGGGGTAGGCTGCACACCAGCCTTCTTTGCCTACAGCCTCTATTGCATCAGTGTATATGCAATAAATACAGCATTTTACCTTGACAAAGACCTGAAGCCTGTTTGGGGAAGCCGACATCGGAAAGGTGAGTTTCACAATAATTTGTGAGTTATTGTGAAAGTCGGGCCTTTTTCTTTTTTCTTTTATTTTATGAAATGCTTTATTAACTTCTAGTTTACATCATTCTTTTCCACAAGATTTTGAGTTACAAATTTTCCCCCGTTTTTCCCCTACCCACAACCCCTAAATAGTGATCCCATTGGATATCCCCTCCTCTAATCTTCTCTCTCCCATATCTTCTCCCATACCCCCTCTGACTTTCCAGTAGGGCATGGTGGATCTCTATGCCCCAGTGCCTATATATCTTATTTCCCAGTTACATGTAAAATAATATTAATAATAGTATATATAACATTTAATTTTAAAACTTTGAATTCCAGATTCATTCACTTCCTCCCTTGTCACCCACCCTTACTGGGAAGATAAGCTATTCAATATAGCTTGTACATGTGTAGCTATGCAAAACATTTCCATAGTGGATATATTGTAAAAGACTGACTATATTTCCCTTCCTCCTATCTCACGTCCCACTTGTTTTATTCTCTACTTTGATCCTGTCCCTTTACAAAAGTGGGTACTTCCAACTTCCCACCCCCCCCCCCAGGCTGCCCTCCCTTCCATCATCTCCTCTCTCATCCCCTTCCCCCCTACTCTCCTTTAGGGTAAGATACTCTATTTAGTGTGTATGTCATTTCTTCCCTAAGCCAAATTCAATGAGAATAAGGTTGAGCCATTCCCTTTTGCCTTTCTTTTCTTCCCTTCCATTGTAACCATTTTCCCTTGCCTCTTCTATATGAGATAGTTTACCCCATTCTGTCTCTCCCCATCTCTTCTCATTATATTCCTCTCTCACCTCTTAATTTTACTGAAGTATCATCCCTTCCTATTAAATTGATCCTGTACCCTCTATGTATACCTGTACATATATATTCACACACTCACATATGTATTCATATGCCCATAAACCCTCCTATATATATTTCTATTCCCTTCAACTATTCTCATGCTGAGAAAAAGTTTCATAAGTTACAATTATCATTTTTCCATATAGGAATGTAAATAGTTCAACTTTGATAAGTTCCTTATGATTTCTTTCCCCTGTTTACCTTCTCATGCTTCTCTTGCTTTTTGTATCTGTCAAATTTTTTATTCAACTCTGTTTTTTTCCATCGAGAATGCTTGAAAGTCCTCTATTCCACCGAATGACCATATTTTCCCCTGAAACATAATACTCAGTTTTGTTGGGTAGGTGATTCTTGGTTTTAATTCCAGATCCTTTGACCTCCAGAATATCATATTCCAAGCCCTTTGATCCCTCAGTGTAAAAGCTGCCAGATCCTGTGTTATCCTGATTGCATTTTCACAATATTCAAATTGTTTCTTCCTGGCTGCTTGTAATATTTTCTCCTTGATCTGGGAATTCCAGAACCTGGGTATAATATTCCTAGGAGTTTTCTTTTTGGGATCTTTTTCAGGGGGTGATCAGTGGATTCTTTCACCCTCTATTTTGCCCTCTGGTTCTAAAACATGAGGGCAATTTTCCTTGAGAATTCTTGAAGGATGATTTCTAGGTTCTTTCTTTGATCATGGCTTTCAGGTAGTCCAATAATTTTTTACTTTTTTTTTTTGGAGGGCAGTTGGGTTTTAAGTAACTTGCCCAAGGTCACACGGCTAGGTTTTTGTTTGTGTGTGCATTAAGTGTCTGAGGCCGGATCCGAACTCAGGTCCTTCTGACTCCAGGACCAGCACTCTACTCACTGCGCCACCTAGCCGCCCCAATAATTTTTAAATTATCTCTCCTGGATCTATTTTCCAGGTCAGTGGTTTTTCCCATGAGATATTTCACATTGCCTTCTATTATTTCATTTGTTTGGATCTGCTTAACAGCATCTTGATTTCTCATAAAGTCATTAGCTTCCATTTGCTCCAGTCTAATTCTGAAGAAATGATTCTCTTCAGTGAGCTTTTGAGATTCTTTTTCCATCTGGGAAATTTGGCTTTTAAGGCATTCTTCTCCTCATTGGCTTTTTGAGCTTCTTTTGCCATTTGAGTTAGTCTATTTTTAAGGTGTTATTTTCTTCAGTCAGGTTGTTGACTCTCATTTCATAATTTTCTTGCATCATTCTCATTTCTCTTCCCAATTTTTCCTCCACTTCTCTTATTTGGTTTTCAAAATCCTTTTTAAGGTCCTCTATGACCTGTAACTAGCTTGTATTTTTCTTTGTTTTTTTTTTTTAAAGCAATTGGGGTTAAGTAACTTGCTCAAGGTTACACAGCCAGTCCTTATTTATGTGTGGGTGCTCATCTACTAAGGCCAGGACCAATCCTGGGTCATCCCGACTCTGGGGCTGGCGCTCTTACTGCACCACCTAGCTGCCCCTGAGCTTGTATTTTTCTTGGAAGCTTTTGGTGCAGGACTTCTGACTTTGCTGTCTTCCTACTGTTCCATGCTTTGATCCTTTTTGTCCCCAAAATAGGAGTATAAAGTTGGGTTTCTCTGTTTGCTTTGCTTCCTTTGCCTGTTCACGCTGCCACTCGATTACTTGACTTTTGGGCTTTTTGCCACAATAGGACTCTGCTACCACACAGGGGATCTCCGTACCAAATGCTGGGGTTTTCTCATCTGCCAGAGGTATTAGTTGGGTGCCCTCTCTGAAGCCTCCACACACTCTGGCAAGCTGGTCACACACCCCAGGACCTCCACCCTAGACCACAATCCAGATCCAAGCAGGTTGAAGCAAGAGTGATTACCCCTTAGACTGGTTGCTTGATCCCCCTACAATCTGCAGGCCAGGAGCTGAAGCTGCCATGTGGTGGTGGCTTCATGACCATGGAGCCTCAGTGGCTTCTCCCTCCAGGGGAATAAAGGCCAGACCGCATTCCCAAACTACCAGATCCCAAAGTCTACACTGCACTGACCTCTCACTTTGTCCTTAGCCTCTATGGGTTGATAATTCTGAAAACTGCTACAGCTGATGGTGATCTGAAGTCCCCCTCCAGGCAGTGGCTGGTCAGGCCACCCTGAGGCTAAAACTTTGGGTTTGTGAGGGGCTGTGCTCTGCTCCCAGAGTGCTGCTCTAGCTGCTTGCTGCCAGCCTGCTGGGCTGTCCCCAGTGGGAGGTTAGCTTCTATGTTTCATTTTGTTGGTTCTGTAGCTCCAAAGTTTGTTCAAGGTCACCTTTTACATGAAATGGGGGAGGTGGAAGCCAGAGCCCTTTAGAAGTCCTGTTTCTATTCCACCATCTTGACTCTACCCCCAACTTGGGTGGTTTTCTGAATTCTCTTATGTTGTTTCTTGTGGAAGAATCTCAAGGAAGCTGGCTCTAAATTCTTCATTGTATTAATGCTCAAAATGTTGCCCAATCTTTCAATCTTGTTGGAACAGATTTCTTCTTTCTCCTAGGCTCTTTTCCCTGTGAAACCTATCCCTCTCTTCATTATTTCTAGTTTATTCTTTGTGTCTCTTGTCGGTACATCGTTGTTTATATGTTGTCTCCCCCATTAGACCATAAGCTTGAGAAAAGGGACTGACTTTTACCTTTCTTTGTAACCCAGCACAGGTCTGGCAAACAGTAGGAGATTAATAAATGTTTATTGACTGATTGGCTTCAGTAGGTCATCTCCAAAGTTTTGTTGTTGAAGCTCTTCCTACCCTTTTGATTCCTTACAATCCCAAAGAACCAAATTGGACCACAAGAATAAGAACATATCTGGAAGTGGAAGAAAGGGCCTTTAGATTTCAGCTAGTCTAAATTCTCATTTTCCTGAGGAGGAAATTGAAGACCAGTGTGATTAAGGAATATAGGGTCACACAAGTCATAAACAGCAGAGCAAGAATTTGCGCCGAGGTCGTCTGACTCCAAATCAAGCTTTCTTTCCTTTGTACCATGTCACACACTTTCCAAGGCAGCTAGGTGGCATAATGGATAGGGTGCCAAGTCTGGAGTCAGGAAGATCTGAGTTCAGATCCAACCTAAGACACTTAGCTAACTGTATGACCCTGAGTAAGTCACTTAACCTCCGTTAGCCTTAGTTCCCTCAACTATAAAATGTGGATAATAGCAATTCCTATATCACAATCAAATGAGATATTTGTAGAGTGCTTAGCACAGCACCTGGCAGATAGTCAATCCTTAAATGCTTATTTCCTTCCATTTCTCCATATAGTAAACTTGATTCTCCACCACAGCTTCTGAGAGCCAGACCAATGGATGACTTGGAGACACAGTTCTAACCACTTAATTTATTTGTTTTGATAACAGTGACTTAATCACACAAGCTTTAGTTACAACCTCATTTTTCCATTTGTAAGGCAGACTCCTCATTTAGAGACCCTAATAGAGGAAAGGGTCTCAGGAGTCAAAGATGTATTTATACCTATAGATGCCAGGCACTCAGGCTACCCCTGGTGTCTGGTGCTGGGAAGTGTGGGATGGAGAAAACCTTTCTTAAAACCTATGCTGATCATGGCCACTTGCAAAATACACGCAACAGGAAACACAACATTATCCTTTCATCAAATTCCAGAAGAATCATTTGCCAGGAGAAGTGGCCTGATTCCATTAGATTAAAAAAAAAAAGTTGCTAGGAAATGGTAGGAAGTCTTCCACAAAGGATTTCCTTTGGTCATTGTTGCTTTTATATAGAAAAAAAAATAAAAAAGTGGTAGGGGAAGTCCAAGAGTTTCCCTATACTGATGAGAGGTCTGTGATTCAGAATTTAAAAGGCAAGTGTTTAGACACGATTGTGGTGGTTTTGGTCTCTTTGTTTTCCATACTGTCCAAGCTTGCCCCTTGGAATCCTGGGAACAGCCTTTTATAGTCTGGTCTCAAGTATCACTTGTTTGTTGTTGTTCAGTCTTTTCAGTCCCGTCTGACTCTTTGTGACTCCATCTGGGATTTTCTTGGCAAAGATACTGAAGTGGTTTGCCATTTCCTTCCCCAGTTCATTTTATACATGAGGAAACTGAGGCCAATAGGTTTAAGTGACTTGCCCAAAGTCACATAGCTAGTAAGTATCTGAGGTCAGATTTGAACTCAGGAAGATGAGCACTCTATCCATTGTGCTATCTACCCACCCCTGGGATGTGTTGGAAGTATGACTGGGGCATGGAATTAAGAGCTAGGCCATCTAATCCAATCCCTTTATTTTACAGGTGAAGTAAGGAAGTCTGGAATAGGAGAAGTGGTTCAAAGTGGCCTTTGAGTCTTTTCTTCTATTACTATCCTTTGTGTAATTTCTAGTCTAATAAATGCATCTGCTAGCTCTCCCCTCCCCCATACTTGCATACGATATTCCACCTCCTGCTTTTATGCCTTTGAAGGGTGTTCCCTCAATTGAGAGTACAGCCTTTTCCTACCCATGGCTCTTATAATCCCAGACTTGCTTCTGAGCTGCTCAGAGATCACCTCCTGCACGAGGCCCTTTCTGATCTCCTGCCGTTGTGATTGCTCTGTTTTTCCTGAAATTACTTAGTAAATATTTATCTGCGGACAAATGGAATCTCCCCTGTAGTAGCTTTGTATCCCCAGTGAATAGTACGGTACCTTGGACATAGTAGGTGCCTAATCAATGTTTGCTGAATTTGTATGTTGAGTTTGTTCCTTAAGTCCTTTGACTTAAGTACATTTTTTTTTCTGTAACATGTATATAATTACTCTTACAAATTATACCCTTCAAGTACTTGAAGACAGTCATCATGTCCTCCTTAATATTCTTTTGCTTAAGCTAACCAAACCTAGTTTCTTCAAATGAACTTTAGGTCCCCTCACTATATTGGTTACTCTCTTCTGGACACAATAGATTGACACAATGCTTGGCACATAGTGGGCACTTAAATATTTGTTGACAGATTGACATTCCAACTTTTCAATGTCCTTTCTAAAATTTGATGCCCAGAACTGAACAAACAAATTAGGAAGGATTATAGTGGGATATGAACCTTCACCCACCTTATTCTGGACACAGAGCTTCTGTTAATGGCACCCTAACATCACATTGACTTTGGTGGGCTGCCATGATATGTAACTGACATATTGAATTTGTAGAACATTAAACAGGTCTGTTGGACCTGAACTGCTTTCTAGGCATACTTCTCCCATGCAGGTAGTTGACTTTTTGAATTCTAATGCAGAACTTCACCTTTATTTCTATCTCATACATTTTATTAGATTTGATCAATTATTCCAAATGCTTGACATGTTTTTGTTTCCTGATTCTATCATTCATTATGTAAACTATTCCTTTCTGCTTACCCTCAAATTTAATAAGGGTATTATCTATACCATTATCCAAGTCTTTGACAAAAATATTGATCATAGCAAGATCAATCTGCTTACCATCTGCAGAATTACATTGATCCATTAGTCACATTTTGGATCTCATCATTCTATTAGTTCTGATTCTACCTAACTATACTATGATCTAACTGATATCATTCTATATGGATCCATCAAGACTGTCAAACTTGGGATGATTCTTAAGGGGTGAAGTTAAGAGGTGAGAGAGGAAAGTGGCAAGAGGAGATGGAGAGAGACAGGGTAGGGTAAACTATCTCATGTAGAGGAGGCAAGGGGAAGTAGTTGCAGAGGAGGGGAAGAACAGGAAGGCAAAAAGGCAAAAGCATATTCTCATTGAAGTTGGCTCAAGGAGAGAATCACATACATACTAAATGGAATATCTTACCCTCACTCACTCTCCTGAGTAGGGGAAAGGGGGATGAGAGGGGGGATGATGGAGGGGAGGGCATTCTGGGGGGAGGGGAGGTTGGAAGTACCCACTGTCAAAGAGGGACAGGATCAAACTAGGGAATGGACCAGGTGGGAGGTGAGACGGGTGGGAGGGAAATATAAGCAGTCTTTCACAATATATCTACTATGGTAATGTTTTGCATAGCTATATATGTACAACACATACTGAATTACTTATCTTCTCAGAGGGAGTGGGTGACAAGGGAGGAAGGAAATGGATCTGAAAACTGAAGTTTTAAAATTAAATGTTTCATAAGATGTGCAGGCATTGGGGCTCAGAGACTCACCTTGCCCTAATGGCAAAGTCAAAGGGGGTATGGGAAAAGATATGGGAGGGAGCAGATTGGATGAGGGGATATCTAGTGGGACTGCTATTCTGGGGTGGTGGGTAGGGAAACAATGGGGGAAAAATGTAACTCATAATCTGGTGGAAATGAATGATGTAAACCAGAAGCTAATAAAGCATTTGTTTAACTTAAAAAAAGACTGTCAAACTTGATGAAATTCACATATCCGATATCTATGTCATTTACCCCAATTTGTCTGGCATGTCTTTTTTTCTCAATTAAATTTTTAAAATTAAATTTAATTAAAGAAATTGCTTTTCTGGTTCTCCTCATTTCATTCTTTATTAGTTCATACAAGTCTGCCAAAATTTCTTTGAATTTATCTCTTTTGTCATTGTACATGGAAAAATAATATTCTGTTGTATGTGTATGTCATATTTGTTGACTATTCTCCAATTAGTGGACACTTTCTTAGTTTCTGGTTCTTTGCTAAAACAAAAAGAACTTCTAAGAATATTTTTGTACATATGGATCCTTTCTCTCTGTTTTGTTTTTTAATCTCTTTGGGAGCATATAGCTAGTAGCAGTATTGCTAGGTCAAAGGGTAGACAGTTTAGTGACTTTGCAAGTGTAGTTCCAAATGGCTTGCCAGCTCCACTAATAGCTGATCAGTATATCTGTCCTCCCATAGTCACTCCAACAATTTTCATTTTTCTTTTTTTGAGTTATCTTTGCTTATAATATGATGGGTATGAAGTAGAATCTCAGAGATATTTTAATTTGCATTTCTCTTGTAATTAGTGACTTGGACCATTTTTCTTTCTGGTTGTTGACAACTTGCCTTTGCCCTTTTGAGATCTTCCTGTTCATATGCTTCGATCTATCAGGAAATGGTTCCTGTTTTATATACTTGAATAATTTCCCTATATATCTTAGATATAAGCTCTTTATCAGAGAAACTTGCTGTAAATAGTTTCCTCTAATTAATTATTTCCTTTATAATTTTTATTGCATTGATTTTGTGCAAAAACTTTTCAATTTCTCTAACAACTACTGAGCTAACCTTTACTTGAAGACCTCTAGTGATCAGAGAGCCAACTACATTCAAAAACAGTTCATTCTATTTTTGGACAGTTTTATGAGAAAGTGTTTTTTTCCCCTTACATTAAGCATAAATTTGCCTCTGCATTGCTCCCATTATTCCCTTTGGGAATAAATGAAAAAAGTCTAACATTTCTTCTCTATGAAAGCCTTTCAAATACTTGAGGATAGCTATTATGTTGTAACTTTTCTTTTACAGGCCAAACATCTGCAATTCCTTCAACCAGTTCTCTTATAAGTAATCTTGGAGGTCTTTAATTCTACTTACTATTCTCTGGATCATCTCTAACACACTAGTGTTCTACTTAGAATATAGAATGTAGAATTAGACACAATAATCCAGATGTCATATGATGGGGAAGAATACAGAGGAATTAACATTTTCCTCCTTCAGGATGGTATGCAATCTAAGGTCACATTAGATGCTTTGGTTGCTGTATCATACTATGCATATATTTTGAATTTGCATTTCACTAAAGCCTTCAGATATTGCACAGACTGCTATTTAGCCATACTTTTGCCATCCTATATTAATATTTATAAAGTTGATACTTTGAACGTAGTGTATGACTTTATATTTATCCTTATTACAATTTTTTTTTTATATTCGCCCCAACATCCTAGCCTGTAAAGATCTTTTTGGATTCTAAGGCTTTAATTTAAAAGTTTAGCAACCAGCTTCCTGTTGGCTACAGATTTAATAGGAATACCACCTATGTCTTCATTCAAGTCATTTATAAAAATGTGAAGCCAAGGAGAGAGAGAGAGAGAGAGAGAGAGAGAGAGCCAAGGACAAATTCCTGTGGGGACTGACTGCTTGGCAGACTGCCTTCCAAATGGACATTACCCATTACTACATTTTTAGTCTACCCACTGGAATTATTTTGAATCTACTTAATGTTTTATTATTTAGTGCACACCTCTCCAATCTTATCCACAAGGCTATAATGTGAGATTTTCTTAATTGCCTTGTTGAAATCTAGGCAATTTATACCTAGCATTCCTCTTATCTAATAAGTCTATCAAAAAAAGGAAATGAGGTTAGTTTGATATGGTCTGTTCTTCATAAAGTTATACTGCAATTTGTGATCAATACTTCCTTTTCTAGACATTCACTAACCATCTGTAGCGCCAATGCAATATTTACAGCACTGATGGTGACTATGAATTTGCTGGCATAATTCTGAAATATAACAGACTCTCCATATATAAGACAGAAACAAAACATTTATTAAGACACCAGAAAACCAAATTCCAATACCAGGAAACTGAATTCATCATAGCAACAAAGAAGTTAATACACTATAGCACAGCAGGGAGCCACACCATCCTTAATCCTTCCCGCAAACACTCACAAGCCTAGCTCTCTCCTTGGGTATGTCCTCTCCTCCCTCCAGCTCTAACTGCTCTCACTCCCAGTTTCCTGTGGGCTCTGTTTCACCCTTCCACAAGTTCCTCCCACCACGGGCTCCATGTGATTACATGCAGCCTATAAGGGGGCAGGGAAGATCTTCAAATTCCCATTTTACCATTATATCATCCCTTTAGAATTTTGCCAGGAATTGAAGATAAAGCTCACTAATATGTAATTTTTGGATTTAATTCTCTTTTCTATCTTCTGAAAATTGTAATATTTTCCCTTTTTTAATCCTCCATCACCTCTCCTATTGTCTGTGATCTTTCAAAGATTATTGATATTGGCTGAGTAATCACACCTGCCATTTCTTTCAGTGTCCTGGGATATAGTTCATCTGGGCCTGGTTATATGAATTGATCAAGGACACATTTATCTTGTCTCTCCTTATCTCTTTAATTATCTTGAGATTCATTTTTGCTTTTTGATTATTCTTGTTCTATTTCTTTCAGTCTGAAGATCACTCTTCTTGGCAGAGAAAACAGAAGTGGAATAACAGTCAAACCAAGAAGTTCTGCCTTTTTCTTTCACCTGCTATCATCCCTTTCACCAGGAGCAGCAATCCTATTCCTTCTAAGATCCTACTCTTTTCCCTAATATAGCTCAACCCAACAAACAAACCAAAATATTGTTTTTAGCATTGCTAGTCAACCTCAATTCATTTTGAGCTCCTAGCCCTATGACAGGTTCATATAACTCTATTGTATTATTCCTCCATAACTTGCTTTTACTTCTTTCCTTTTTTGAGTTTTATAAAAAGTTCATTTGGCTCACGAGTTATCTGTATATCCAAATCAGTTTCATTTGATGCCTTGTCCTCTTGCCTCCATCTCCTCCCACTTTTGGAATTGTTTGCATTGTTAGGATTTTATTCTTTCAAGTTTTCCATCCCTGCTACTGAAGGAGGATGAGGCTGGCAAAACCCTTGAATTTGGGAATTATGAGCTGAAGTATGTCTAGAGCCAATCAAGTTTCTACCTAAATGGTGACCTCTGGAAGGGGAGGGCCACCAGGTCAGGAAAAACAGAGAGTTCAGCATGGTAGCCATTATACTTCTAGCCTGAGTGAAATAGGGGGACGGAGTCTTTACAAAAAAAAAAAAAAGCTTTCCATGTCTTTTGAGCTATTACCATTATGTAGAATTCAGGTACTAGGTGTCATTTACTTGTTCCTTGAACTCTCTGAAATAACCTCTCTTTAAATCCAAATATGGGTCAGACTATGCCTGACTTTTCCTTCCTACCTGTTATTAATCCTAAAATGGGTGGTCACTTTATTTAGAAGACTCCTACCATTTTTATATCAGCAAGCATAATATCCTTTTTGGGTAGAATCAGATCAACAAGAGTGGTTACCCTAATTGTTTCTGTTGCCTTTTGAAAAGTTAAATGATGACTAAGCCAAATTAAAAAAAAAATTATTAGGTATTCTAATTAAATTTAATTTCCTTTCATGTGGAATGAGACAAATGGATTACTGAAGATTCCTCACCAGTGTATTTCTGTGAAGAGGTTAAGAGATGATCACTTATAGCAGCATTTATGAATATTTTCTTTAGGGTTTGATATTTTCAGTTACCAATATCCCACTCCAGAACTTCAATGTGGATTGGACATGACTATCTATTTTAAATGAGATACACATCATTTGAGTCTACCAAGTGGAGATTCAATGATCCTTGTTGAGGAGAGGGGATTTCTTTTCTGATATGGGTAGATGGCTGCTGAAATCTCTTCCAGTTCTGAAATATTATGATCAAGTCTGCTTATCCGTGTAGTAGAAGGCTGATGAGGTTTCACTAGTCAATTGAACCAGGTAATAGAAACAATGAAATATCAAAGTTTTTCCCCTTTCAGACTTGGAATAATCATATTTTCACTTTGGGGAAGATCTGAGATCTTGAATGGGTCACACCCTGAGTGTCCTATTAGCAGACTGTAAAGGAAATGTTTTTATCCTTTTAAAATTTTATCCTTTGTTTCTCCTACTGCAGGCAATGAAGAATCATGTCTAGGGGGACCTCTAGTCAACCTCCCGCTACACAGACAAGCAGACTTCACAAAGTCTAAGAAATGGAAGGGATTTCTGAAGTTATTTATCCAGTAGGGAGAAGAGAGTCATTTCTGCCACTCTATAATGAACATTTCTGGCAGCTGAGAAGAGAGTAAGCTACAGAGAAAGGGTCCAGTTACCATGTCAGCCACCAAAGTAAATGCCTTTGCTTTGAGGTAATTGTGTCAAATGATTGACTTTTGAAAGTGAACGAACAAAGGCTTAAGAGGAATAGTTTTAAAGGTACAGATCTATACGGCACTTTGAGCCTTGGGTAGTAGGCCCCTGGGCAGTCCAACTCACAAGTACAAGGTAAAGAGGGTAGCCGAGAGAGGGTCCTTCAATCAGTTAATCAGCACACACCTACTATGTGCCAGGCATTGACAAAGCCAAGGGAAGCCCCAGGCTTTTTCTCTATCCTACTTTTCTTGAAGGACATTACTGGCCTCAGTCAAAAGTTTACTCCACTTAGACCATCTTTAGGTAAATTCCTGCCCATTGTGTTCTACTTGGGTTTTGGTGGTGATAAATTCTTTGATCAAATTGCCCAAGGGGGAAGGTGACTTAGAAGTAAATGACATGATCAATGTTAATGTGTCCCTTCCCCAAGTCTGTCATTAGAATGGACCCACCTCTCATTATAATTTTCATTCTCTTTCATTACTTGTTAACCAATCAGAATGATTGCCACCCTCAGGAACATCTACTCTTTCAAGGGCATATAAGCATTGAGTGGGTTCCATGAGGGGTTTTTGGCATTTAAGAGTGTCACTGAATCCTTTTACTAATAATAATCTAGCATTATTAATAAAATGATTAATTACCCCAAAAACTATGTCTCTCAAACTTTTTAAATGTCACATAGAGAGGTACCAAAGTAGTGCATGCAGATAAGAAATATTATTCACCACAGAGACAAAAAATATCATCAGAGAAATATGTGATAGAAAGATAATATGGGCTGTTTGTGTCTGGCTCAAAGAATAACAGATGTCCAACTTGGGTGCTCCACTGGTATCTTCAAGATGCCAGTAATATTGAGTGGACACCCCTTTGTGACTCTGTGGGAGGACATAGACAGGACATGTCTTCCATGTCCGTGGGGAGGACGAGAGTTGCAGACAATAGACATTACTGAATTATAATTTGCATCACTGGAGAGGATATCCAATCAATGAGAGTCATTTGGATATTTGCATAATGATGACAGTACTAAAAATGACTCTACTCTCCCCCAATCCTCCACCATGGAGGGAGCCAGGAGAGTCATCTACTGGATACTGTTCCAAGGGAAGGGAAGGAAGAGCAGAGACTCACGAGAAGGTGGTCTGCTGCCCTTTGATGTAGTGCTGTTATGGCTGAGTACAACCTGGCCAGGTGCCAGAGATGCCAGAGATGCCAGAGACTTCTTTCTTCTATGGTTTTCCAGGTCACACTCTCCAGTGCCCTGGCATCTGCAGTGCTAGGCTTTAAACTGCATAGACTCTCAGAGGCTGCTGACAACTTTTCTTATCTACAGATCTCATTATGTGACCATGTACATACATACATGTAAAGCACATATTAAATATAAATGCATACATATGCTACATAGACGTATATATGCATATTTCTCATCAAGAGATAATAGTAAATAGAAAGAGATCCTCATTATCAAGGGAGTCTTGGGCCAAGACCCACCTTTGATCCATCCTGGCAGCTGGCGTTGGGCAAGTTACTTAACTTTTTCTCTGTGTTCAAAGCACTTCTCCAGAACCACCAATACAGAGTAGCTGCTGAAGTATTTTGGCAGAGGGCCTTTTCTCACCCAGAATTCCTCACACCAATAGAATCACAATACAGTGGAACGAATACTGATGCTGGAGTTGGAGGATCTTGATTCAAAACCCACCTCCAGTGAATGGTGATAGCTAGCATTTATATAGTACTTTAAAAGTTTTGAAATACTTCACACGTATTACATCATGTGATCCTTACAGCAACCTTGAGAGGTACATGCTATTATTATACCCATTTTATAGCTGAGGAAACAGGCTGATAGCAGCTAGTGACTTGCCTAGGGTCTCACAGCCAGTAAGTGTCTGAGGCTGGGTTTGAACTTAGGTCTTCTTGATTTCAGACCTAGTGTTCTATCTACTGCACTACCTAATCCCTCTGTGACCTTGGTTGGGTAAATCACTTAATTTTGTTTGGCCTCAGTTTCCTCAGCTATAAAATGACAGCATTAGATTATTGGCCTCTAAAATCTCTTTAATCTCTATATGTATGACCTTATGATATGATTAAATCATAGGTCTGGATCAAGTAGATAAATATATTATATATGTGTACATGTATATGCTTGTAAATCTAGACTATATATATGTATATATACATATATTTATCTATTTGGTCTAGATCTATGAATGGGTGATTTGCATTGTAGCTTTCTATGATGCTATTGCTGGGTTTCTGGTGTGTGCTGAGATAAAGCCTCATAACAAAGCCTTTTGGGCACTTAATGAATTAAATCCCCTTTCAGGGAGTCTAACATGGACCCACATTACACTGAACATCACCCATTAGGTGGAGAATAGTGTCCTCATGAGATTACAACAATCTGTGTCATAGCCCAGTTTTGTAGCCTTCAAATCAAAGCATTTCAGGTTTCCCTGTGTCTCTTCCCCTCTAGCCCCCATCTGCACAAGGTCTCTGTAGGAGCTTTCGAAAGTGAACAAGTATTCGGGAAACCTGAGGCTCAGGTGCACATTGGGGCCCCTGAACAACAAGCACATAATGACAGCTGGTGTGTTCTGCTGTGCTTTGGCTCATTTTCACTAATAAGCGGCTTTGCAGATGCTGTCAGCTTTATGCTCAATTAATCTCAGTTGAATTGATTATCCAGATATAAAGAAAACCATTTAGCAATAAAGCAAAACTTCCCAAAGAGCTTTTTTGGAAAGAGGAAAGGAAGCAAATTGGTTTTTCAAAGAAATGATTATGACGAAGGTGGGGCTGTGGCTTCCCGTCTCTCCCAGTACACTGATGGGTCTGTGTGGGATCTTTGTTGGGTGGGTGCAATGCACACCTGAGCCTCAGATCCCTGACTACTTGTTCACTTTCTGTTAAGTCCTTATTGAAGTCTTGAACAGAAAGGAAGGCATATGGAAATCTTAAAGGCTCTGATATTTATGCTCCTGAGCTTGGAGAAGGCACATAAATAACTTACTGCAGAATGACACTAATCTCACTAGGGCATTTATTCCTTTAAAATGTGAGACTGGTCCAAGATAGGTCTATTCTATGTCTGTGATTCCACTGATCCTCCATTGTTGGTCCACCAGAAATTCTAGAGGCCTTCTTCTAGATCTCTTGATACTGTGTGGAGCATGTGGGCTCTTCATTGATTGTCCCCCACTTTTGCCATGTGTTAGGGTGTAGCAGCAAGCACCCCAATATCCCCAGGGTGACTGCCAACACAGGTTCTTAGATCTGCTTTTCAAAAGGAAAGCAACTCAAATTGGGTTAACAAGCTTACTTTAATCAAACAAACATACATTACCTAGTTCAGGGGGAAGAGGTCAGCACCCCGAACTTCAGAGTATACAGACAGAACTTACAGATCAAACAGACAGGCTTCCAAACTGTCCAACCATTATATCAATACCAAATCACAGTTACTAGAGAGAAAGCATCAACATCTGGGTTTTCAAAGCCGGGGGGCTCTCAACAACGGCTTCCCAGAGTCTCGTCTGGTCAAATCACACGACACTTCTCAAAATGAGCCCCAAAGCAAAGCCTCTCCTCAGGGTTTATATAGCCTTCTCCTGGCTCAAAGATTGTAACAACCTCCTTGACCCACTGCCCAATCACAAAGTATCAAGGTATGGGCTTTCCTGAAAAACAAGCCTCCCACCACAGGATCCAGGTGCACTTAAGCTAGGGGCAGGGAAGATCTTTAAATTTGCATTTCCATTACATAGGGCTACCCTCTTTTCCTAGTCACATATTTGAAATTATTTTTTCCAGCCACATATCTCTGATTATAATGATAGTAGCTAAGATTTATGTAGTGCTTACTCTGTGCCAGTGGGTAGCTAGGTGGCTCAGTGGATAAAGCACTCATCTTCACGAGTGTAGTGCCAACACAATATTCACAGTGACAACAATGGCTATGAATATAGTGGTGTAATTCTGAATAAAAAAATATTGCAGACTCTCTACGTGGAAGATAGCACCAAAACATTTATTCAAACCTCATAAGGTCAAATCCCAATACCAGAAAGCCAAATCCATCATAGCATCAAAGAAATCTATACACAATAACAATGTACTCCCCAAGTCTCCCCCCTGCTAGGGTCTTCCCACAAACGAACACTCAACTCACTGCCTGCTTCCTCCTTCTCCCTTAGCTCTAACTGCTCTGACCAACTTCCTCTGGGCTCTACTCCACCCTTCCTGCTCCACCTGTTCAGCAAGCTCCTCCCACCACAGGCTTCATGTAACTCAAACTCATGTGACTTAAGCAGGTCACAAGAGCCTATTAATGGATGGGAAAGATCTTCCCATTAGGCAAAAATACATTACCATTAATAATAAGTTCAAACCCAGCCTCAGACCCTTACTAGTGGTGTGACCCTGGGCAAATCACTTACCTCTGTTTACTTCAGTTCTTCATCTGTAAAATGAACTAGAGATTAATGGCAAATCATTCTAGTATCTTTGCCAAGAAAGCCCCTCAAAAATCAGGTCATGAAAAGTTTGAAATAACTAAACAACAACAAATATTATGTGTCAAGTGCTTTACAATTATTGTCTAATTTGATCCTCACAACAAACCAGGGAGGTTAGATTCTATTATCACCCTCACTTTACCAGTGAGGAAACTGAGGCAAACAGAGGTTAAGTTTATTTGTCCAGGGCAAATATCTGAGACCACTCTAGGCCCCATGTTCTACCTACCATACTATTTTGCTGTTCCTCTTACTCACTTCTTCACTAATGACACCTTGAAGCCTTTTCATGCCCACCATGGATTTCTATTTTGCTTTTTAGATGACTCACAACTTTTGTTCTTCAGCAACTATGATATTCCATGACTTGTAGTCATCTGAAGAACATGATGAATAAAGAGAATTACCTTTCTTTCAGGGAGAAGACTGGAGTCATAAGTATTATGCAATTTTCCAAAGGCTGCCAAAACATACCATTTTCCCATTCAGTTTTGGACCCATTACCCATATATTATGTCTACCCAATACACACACACACACACACACACACACACACACACACACACACACACACACACACATGTTTTTCATGAGATATCCAAAAAGCAATATGTCACACAGACTAGGGGTGTCAAACTCAGATGGGAATGGGGTCCACTAAATCATAATGATCCCTAAAGGTTCACAAACTACTTGTTTAGATATTTCTTTTTTTTAAATACATCAACACATTAAAATTAGATATGAACTACATTTCAGTCTGGTTTGAACATACTCAAGAGTGTTGTGGGCCCCATGTGAGCCATGCAGAATGTTTGACACCTTGACTCTAGACAATAGGTATTTACCATCTGATTCCTTTTCCTTGTGAGAATAGCTATACCAAATGCTTGCTATTAACAATCAGATAGTAGTTGAATAAAGTTCTCTTTCTTGATACATCTTTTAATGAATCTTTTGTGACTTTGATATATTCATGGGACACATCTTGTTGGGTTGGATTTAGTCAAAGGGCTATACTTGAGGACCTTGGCCTTGAGGCTGCAGGTTACCCACCCCTGGTTTAGATGTTTAAAGAAACCCTCCAAAACCCCAAAATGCCATATCACAGAGAAATCTTATTCATAATACAACACACAGGAAATAGCACCCTTAATTTTTACAATAAAAGGTCAGCTGGCTTGAGGGGCCCAGTTGACCATTGTAGCTCAGAGAGTTCCAAATCTGCTAACCGTGGGCCAACGCCCTCTCTACTGCTTCACAGACCTGTGCCTTCTCATAAATCAAAGCCTAGCTTAAAACTAAAGAACCCAGTTCTATAGCCCATGTATTCAAAATCAGTCTGTTTTCCCTTTCTTACCCCTTTCAAATTTTCTATAAGGGAAGAAGGGACATGTACATGTCATTGCATTGAAGGTCATCAGGAATAAGCTATAGAATAAAGAGTGAGGAGGTTGGTGAAGCTGGTATAGTGGAGACCTGCCCCCCAGGCTGCTGCCCAGGTACCCTGGGACCCATGGAGTTGTAACACACTGGTACTCAGGCGACCCCACCCCCCACCCCATAGCTGCTTGGAAAACTAAACTCCTATGGATAATGTATAAATTATTCCATTCCCAAACTAAACCTTTAACCTCATTTTCATTAGAGAATATGTTGTGCTTTCTTCATAGTCTCAAGTCTGGAAGGCCTCCAGTACTGCAGTTTCAGTGCTCCATGGGTGGGGTAGTAGGGATGGTAATGGGGTAGAAGTGGGGGTGAGGAGTAGGGGGATGGGGAGGAGCTTCACAGTTAAACAAAGGGTATAGATGAGAAATTAACTGAGAGGGTTCAAGTGGATCTCTCTCTCTCTCTCTCTCTCTCTCTCTCTCTCTCTCTCTCTCTCTCTCTCTCTCTCTCTCTCTCCCTCCCTCCCTCCCTCTCTCTCTCTCTCTCTCTCTCTCTCCCTCCCTCTCTCTCTCTCTCTCTCCCTCTCTTTCTCCCCCCCCCTCTCTCTCCTTGGTTCAACTTGACCTTTTAAAAAGAAGTTCTTCCCACCTTCTTTCCACTTCTCCTTATTTCTTTTTTAAGGATATGGTTCTATCACACAGACACCTTCTTTTTCTTTCCTTTGAGTGTGACTAGGCCTGGAGTCAGGGCTTGTTAGAGTGGCTCAAATTAATTTTCTTTTCTTTTTTCTGATTGAAATCAGACCTCACCTAGAACAAGTGTGCTTCCTGTCTCTCACCAAAAACTCGTTCCCTTGATGAAGATTAAAGTTGACACTATAAACCTGACTGCATTATCTACTAACATTTATTCTCTCTTTTTTTTTCATGTTATTGTCAAGGCATAGCTGGCTTGTGATTCTTTCTGCAAGTAGATTTCACTCAGATTGACTAGATTTTTACTGATTTCAAGAAAATCGCACAATTTACTATTACTGGATGTTGAGCAGATGTTAAAGATACAGTATCCTTTGTTATACTGTGCTCATCCACATTTCTTTTAGTATGCAACCAATCAAGACCCAACTAGTAATCTCTGTGGAATGGTTGGGGAGACAAAAAAAAAAAAACCTCCTGAAGTAGTTGTTACCCACAAGGAACTCACTTTTTTTTAACTGAACTTACGTTTTACCTGTATAAATATAAATACATTTTTAAAAATATTTTTATTCTGATCTGTGATTCACCCTGGCCTAGGAAACACCCTCCATGAAAACAGATCCCCAACTGTTTGGGCATTGAGAGGTTAACTGATAATTTGAGGGTCAGTCAGCTACTTGAACCACACTTTTCTTGGCTGAAATCAGCTCTCTGCCAGCTCTCCATCTACCCAGTCAAGCTAACTCTTCACCATTTATTATGTTATAATTATGATTAATAGCTAGCCTTAGAGGCTTTTCAGTAGCTTAGTATTTAGACCTCTGGACCTGGAGTCAGAAAGACCTGAGTTCAAATTCTCCCTCAGATACTTGACTTACTGTGTGACCCTGTGCAAGCCACTTAAACTATATTTGCTTTAGTTTTCTGGATTATAAAATGGGATTAATAATAGCCCCACTCTGCCCTGCAAAATTAACCTGTATTTAGTTTGTATATATTTTATACTTGCTATGGGTAGGGGGAGGGGGCGAGCATTTTTTTTTAGTGCCTACTACATACCAGGCATTTTGGCAAGGTAATCTTATCTCATTTAAATACAAGATAATTTGGGGAATAGGGAGGCACTAGGATCTGGGGGAGATCAGGAAAGGCGTCATGCAGGAGGAGCCATTTAGGCTGAATTTTAAACATCAAACCCACAGTTTCATTGTGTGCCCATGGTATGGGCCTAAATGGAGACTAAGTCTTTATGATATGGGCAGATTGGCCGTGCCTCGGTTGATTTTGAAATTTCAGTCATATCAGTGGACAAATATGTATTAATTAATCATTGACCTGCACAACATTCCTCCAGTGATTAAGAGATTACCATAGCTGTACTGCTGTACCCATCTTTTTTCTTTCTTTTGGAACTGTCTAGAAGTGGGCCTAGATAGACTAAATGTCAATGGAACAGAATTTCCTTTTGGTCAAAGATTGTTTCATTTTTCTCCTCATATCCCCATTGTCTAGTAGTTTGGCACAAAGTAGGTGCTTAATAAATGTTTGTTGATTGATTTATAAATCGATATGGTTCTCAACTGGCAATTATAACCTTAATGATGTAAAGATGCCCTGACTACTTCCATCCTTTTCCCTCAAACACACTGGTGGTGGGATGCAAGTATCTCCCATTCAAACCCTTTAGTAGTGAAGGGATCCCTTAACTGGATGATCATATGTTGGGTTTTATTATAGTGGGAATTGGTTTCAGGGATGGGTTGGAATGGATTGATGGAAAGCCCCTTCTATCTCTCAATTTCTGTGATTCTGGTTGAAAACCAGATATAGTCACAATAAATATAGTCATAATGAAACACAAGGAAGCCCTGTTAATGAAATAAAATGCCTTCCAAAACCTTGATTACTTGTGGACAAAATACCTTTGCAAGGTAATTGTTGCTGGGTCAAGTGGTCAATCATTTACTGACTGGTTACTTGTGTACTCAGGAAATCAGAAAGTGAGGAAGGAGAAGGAGCTGCTTGCTTTATCCAAGATGATTATGGAAAAAGGAAAAGAACCTATATGTTCTAAAATGTTTATAGCAGCTTTCTTTGTGGTGCAAAGAACTGGAAATTGCAGGGATGCCCATCAGTTGGGGAATGACTGAACAAGATGTAGTATATGATTGTGAAGAAATATTACTGTGCTATAAGAAATGATGAGGTCAATGATTTTAGAAAAACACAAAAAGACTTGCACAAAATAACGAAGAGCAAAATGAGCAGAACCGAGAGAACATTGTATATAAGTATCCCCAATATTGTTTTAAGAGCAACTTTTGAGTGAATATTTTGTCTATTATAAATATCCAAATAAAAATAAAGGATACATGAAGAAAGATGCTATCAGGGGCAGCTAGGTGGCACAGTGAGTAGAATGCTGGCCCTGGAGTCAGAATGACCTGAGTTCGGATCCGACCTCAGACACTTAATGCACACACAAATAAAAACCTAGCTGTGTGACCTTGGGCAAGTTGCTTAATCCCAATTGCCCTCCAAAAAGGCAAAAAAAAAAAAGAAAGAAAGAAAGATGCTATCTGCATTGAGAGAAAAAACTAATAAGTATGTATAGAATAATTTTATGTGTGGGGGGGTGGGGAGGGAAGAAAAAAAATTGCATGATAATTTATTGTATATTTGAAAGGAATAGCAAGTTCATGTAGTCAGCCTTTTTATCGTACTGTGTTATGAAAATGCTTATTTTATTCCATAAATTAAAAATAAAATAAAACAAAGAAATGCCATAATTACATGTCTTAAAAATGCTACTATTTTTAAGAAGTCAGAGAAAGAGTCATTGAGGCTGCAGGTTACCATAAATTGTCCTTTTTTGGACAAACATCCCTAGATATAACAGGCACGATTATCTCCATTTTACAGATTAGGAAACTGATGTTCAGGGATGTCTCTGCCATCAGGACATCTCAATGGGAGGAGCACACATCCCTGTTTCATCAGAGTTTCCTGATTTCCCGAGGGTATATTGAGCACACAAGTACCCAGTCAACAATTATCACTTGACTGAGTGAGCATTTGACTTAGCAGCCGTAACTATTCTAAAAATTAGTCCACAAGTAATCAATACTTTGGAAGGGGCCTTATCTTATTCACAGGGATACCTCAGATTGTGGTTATATTGTTTACAACTAGAATCAGAGACTTACAGAAATTTAGAGTTGGAAGGGACCTCCCCAGTTCTCTAGTCCAACAGACACCTGAAAGGAATCCTCACTGTAACCACAACAGACAAGTGGTCTAGTCAACAAATCCTGGTTGATTGATTGACTTCTGGTTCCAGCAGTTCTTTCAAAATTATGTGAATGTTGATAGTACTGTTTTGTTTGTCCTTTGTTTTTGAAGAGAACCAATGACATCATGGGTGACGTCTTGACTTGTGTGTGAGCGAGGCTGACAACTTTGGGTAACTGTGCCTCAATTAAATCCAATTCATGATCGATTGACCAATGAATTTCCCACCTCTTCCTTCATTAAACCATTCCCAGAATTGCTAACAAATGGTAAAAATAGAATACCAAGGCCTTCATTTCTTTCCCTTTTTGTAAAGGTGATAGTGGACAATGCAATGAGGTGCCTGAAAGATGGGTATTATGACTCAGATTATAACAAATATAATCACTCCGGCCATCTATATTGTTAAATAGAGCACTGGTCTTGGAATTAGGAGGCCTAGGTTCAAGGTCAAGCTCAGACTCTTCTTGGCTACATGATGACAGGTGAATCACTCTGACCCTCAGTTTCCTCGTCTGTAAAATGGTGAATACAATAACTTCATTCTCTAGTTCTTAGTATCTGCTAGTTCCCACCCTACAATTAAGTAGTTGCTACAACAAATCTCTCCTACTTTCTTTCCTTCTTCACTCTTCCCTAACTCTCCTCCTAAATCTTTTAGAAACTCAAAGAGATCTATGTAGAGATTTCATGTTCAGAGTGGAATGGGACTGTGCCAGTAATTTCTTTGACTTCCTCTACCAATGCAGGTCTGTATTTTCTCTGCAACTTCATAGCCTTAGGGAGTTGTGTGGGCCTCTTAGAGTTAAATGACTCGACCAGGGTCATACCATCACTATGTGTTAGAAGTTAGACTTGAACCCATATCTCTCAGATTTTGAAGTAAAATTTTTGTCCTTCATGCCAGGTTGCTTTGGCTTCAGGTTCATGGTTAAAAATAGTTAATGCTTTATGGTGAGTGTGTTTCATCTTTTCACAGAACTTTCTCCATAATGACTTCATTTTGTCTTCATATTGATCATGTTGAAGTAGAGCATCCTGTTTATATCTTCCCCCAAGTGTAAAATGGGAATAATAGTGCTTACATCCCAGGGCAGTTGTGAGGACAATATGAGATAATATTTGAAAAGTGCTTTACAAACCTTGAAGTACAATGTAAACGCTGGCTGTAATTATCATAATACCCCATAGTAGAATGTAAATTCCCCCTTAGTACAATAAAAGTAAGAATGACTCAGTGTCTAGGACCATCCCATCCTTGTCTTTGCATTTCTAGCACCCAGTACAGTGCCTGATACACAGGAAGTGCCTAATACTCTGTATTAGGTTTTATCTGTTTATAGGTATTGCTTAATCATTTAACTCCCAACTTTTAAATCCCTACAGGTCTGTTTGGGTTTCTAAGAGATTTAGGGGCAAGATTGTGGAAGGAGGGATAAGGGAAGGGAAGGAGGATATCTACTATATCAGCTAATACAAGATTTGTTGATTATTAGATGCATTATAGATGTTTGTGAAATGAACGCATGCAATTCCATTTTCTTGATTAGGAAATTGAGGTCTTGGGAGAACCTAACAAATGTAAAATGTATTTATTTTATAATTCACAAAGAATGGCAGAGGGAAAGGGTTTTTGAAATGTTTTCTCATGTGACAGCACTTGAAATATTCAATTCTGGTTTCCATATTGAATCTGATTGTTGTTTTTTGTGCCCCAATACAGGTGAAAGCCCATAAATTTCTGGGAAGGACATACAGTTGGTGTTCTAACTAGAGAAGAGAGGCATTTTTAAAAAATGACAAAAAATAGCTGATGGCCAGCTAACACGTGGGGGACTTGGACATTTTCCCCTTACCCAAAGACTGTAGCTAAAAGAAAGCATTTTGTCAGATGGGATTAGATCATTGCAGATATATGAAAATCTCTCCATTATGAGGTGAGGTAGCCAAAAGCCTAGCTTAGGACAAAGTGAAAATCATGGTCATTTAGTGCTGTCTGGGATACAGAAGAAAATGAGAAAAACTCAAACCAGACCTGAGTAGACAGACAGCCAAATACAGTAGCTTCCAGATAGTGGGATGAACACTTCCACCCAGCTGTAAGCATTGCCAGACGGTTTTATAATAGCCCACATTGTAAATCTTTTAGTGTCTAGGCCAGGTCACCACTAAAAGCATTTTCCAGTAAATTCTGTATTCAGTTGTAAACAGGATTTGTTTGGGTTGATGTTTACCTCCTTCCCAAAGCCTCCTTGTTACTTAATTCTATTTTTTTGTAGTTCCTCGGTAGGGGCCTCTTCAACAATTCAGAATCTGGGTAATAATTTTACTTGAATATCTCTTTGGTTCACAGAATTGAACTCAGCATCATGATGGTCTCTTTCCTCAAGTATGAGACTTGGGGTGGTAGAAAGAGCACTAGAACTGGATGCAGAAGACCTAGATTTAAGCAAGGCCTCAACATATGATTTAAGTCTTGAATCTGCAACTTAATGGCTATATGATCTTGAGTAAGTTATTTTATCTTTCTAGACCTTCATTTCCTCATTACTGGGAATACCTGTCAAGTTTGCAGAGGATATAAAGCTAGGGGGTAGGGATTAGCTAACATATTGAATGGCGCTCAAGAACCAAAAAGATCTCAATATGTTAGAAGGATGGATCAAATTAAGGTGAAATTAAATAGGGCTAAATGTAATATTCTGTTCTTGGTTTTGAAATAAATTTCACATGTATAGTATAGAAGAGTGTATTGCCAAGGCAATATTCACAGCACTGGTGGTAACTATGAATATGCTGGCATAGTTCTGAATCACAAAATATAATAGACTCTCTATATAGAAGACAGAAGCAAAACATTTATTCAAATACCAGAAAGCCAAATCCCAACTCCACAAAACCGAATTCATCATAGCAACAAAGAAATCTATACACAATAATACTGTGGAGAGTAATACCATCCCAAAGCCTTCCCAAAAACAAACACTCACAATACTAGCTGTCTATTTGCTTGCATTCTCTCCCTCCCCTAGCTCTAACTGCTCTGACTCCCAACTTCCTGCTCCACACATTCAGTAAATACTTCCCACCACAGGCTCCATGTGATTACATTTGACCTATTAGGGGGCAGGGAAGATCTTCAGATTCCCATTACCATTATAAGAAGGAAGATCTGAGGGTTTTAGTGGACTGCAATGTCAATATGAGTCACTGATGTTGTCCATCCAGAAGAAACCTCAAAGCCTAGAAAGATTTTTACATAAAATTTTATTAAGTTGCTTTGGCAAAGGAGAGAGCCAGAAAAAGGTATGGCTCCCTTTGCAAGGTTTGCATTATATAGAGTTCAAACAAGAGTACAAGTACATGAACTGCTACACATAGGCAGTTTGCTTGAAATATAGGTGTGTCAGCAGTTAAATATAAACGTTCAACAAAATTGGGGCAAAGCCTAAACACGAGCTTCCTGGGTGAACCCAAGATCTTAATGAGAAGACCCAAAACACATACTCCAGCTTCCCTGTAGGGTATCTGATGTTGGTATGACATATGGTTCAGCATTAGACAATTTTTAGTCACATAAAGCTGGTTTCAAACAATATTAATAAGTTATAAAATATTTTCCCCATAGTGCATTATGGTAGAGTCATGGTGTCAAGACTGTAGGAGGTAATAGGTCTCTGCCCTGGTCTAACTACATATGAAGAATCAGTTTTGTGCACCACATTTTAGAATAGGCATAGGCAAGCTGGAACATGTCTAAAAGAGAATCGAGATGGTGAGAGGACTGGAAGACATGACATACTAGAAATGGTTGGAAGGAGGGATGTTCAGCTTAAATTAAAGAAGACTTGGGGGAGGGGTACATACATATCCCCTATTATCTGAAGGGTTATTATGTAGTTTTTGATTTCTTTCTTTTTCTGTTTCTCACGGTGGAAGAATATGAAGTAATAGATGGAAGTTTCAGAGAAGAAGCTTTAGGCTTGATATGAGGAAAGTCATCCAAACAAATCTCTCCAAAAGTGGAATGGGTTCTCTTGGGTGGTTGTAGCTTTCCTCTCATTAGAACTCTTCAGACAGAAAATGAATGGCCATTTATCAATGACACTATTGAAAACATTCTTCAGATAGGTTGAATTAGATTGTGGAAGAAATGATTATTTCTCATATTAATAACCAATTGTTAAATGAGGATTAAGGTTTTCCCTTCTTATTTCTCATTCAGAAACCAGAAACCTCTAGGTAGTTCAGTCTCTGAAGGACATTTTTGATGGATGAGAGTAATCAAATCCCCAGGTACATACTTTTCAGTCCTGGGTGGGAGACTTCACCCAACTAGACAATCTTATAAAAAACTTAATACAAAGCAGAACTGAAATAGCTCAAAAGAAATGTGAGATGGCAAATTTAGAGAATCTGCCCCGAATGTTCACATGGACTATTTGTGCCTGACCTTTAGTAGAACATTTCAAGCTTGTACTGGTCTGATCAGCCACCATTGGACACACTGTAACTTGACTCTAGCATAATAATGTCATTTTGGTCCTCTTTAGAGAACAAAGTACAACAACCATCCACAAAACCAATAAAAAAAATTAATCTAAGGTAAATTCCAGGATATTGTGTTCTACTCAGGCTTGGGGATTTGGGGGAGGAGGGGAGGAGAGAAGAGTAAACCCTTTATCTAGATTCTTTTGTCTAGACTTCCTGAGGCTGAGGGTGGTCTGGCTTGAGATAACCTCTCTTTGTCCATGAGCAGCATAATCAAAGTCATGGCATAGTCTCTCATTAGAATAGGTCCACCTCTCATTATAATATTCATTCTTCTTGTTAATTGCTAACCAATCAAGGTTGATTGCTACCTATTGAGAACACCTACTCTTCCAAGGGCATACAAGTGTTAAGGAGCCCCCACGATCCATCTTTGGCATTCAAGAGTGCCACTGACCCCTTTTATTAATTATGTGTTAGAAATACTTAATAAAATGATTAATTGTCCGGAAATGATGTCTCTTGACATTTTTATACATCACAGTTGACTTTGAGAGTCTGTGATTTGTGAAATGAAAGGGTTGGGATTAGGTGATTCCAAATGTCCTATCCCACTCTGATAAGAACAATGATAACTTGGATCTGAGTTATTTTATAAAGTGGGGAAAGAGGGAGATAAACATTTAAATAGCACCTACCATATGCCAGGCACTGCGCTAAGTGCTTTTTACAAATATTATCTTATTTGATCCTCATAACAACCTGTGAGGTAAATGCTACCTGCTGTCATTCCCATTTTAGAGCTGAGGACACTGAGGCCAACAGAGATTAAGTGACCTGGCTTGGTATCACACGGCTAAGTGTCTAAGGTAAGATTTGAATTCCTGATTCCAGGCTGCAGTGCTCTGTGTACTGAGTCACTAGTTACCCTCTAGAACATCCAGCAGGACAAATAATTGCTTCATTTTACAGATGAGAAAACTGAGACAGAGAAATTAAGGGGTTTGCCCATGGTCACATTATTGGTCAGTGAGACTCAAGGCCCAGGTCCTCAAAATAACAAACTATCTCCACTCTTCTATGAGTCAAATACATTTTATTTTAGGTGATCCTTAACTAAATACTAACACTAGATTATAACATAGGGTAGCCTTGGGTCTTCTAAGTGTGTAGAGGTGAGTTATGAATTTCCTAAGAGATATAGTGAATATAGTGTTGGACCTAAAGGCAGGACTATCTGAGTTCGAATCCAGGATCCCTGTTCCTTCAACTACAAAATATAGCTAATACTATCAAAAGATTATTGTGAGACTCATCTTCATGAGTTCAAACCTGGCCTCAGACACTAGCTATATATTCCTGGGCAAGTCACTTAATCACCCTTGCCTCAGTTTCCTTATCTGTAAAATGAACTGGAGTAGGAAATGGCAAACCACTGCAGCATCTCTGCCAAGAAAACCCCAAATGGGGTCACAAAGACATGACTGAAAATTTCAGACATGTCTGAAAAATGACTGAACAATAATGGAAATATGCAGTAAGAATTTAAGCAGTTCGATCATCTCAGGGGAATTTCTTCTCCATACTAATCAGCACCTGGCAGCATGTGTTGAATTTCTATCTATAGAACATTTGTTTAAAGAGCAAATTGTTTCTCTTTTCTTTCTGTGGTAAAATATTTGCCTAAGTAATTTATCTAAAAGGCATTACCTTAGCATTTGCTTTGTACCTAGTAAGCACTTAATAAATACTTTTTAATTAATTAATTCTTTATGCATTCATTCCTCATATGTCCAAATATTACCACAAGTATATCCTGCTTACAAGGAAATCCATTCTGCAGAAATTTATCCTTTATAGAAATAGCAAGTGACAACAAGGACTCTTTTACTTCTTAGACTCCAAATATAACAAGGAAGAGGAATGGTGGTATGTGTTTAAATAACAGTGATGTTGGACAAGACAAACTCTTTTCAAGATATTAACTGTATAGGGGTGGCTAGGTGGCACAGTGAGTAGAGCGCTGGCCCTGGAGTCAGAAGGACCTGAGTTCGGATTCGGCCTCAGACACTTAACGCACACACAATACAAAAACCTAGCTGTGTGACCTTGGGCAAGTTACTTAACCCCAATTGCCCTCCAAAAAGCAAAAAAAAAAGATAATAACTGTATAATTGGAGTTATGGATGTTGATGAACAAGGGAAAAAAGAATGAGGAAGAAGGGAAAAGCAATAAGAACAGTGTCTTGGTAGACACAATAAATTTCTGTGCTGAATAAAAAAAAATTGAATTGAAAGAACAGATCATGGGCTAAGAGCTCAAGGACTGGAAAATGAAATGCTTCCATGAGAGAAATAACATTTTATAGTCTAGGGTCAGACAGCCCAGAGATCATGGAGAAGGCCTGGCATAATATTTTAAATTGAAGTACAATTTTTTTAACATTGCAACTTACTGACTACTACTATTGGGGGAAAAAAATCTAAGTGATTTAAATTTGTGTCCTGAATTCCTACAAAATTTAGTGTCTTACCACATCTTATGACCTATATTTTTCCTTTCCCCTGTGGGAATGAAACTTCAGTTTTGTCATGGAAATCAACCAGAATTCCAGCATATCAATTTACAGAAAATTTCTTTATAGACAAATTTTAAGAAAAAATATCTTCTCCCTTAGGGGAGTTTGTAGTCTTCCCTAGTGTACAGAAACCTCTTACTCTGCTTTTAGAATGTACTACTGATTAGTCTCAATAGTAACCAGGTGAAGGTGAACTCATGATGCCTTAGGGGATAATGGGCTTCTAAGAAACTGGGTTCGTCTCTGGGTTTTCTGAAAGGACACTTTATCACCTCTCTAAACCAGGTAAGTCAAGAAACTGGCTGTTGATAAGATCTGTCTGAGTACATCTATATGTGTGTGTATATGTATGTATACATGTATCTATGTACACACACATGTATATACAATACACATGCATGTATGTGTGCATGTATGCATGTGTGTGCATGTGTGTGTGCGTGTGTGTGTGTGTGTGTGTATCAGCAGTAGTGAGTTGAGAAAGCCTTGTGTTAGGGTTTGCTAGGCATGTAGCATAGTTACTTTATTGATGGGCCACAAGCTAGGAAGGATTTCTTCTTTAACAGGAGGCATATAAAAAACTTCTGAGTGGCAGTGGAAAGCTATAGCACTATCAAGATGAGTGGCAGCAGTAGGCATTTGTTGCTGGTAGAAATGGTTTGAAAATTGTACCCCCTGTGTGGTGCTGCCCAAAGGACACTTTGAACTGTCATTGTAACATATTAAATTGATTTACCACAAAATAATTTCCTATGTGTTGTGGAGAGTGAATTTTTTTTGGCATGGAAATTATAGGCATTTATAAAAAATAACATTCAAAAGTGACTCTCATCGTATCCTCTGGGGGGTTTTGCCCTACATGGCTGCCTCTCCTAAGTTCTGGATTGTTCAAGGTCTCCTTAATATTGATATGTCCTGTCTATTCTCCAAACTGTCATGTCCTACCTTTTCAATTACTCTGGATTTCCTGACTCCCAGTTGCTTGCCAGGATACTGAGCTACCCTATTCTTTGAGGCAGGGGTCTTTTCTGGATGCTTTTTTGTCTATTTGATCCTTACCTTACTCTGATCAATGGCCCTCTTCTGTACCCTGATTTCAGATTACTTAGCTGATTCCTATTCTCTGGTTCCATTTTTATCACTGACCATCTCAGTGCATTCAGTTCTATTTATTTGAACAATTGCATTTGAATAACTGACTGCCCCCTCTTCAATGGAGGCTTTATTTAGCCCCCATTTGTATCTGATTCTTCCTATCTTATAGCACTTTATACCCCCTTCGTGTACTTATCATATTTTAACTTGTGACAGATGTGACAATTTAATATCTTGTTATCTTCTCTTATTATAAGCTGTTTAAGGACATAGATCATGTCTTACTTTATATTTACATAGCTCTTTTGAGACTCTTTTGAGGCTATTGTAGGCATTGACAGAATGCTTCATTTTTTGTCTTTACAGCTCAGCTTAGCATCTAACATGGTGTCTACTATGTAGTGGGTACTTAATGCTTGTTAATTTGAGTTCTATGTAGCAAACATTTAATAGATCTTTGGTGATTAATAATTTGATTAATAGAGAACTTAGGAAGAGTGACGGTTTTGATAGAGAGGGTTGGGATTTAATATTTTTGTTTTTGTTTTTTTGCTTTTTGGAAGGCAACTGGGGTTAAATGACTTGCCTAAGGTCACACAGCTAGTTTTTGTGTTAAGTGTCTGAGGCCGGATTTGAACTCAGGTTCTCCTGACTTCAGAGTTGGTGCTCTAGTCACTGCGCCACCTAGCTGCCCTGGGATTTAATTTTTTAGACATTGAATTTTAGGTGCTTAGAAGGTAATGTTCAGGAGGCATTTGCATATATAGATCTGGAATTCAGGAGAGAGGTCAACGCTAGAGATAAAGATTTGTGTACATCTATATAGAGATCACAATTGCATCTCTGAGAATAGTGAGGTTCCTGAGAAAAAGAGTATAGTGGGAGAGAGGAAGGGCTGAAGAAAGAACTTTGGGCACCCCTATGTGTTGGATACCAAAGGAGGAATGGAATCCACATAAATAGCTAAAGAAGGACCTATTAGAGATGTAACTTCTTCAGGATAGTTCATTTTAAGGAAAAGAAAATACCAAAAAGGAGATAGTAAACAATGCTAAATTCTATATAAAGGTCAAAGACCGAGAGGACTGAGAAAAGCCCATTGGATGGTGGGATAAGTAGTTCCTTGGTGATGTTCAAAAGATCAGTTTCAGTTGAATGGCAAGGGGAAACAGCATGATGCAAAACATTGTGTGGCAATATGGTGATTATATGGAGAGGCAATTTAACCTAGATGACGGACGACTGTTCTCATGGTCAGGAAAATCTGGGTTCATGCCCATCTCTGACATACAATAACTGGGTGACCTTGGACAAAGCTGTTAACCTCTTGGTGTCCCCCAGGTAACTACCTAAGACTCAAAAGTTGGAGAACAGGTTCTGATCTGCATTGGTTGAGAGAGAATTTATTTATTGGGGATGCCTAGCAAAATCACAGGTCCAGTCTCCTATGGATGGAAAATAGAGGCAGTGAATGTAGACTGTTATTGTCGCTTTTCTTTTGAGAAGTTTTGTTGGCAAAAGGAAGAAGGGAAATAGGACAGTAATTCAGATAAAAATAAGCCTCACCCTAATTAGGTTTATTGTAATTATAAGTATGGGGAAGTGTGGTAAACCAAATCAATCACCCCATCTCCCTTAGCCCAGATACCTTTTTCAGGTGAGAACATATTTTGATTGAATTAGAGGTATGATGTGATCAAAGCTTAGACAACTCTATTGAATCACTTAATAAATCAGTTGATTAATAGTTTTTGCTAGGCTTTATAAGAATTATGCTCAGATTGGTAGACTTGGTCATTCCTTGAAGGCTTTGTACAAATCCAGCTAGTTGGTGATTGAGCACTAGTCAAACAGTTTAGGCTGAAAGCTGTCCATCCAACTCCCTGAAAAGGAATGATTGGGGCAGGGTGGGGAAAGAGGAAAAGAGCTCCAAACTTGGTCTTTGTTTTCTTGGTCTCCATCTCAGAGGGTTTTGAAATTCCCATCAGCTTTCTAACCATAGCAGTGTGCCCAGAATAGCCAATACGTTGTTTGCATTGGGATCTGAAGACAGACTAGACACTAGGAGGAAAGATGGCTTCAGTATTCTAAGAAGCCCAGAAAAGAAGCTATACCACACCAAAAGGAAACTTCTCCTACAAAGAAGAGAACTCCGAGCATCCATGGCTGAGTTACATTTTTGCCACATGTATTTGCTAAGATTGAGTCCATTTCCCCTTTACATTATGGATTCCTTATGTACCTTTGGGAAAGTGTGCCACAGACTTTCAAAGGGCGGTTATTCTTACTGTAACACCTTAGTAAATGCCCTTAACTAACAAGTAATTCAGTTTGTCTGACTAATTGCTGTTGTTGGTGTGGTTGTTGAGTCGTTTGAGTCATGTCCAACTCTTTGTGACCCCATTTGGGGTTTTCTTGGCAAAGATACTGGAGTGGTTTGCCATTTCCTTCTCTAGGTCATTTTATAGATGAGGAAACTGAGGCAAACAGGATTAAGTGACTTGCCCATGGTCACATGGTATCTAAGGCCAGATTTGAATTAAAGTCTTCCTGACTGGGTAGTCTATCCCTTGTTAGCTATTATTATTTGTTGTTGTTTAGTCATTTTGGACTCTTTATGACCCCAGGGTTAAATGACTTGCCTAGGGGCACACAGCTAATAAGTGTCTGAGGTCAATCAAGGATGATTGAGTTGATTGAATGATTGATTGACTAAATGATTGTACTTAGTGATTGATGACTGAATAAGTGACTGATTGAGTTAACTTAGTATGCCCCATGAGTGGAGAACTTTGACCATTGTACTTTGTGTTCCTGAAGGGGGCAAACCTCCTTAAGGATGATTGAATGATTGAGTTACTAAATGATTGTTCTTTGTTGAAAACTTTGTGACCACTGTGGTGAAAACTATGTAGCTATTATCTGTGATAAGTTGTTGTGAATGTTGTATTTTGATTTTCTGTGATAAGTTGTAACACTGTGAATACTGTACTTTGATTTACTGTAAATGTTTTGCTTTGATTTGTTATGGAATAGAGTGTTCACTATATTATGTAATCAGAATCTTAAAAGCTGTTCACAGTAGCATTCTTCTGGAAAGCTGCTCATGCTTGGCCTTATAAGCAACTCTTTTTGTGGTGGCTGAGAATTGGAAATTTAGGAGATACCCATCAAGTGGGGAATGGTTGAACAAGATGTGATATATGAATGTAATGGGGTACTATTGTTCTATAAGAAATGATGAGCAGGTGGATTTCAGAAAGACCCAGAAAGAATTCTATGAACTGATGCTGAGTGAAGTGAGCAGAACCAGAAAAACATTGTACAGAGTAACAATAATATTGTATGATGAACAACTCTGAATAGTTTAGCTATTCTCAGCAATACAATGATTGATCTAAGACAATTCCAAAGGACTCATGATGAAAAATGCTGTTCACCTCCAGAGGGGGGAAAAAATCCTGATGTAATACAGATTGAAGCAAACTATTTTCACTTTTTTTTCTTTTTGGTTTGTTTTTTTCCCTACAAATATGGAAAATATTTTACATGATTGCACATACATAATCTATATCAGATTGCTTACCTTCCAGGGTAGGGGAGGGGGAGGGAAAGGATACAAGAGAGGGAGAGAATTTGAAATTCAAAATTAAAAAAAAAGCTTAAAATTGTTTTTATAGATAATTGTGGAAAAATACAATACTTTTTAAAAAAAAGAGTGGAGATTTCTGAATTTAGGTGGCAAGAAAGGTGGAATGGAAAGAAGATGGTTTGGAGGAATTGGGAAATAAATTGAATCAGAGGTAGCATTATTTAGAGAAATGATCTGGGCTGTGAATCTAAAAGAGAAGAGTTCTTGAGGTTATTAATGTAGGATCTAGGAATGGGAACAGCCAACTAAGAGGTGTCAGAAGGTTACCAAGAACTACCGTCTGAACCCAGAGCTCATACCTATAGACTTAATTGCTTCAAGGCCTTAGGAAGCTGAAAGTGATTGCCTAGGCAATTTCAGAAATGAAGCAAGTTGGAACTTGGAAGCCAGATTTTTCATAGCACCATAGCTTTAGAGTTGGAATGGACCTAGAAGGCCACCTAGAGACCCCAGGTGTGGACTTAGGGTCCATGAACTTTAAAAAAAGGATAATTTTATTTCAATTTTATTGGTTTGCTTTATTACACTATGTATTTTATGCATTTAAAAACATTATTCTAAAAAGGGGTCCATAGGATTCACCAAAATTTCAAAAAAGAGTAAGAACACTAGGGGCGGGTGGGTGGCACAGAGCACCAGCCCTGGAGTCAGGGGGACCTGGGTTCGGATGTGGCCTCAGGTACTTAACACAAAAAATAGCTATGTGACCTTGGGCAAGTCACTTAACCCCAGTTGCCCTCCAAAAAAAAAGTTTAAGAATACTTGATATAGACCATCTCCCTCAATTTAAAGTTGGAAAACTGAGGTCCAGAGAAGTTTAGTCACTTGTTCAAAGTTGTACAGGTCATAAATGGGAGGGTAGGTATTTGAACTCAGATTCTATGGCTCCAAGTTCAATGTTCTTTCTCTTGAATTACACTTTTGTGTCAAGCCTATCCAACTGAACACCATGATACTCATATACTTGTAATTTGCCTACCCATATAGAATTTGTACTATATGGTTCCTCAAACTCTTGGAAATAAATAGTTTACCCAAACACCTGACCAAGAGAGATGTTTTGATCACTTACTACTGAAAAGGGAACCATAGAGAGTAGAACAAAGAGATATTAACAGTCATGCAGCTATTCTCTGCAGAGGATGATTCTCTTTTAGCTTTGGAATTTTGGCAGAGGAAATGTTCAAGGCCAAATTTGAGAAGCTCTAGAATAGAAATACCCTGGCAGTTTTGTCATACTACACTTTCCTGGATCCCCATCTTTCTGACTCTCTTTTTTCTCTTTTAGATGACTCCTTTACTCTCAGTTCCTCCCTATCTGTGGGTGTGCCCCAAGTCTCTGTTTCTATTTGCTCTTTCTCTCTTTACACTCATTTCTTCAAATAACTTATCTACACTCATGGCTTCATCTATCATTTTTCTATAGCTGCCCCCCCCAATTTTCACATGCAGTTCTCTCACTATTTTTTTTTGAGGGGGAAAGACAGGGAAATTGGGGCTAAGTGATTTGCCCAAGATCACACAGCTAGTAAGTGTTAAGTGTCTTGAGGCCAGATTTAAACACAGGTCCTCCTGACTCCAGGACTGGTGATTTATTCACTGCTCCACCTACCTGCCCCCTAATGCAGTTCTGATATTTTCCTTGAACTCTGGGCTTATATTTTGAATACCTTACTGATGATTCTTCCTGGATGTCCCACCATCATCTGCAACTTAACATATCCCCAAACCAAGCTGCCATTGTTCTTTCTCCTCTTTGGCTATGGGTGCTAAATCTCTTCCACTCTCCATGAAAACAGAAAGGATTGGAGATAGTAAGGAAATTAAATGTGAACAGTTATAAAACAGATCATTGTTCCCAGTTGAACTGGGGGCCTGGGTCCAGATCAGACTTGCAAGCCTGAATGCACCCTTTGGTTTGGTTTCGATGGTGAGGAAACGAAGTTCATTGCTACTTTCCAAAGATAACTTTAGCTCACAAACATATATGTTGCCTTCTGTTGAAAATTCCTAAAGTCATGTAGTGCTCAGGTGGAGGTGAGACTAATGATCTGATTGCTATTGTATGGTGGCATTTGGGGAAATCAATCTCTTTAATAAGGCAGCACGGAGTAAAAATGAATGCCTTATTCAGGCCAGTGCATGTAGCAGTTTATACTGCTGTGAGAGCTTTTTGTTTTTCTCTGGCATGTAGATGCACAGGCTTTGATGTTAGAATTTTGGCTCATTAATAACTAATTTACATTTCCCAGACAGCAAATTGTGATCTGACACAAATTTATAAAAAAAAAAAAAGCTCCAAATGGCAAAACTCTCTTATACAATGAGTCCTTTGTGGATTTTTTTTTTAAACTTAAGGAGTTTGTGATTAAAATTTTAATACAATCATTGCAGTCTCCTGGGCTACTAAAAAATAAAGAACCATCTTATTTCCTGCCTCTCAAAGAACATGACAACTGGCTGCTCCTGTGTAGCTACTTGAAGGGCTGGTACTGCTTTTTCATCAGCTCTAAGTCCCAGATAAAATAAGCTTTTCTCCTTAGAACTAAACCACAGTACAGGCAGAGAGCTCACAGTGGTGGCAGCAGGTAGTGAGAAACTCACTGAAGCTGGGGTTGCTGCTTCTCCCCACCCCCTTTTCTGGTTAATGGGAGGGCAGGGGCTGTATCAGATGGGCCCACTGAACTTCCAGAATGGTGCTATTAAAATGCTCAGTGCCCCACTGTAAAGGGATGGTGTCAAAATACAGACTCTCACACACACACACACACACACACACACACACACACACACACACTTCTTTTCTTCTGCCTTCATTTGTCTCTGAAGATCCAGAAGCCTCCTAGAAGGACATTTCACCCCCTTACAGTGTTTCTTTAAAAATATATATATAGTATTTTATTTTCCCCCAATTACATGAAGAAAAAAATTTTAATATTTGTATTTAAAATTGTCTCCTTCCCTCTTCACCCCCTTCATTGAAAAGGCAAGCAATTTGATATAGGATATACATGCCTTACAATGTTTCTTAAAGATAATGGAAGGCACAAAAATAAATAGCCCTTGGAGAAAGGCAAATCCTAAAGGTATACTTGTCAGTCATTCAGTGAAGAAGCATTGATTAAACACCTATGTTGCAGGCAACGAGCTAAGGACTGAAGATACAAAGAGAGGCATTTTTATGCTTACTTTATTTTTTTCTTTTCTTTACATTTATCAATCAACAAGCATTTATTAGATTCCTACTATGTGCTAAGTACTTACTGGAGATAAGACAAAAGTAAAACTGTCCTTGAATTCAAGGAGCTTCCAATCTAATGGAGGAATAGAACATGTCCATCACCAAGGCAGAATTTGATAACAGCAAAGGAGACATCCTCTCTGTGGTACGGGTGGTACCTGCTTTAGCTATTCTGGGCTGGTCCTTTAAATGGGACTGGAGAAACCATTGGACTTCTTTGCCTCCTGAAATGTAAAAGGCCCAGCCTATGGGAAGTTAATATCAGAAGTTTTGTGGAATTCTCATAGCTTTGCAGGGTGGACTTTCTGACTTGCTATTACCTATAGCCATAGAAGATGCAGAGGCTAAGGGGGTAGTGGTTGATTTGAATTTAACCATGAATTGTACCTTTCTTAATCTTATTATTAGTAAAGTTATTTTGTTTGCACTCGGTGGTCCATAAATGTTTCATCCTAACCCCGAGCCAAAATATTGGACTGGCCTGAGTTAGGCCTGATCCAGAATATGGTCAAAGCATTTGAGGGAAAGTTGAGGAGATAGAAATCATTTCCATCTGTTGAGAAAGCCTTAGTATGCCAGGGAGAGGACACAACCAGAGAAGAAGGGATTGAATGGGCCACATGAAATACTTCCCCTACATTCAGCTAAATATTCAATTTTGCTAGTTGCCTTCTGAGAATACTTATGGGTCCTTGTATGTGTATATTTATTTGCCTGTGGTTTTTCCTATTAATTTGTTGTTGTTTGTCCTTCCTTTTAGAGGAACAATGATATCAGGAACGTGATGTCTTGATTTGCAAGTGAATTGGATTTTAAGTATAATCTCCTTGAGGACAGGGCTGGTGTTTTCACCTTTCACTGTTTCCCCAGGGTTTAGCACAGTGACTGGTAAATAGAAGGAGCTTGATAAATATTTGTTGTAATTCAATTTAATTGAATTTACAGTGAATTTACATTTACTGGACTGTCTTTTCATGACCTCCCCTCTGGACATGGTTTCTTCCTCAGCTTATCTTGGAGCACTCACAGTCCTTTCATGTCCTTACATTCTAATTTGTGGTATAGTTTCCTCATGGGGAACTCCCTCTATACAAATGAAATCAGGACTCCAGGCTCATATGGTGGGGAAGCAGAGGAAGTGACTGTATATTACAATTGCTTTAAAAAGAAGGGACTGTCATCCAGATAAAAATAAACCCATCTCCAATTAGGTTTAGTATATATATATATATATATACACACACACACCTTTTAGTGTAATTCTACTCCTTTTACTGAGAATTCTGGGACCAACTGGAGAGTCCTACCTAGCACAGTTCTTGGAATATAGTAAATGCTTAATAAATGCTGCTTCTGTTCCTTCATTCCTCTTAAGGAACTTTTCATTTGAAAGATCCATAAGATATGGTATTGCTCTAAGGTAATTCCTGGGCTGACGTGACTTTGAGCAAGGCTAGACAGTATAGTGGGAAAAGTCTTGGTTGGGACATCTGAAAACCTGTGTCCAATTTCCAACTTTGAGACTGACTCTATGTTTTTTTTGGGGGGGACCTCCCTGGTGGTCTGTTTCCTCAGCTGTAAAACAGTTGGGGCTTAGACTAGATTATTTCTAACTTCTCTTATAGCCGTAATATCTTTGGATTCTGTGGTTGTTCTCCTTGGTGTCACTTAGCTTTTACCACCTCTTGACTACTAAGGACATTTTGTGTAGAGCAGGAGAAAGCTATCTTTGAAATGCAGGACCAGCAGAGCTGAAAGGAAATTTCTGAAGGAATGGGGATGAGGGAAACATGGCATAGGGCCCTTCAGCAAGGCTCCTTCCTTAGGCCATTTCATCCCTTCTCTTGTAAAGTTTGGTACTATTAAGTTACTCTCTGCATAGGAAAACAACCTAAGGAATGGCTGGCCATCCTCTTGCTAGGGTGGAGTAGAAACATACCCAGAAATGAAAAGCCTTTTAAAGCAACACCACTTGAAGAGAGATTGAAATGGTCACAGCATGGGCTAAATTGACTGCATGCAGAGAATCCACAAGCTATCCCAGTTCCCTATATTATTTTAATAACAGGAAGAATGTATTTGGAATGTTAGGCAAAGATCTCCCCACCTGGATATGATCCCAGTTTCTAATTCATCTGTTGTTGCTTTTTCAAATAAGCTTTGCATGAAGTGAATTGACTATTTTTCTTGGTGTCTATTTCCTAGTCTTCATCTATATATTCAGCCAAATCAAAAATGTATTTTCAGATTTTCTTTCCTCTCTTTTTAGTGAACAAGAAACCTTTTCAATGTGACCAACTCTATGGAAAATCATTAGGAAAACTACAAATTTGTTTAGTGTGGTCTGTAGCTCAGATCAAAAGGTCCATTCCTTAGAGGACTTCTAGGCCCCTTCTCTAGTTTGAATTCTAGGGCCTACTATAGCAGATGGCAGTCTAGAAGTTGGCACCCCTGGATTCTGTTTCTATGACCTCAAGCACGTGACTTTGGATGCCATATTGGGTTCCATATTTTGATATTTGGGAAGTGGAGATGAATCACATTTGTTTCCTGCCTGCTTCACAAAACTATCCTGAGGACTGATACATCTGGGAACTGTTCTGATTGCCACCACCACCACCACCACCAAGGTACACAAGTAAACACGCAGACATAGTGCCTATGATCACAATAATTAGTCTTCCACAGTGCTTCAAATGTTGCTTACATTTAAAAAATACCTTTTACTGTCCTGGCTGTTGCTAATTTCATCCTCCCAGATTTTTTAAACTTCATATTATATTTGGCTATTTTCTCAGTCACAGGGGACTAGGCTGTCATTTTTATCTCAGGCAAATGGGGCCTCAAACCTTTCAATTCCTATAATCAAAATACTTTCTTTTGGCTGAAGCACCAGGAAGGATAGTTGTATTATAGTGTTCCCCTTCTCCAAGTCAGGATAGTGTTCTGGGGTCAGTTTCTAGACAAAAGATTCTTCACTGATTTCCTGTCATGCATCCCTTTGGCAACCTGGTGAGACCTATGGATCCCTTCTTAGAATAATGTTTTTTAAATTCATAAAATACATAGATTACAAAGGAAACCAATTAGGCAATGTAGCAAGCACTTATTAAGCTCTTTCTGTGTGCCAGGCACCATGCAATTACTGAAAAGTTATCACAATATTTTTTTATCAAAAGTTTGCTGTTAAGAATCTCTGCTCCACGTTCATTTGCTCTCTTGTTCACTTTGATAAATTAAGGATCTGCAATTTGTCCCATGAGTGCTCCTTTCATCAACTCTGATTTCAGTTCCTTGATAACATAGTAGACCATCATCTTTAAGAGTGAGTGGATGAGGCTAAAAAATTAGTCATCAATCAGTGGCCTTTGAATTTTGATAGGAAAGATCTGAGATGTCAACCATACAGTCCATCACTGGGCCAAGGCTCAGAACTATTGTGATTGGTGGAATGAATTTGAGTGGAGCTTCCTCTAATATTGTCTCTGAGGAGGCACACTGAGATGTGCTTTACTAGAAAAGAGCAGTTTAAGGGGTCAACAGTCTTTTAAAAATTATATTCACTAGTCCAGGGGAAAAGTCAGCACCCTGAACTTCAGAGAAAATACAAGCAGAGAAACAAAAACCAACAGACAGGGCTCTGGCTGCCTGAATCAAAGCAATATTGCTATACACTTTACAAACATCCCTGGATTGAGAAAGCCTTTACATCTGAGCAGGCAGGGAGCTCTGAACATACAGTCACTCAGAATCTCAACCAGGGAATCACAAGATCCTTCTCATAAGTAACCCCTAAAGCAAAAATACCACCTCAGAGTATATATACACTACTCAGAGCCAGAAGGCATCACAACCCTCTTAACTCTGTGCCTAGTTAGAAATTAGCAAAAGTTGTGAAAGAATTCCTATAAGCATGCCTCCCCTAATCAAGTTTCTCTTAATGGGCTCCATGTGAAGCCTGTTAATGGACATGAAGATCTTAAATCTCATTAACATTACAGGAGGGAGATCTCACAGGAAGAGGGATCTCAGAGGAAGGGAGATTTCAGAGGAAGAAGGCTTCTGAAGTTGTCTGAGCAAGAGGTAATGAGGGTCTGAGCTAAGGTAGGTGCCAAGCGGGTGGGGAGAAGGGAAAAGATGTGAAAGATGCAGAAATATATAATCTATAAGATGCGGTGAGTGATTGTATGTGGGGGATGTAGGGGTGTGGAGGGAAGTCAAGAGCTGAAAATGACTTCAAGGATGTAAACTTGTGTGCCTGGAAGGATGGTGGTCTCTTCCACTGAAACAGGTCACTTATAAAGAAAGGTAGGTTTTTCTTTGGGAGGGGGGGATAGAACATGTTTACTATTTTGGATGCCTATGAGCCTACCAAATGCATGAGTCAAGCAGGCAGTTGCTGATTCTACATTAATAATAATAGCAACAAAAATGGCTAATATTTATGTAACATCTACTTTTTGCTAGGCACTGTATAATTTATCATTAGGCACTTTACAATGATCAATTCATTTGATCCTTCCAATAACCTTGAGAGGTAGGTGCTATTATCATCCCCGTTTTACAGATGAGAAAACTGAGGTAAAGAAAGGCTAAGTGACTTGCCTAAGGTTACATAGCTAGTAAATGTCTGAGGCTGGATTTGAATTCAGGTTTTCCTGACTCCAGGCCTAGTACTCCATCCTCTGTGCCACCTAACTGTCCTAAGTACATTAGTATACTTTTATTTTCATGATATGTTGAAATTGTGATTTAAATTTTCAAAACTAAAAATTCATAATTTTTTTTTAAAAGTACAGGTGCCATGAATTTGGTCCCTATAAATAAATAGGGTAGATTGTTTTGGCGGTGATCTATCTTGATTTAGGCAGCACAGTGAATGGAGCACTGGACTCAAAATTTATTTTCTTAAGTTCAAATCTGGTCTCAGACATTTACTGACTGTGCAGCCTTGGGCAAGTCATTTAACACTGCCTGCCTCAGTTTCCTCATCTGTAAAAATGAGCTGGGGAAGGAAATGGAAAACCACTCTAGTATCTCTGCTAAGAAAACCCCAAATGGTGTCATGGAGAGTCCCACATGATTTAAAAATGACTAAACCACCACAATAAAAAATCTTGATTTGAAGGACCTGGAACATAATAAGCATATAATAAATTCTTGCTGACTGGAGGGACAACTTTCAAGTCAAATTTTTCTGACCCTGGATTATCCAGATGTACTCCTGGACAAACTAGAAACTTGAGGAACAGAGACTGAGAGGCAATAAGGCAGCAGTGAATATGATTCTATTCTATTTCCCCAACTAAGTACAGGGCATTTGGGAATGGAACAGTGTCATGTGGTAAGAGTGCACTGGTAGGTGGTGGCTGTTGTCCCCACATTCTTGGCTTTCCCAAGGACACTCAGTTGCTCAGACAGAGACCTTAATGCCTGAGACATTTGGTTCAAAGCTGGACGAATGGCCACCTTAACTAAAATATGCAATTGTGTTTCCTGCTGCAATTCTAATTGGGGTTATGGGTCCCCTGCAGTGCCGTGATGCTTTAGGGGCCACCCCTTGTGCACCTGTTTCATTTGGTCTTAAGTGTGATTATGATGGAGCAGTAAAGGGAGATTCTTGAATCATCTCTATGTGGTGGTTGGGCAGGGGGTGCGACTGCTCAGGATTTTAAGGCATGGTCTGGATTGCTGTCATAAGCTGAAAAGAAGATGTTTTTAATTGCTTCAGACATTCTCTCTTTGGCACATGGCAGCAATTTGGCCCTGCTGTTACACTCAATCATGGCCAGTCTTAGGGTCAGGATTCCTTGGAGGAATAGTCAGGCTAAATGTTAAGGATATTTATTTATTCCAGGCAGCAACAGGGAAGCATGCTGGGCATAGAACATTGATTGCTTTTCACAGCAAAGAGCCTGCTTGGCCCTGGTTTTCAAGTCATCATCAGGTCAGTCTAATGTTTCTGGGAGAAACACACTAAGAATACCTTCTTTTCCCCCTTTCCCTCTTATTTTGCCAGTGCAAAAATAGGAGATACATTGATAATTAATTTCTTTTGATTCAATATCTTTGAGTCAAATATATCTAAAGTCTAGACATATGTGAAGGTTTGTCCTTTGCTTTGGCTGGACCATTGAACAGTGTTGAATAAGCCACTGACTGCTTTTATTTTTATAAGGAGTGTTATTTACTGAAGCTTGGAGGCTATTTCTGAGAGTTCTAGGGGTCCAAGTCAAATGACATGCTCCTTGGGCCCTCTTTCTGCCTGAAACTTACATTCATTTAGAATGAATCCAAATGGTCTAGAAATCATAGCTTCTTGTCTAGTCCCAAAATGGGTTTGTTTACTGTGGAAAGAGCAGTGGGCTTGGTATCAGAATATGTGGGTTTGAGTTCTGGTTTTACCATTCATCATCTGTGTGGCCTTTGATGAATCTCTTAAATTCTTGGTGACTTGGTTTCCTCAACTGTCAATTGAAGGGATTTGGTTAGAAGGAACCTTAGTCCTTTCCAGTTCTAGATTAAATTTTAAAAAAATATCCCACAGCAAAGTTGACTGTAATACATACATACATGCGTATGTACATATATACATAATTTTCAAATTTTCAAATATTATATTAATTCTATTATTATTATTTATCCAGTCTTCATCTGAAGGCTACTACTGATCAATATCTTGCTACTTTCCAAGGTATCCCATCCCACTGTTGGATAGTTGTCTAAATTTTAGAATGTTTTCCTTTTATATTGTGCTGAAATTTGCCTCTCTGAAGCTTTCAGGCTTTGCTATTAGTTATATCCTTTGGGGCCAAGTAAAATGTGTTGAATTCTTCTTTCTACCTGGCGACCATTCAAATATTTGAGGAGTTATCTATTCCCAATAAGTCTTGTCTCCAGGCCAAATACCTCTAGTTCCTTGAACTCATACTTGTATAGAACAGTTTTTTATCCCTTCTGTATCCCAATCACACTCCTCTTGCTGTAATATGGCTTCTTAGTATCTAAAGTGGAATACTTAGCATTGAAAATAATACTTTTGACATGTGATTGGGGCAGAGGACAGAAGGTACTGTAACGTACTTTGCTGTGGAAACAGTGCTTCCATAAATTCAGTTTATTTCTATGTCACATTGTTGACACATCAAATCTACAATCTGTTAAAAGCCTCCATTCTTCTCAAGTTGCTGTTTTAGCCCAAGTATAGAACTTTACATTTATTCCTATTAGATTTCATGTAATTAGATTTGAACCATTATTCTAGTCTGTTGAAATGCATTTGGATTCTGACATTGGTCATCCAATGTGTTAACTATCCCTCCCAGTTTTTTGTCATGTGCAAACTTGAAAAACATGCTATCTGTACCTCCACCTAGTTATTTATAAAAATGTCAAACAGAACAGAATTAAAGACAGAGCTCTAGGGTCCACTAGAGACCTTTCACCTGGTTGATATCAATCTAGCAATCCCAGTTTCAAAACTACCGTGTTGTCATTCAGCCCACATTTGTACATTTTACTCACAAGGATATCATGAGAGACTCATTAAAATACCTAGCTGAAATTCAAGTATACCATGCCTCATATGTGTATGTGTGTGTATGCATATACACATACATTCTTTATTTTAATGTTCATTTTAAATAAATTTTGAGTCCCCAATTCTCCCCATTTTTAGCTCCTTTCCCACTCATTGAGAAAGCAGTGGGGTCAAGCCTTCTTGGCTCTATTGCTTGCTTCCTTCCAGACTGATTGAGATAGAGAGACTCCTTCTCAAAAAGTCAAAAAAGTAGGAGCAATTTAAAATTAGATATAATCTTTACTTTCAATCTAGCTTCACTTTCTACATTTTCCATTTTCTTTAATATATCATTGTTTTATTTGTCTTCTAATTTGAAACTTTGGATGTCTTAGAGTTTATTGTTATTTACTTTCCATATCCAGCCAGGTGTCTATTTCTATCAAGTCTTCCTTCACAATGTCTCTCAGATTCATGTCTTCCTTTCCTCTTCAACCTCCCTAGCTTTATTTCTCATCACCTCATGCAAAGAACCTTGACTTGAGGCCAGGTCATTTGAGGATCAGTTGAAGGAAATAAGGATATACTCCTTAGAAAAGTGAAGACTTAGGGAAGGACATGTTATTTGTCTTTGCGTATTTGAAGGTTTGGAAGAACTGGATTTGATCTGCCTAACAGAAAGGAGTAGAAATTTCAGGAGCATCAGTAAAAAGAGCCTTTGGAGCGCGTAAAGCTGCCTCACCGTGAAACTCGCTACATGGGGAGTCATTCCTCTTCCCTAGAAGTCTTCAAGTGGTGGCTCCACTCAACTTGTTGATCTCCTTGAAAGCATTGTCCAAATCCAGATTGGATGGATAAGAATGCTGAGCTCCTTGATAACTTGTGAATCATACCCGAGCTATTGAAATATCCGCCTAAATGGGTCTTATTACCGTTAGTTTTTCTGCCCTCCCATCCCTCTAGCTTCCTAAAATATCACTTGTCCCATTTCTATAGAATATTCTGTTAGAAACTCACTATTGTCCGTAGGGGCTAGGTGGCATGATAGAGTGCAGAACTTGGAATCAGGAAGACCTGAGTTCAAATCCTGCCTCAGACACTTACCAGCTTTGTGAACCTCTCCTTACATCAATTTCCTCATTTGTAAAACAGAGATAATGGTGAGGGATTTTCAACCATTAAAGCACTGTGTAAATAGCAGTTATTATTATAAGAAGGGGAGTAAGCATAATGGTTAGACTGATAGTGTCTAAGTCAGGAAGACCAGTATTTGAACCTCGAGTTTGGTTCTGAACCTTTGGCAAGTTGCTTAATGTCTTAGATTCTCACAGACTCTTTGTCTATAATGGGGATGATAAAGTGAGGGTCATAGGATGTATGAAAAATGTTTTATAATCTTTAAAACATTATATATGTGTTAGTTATGGTTATGAGAGGGTAAAGCTCAAACTTTTCAATGTGGCATTCACTATTATGATTATTATTTTTTATAGATGAGCAAAAGTCACATTTTTATAATGCCTAATCACTTATAACACATTATAGATATGGATGTATATATTAATATGTCTCCTTTTTATTAAGCTTTTTAAGATGAACAAAGTACTTTCCTCACAACTTCATGAGGTAGGTAAGGAAGATAGTATTATTACTTTTACAGCAAAAGTAACTGTGAAGCTCTGTTCAAAATGACATGACTCATCGATGAGCTGAGACTTGAATTTTTAATATTTTAATATTAACTCCAATGTTCTTTACACTAAAGCCTAACCCCACACCTCTCCAACCTATTTTCCCACTGTTTCCAATGCAAATTTTTCTCTAGCCAGTCAGGTTAATTTCCTTACCGTCTTTCATCCTTGCTATCTCCTATCTGCCTTCATTCCTTTGCTTGTGTTTCATTTCCCATATGGAATCACCTCCAATCCTCCCCTCTCCTCATTGTATGCCCCTCCTCCTCATTAATGGGCATCCTTTCGATTCTTGGTCAGCCTAGTTCAAATCCATAGCACCTGTGAAACCTTTCCTTGACCATGTCAGCTCACAATGATTCTTTCCTTCCTAAGTCATGTAGCATTTTGTTTGTACTTCATAATTTAGCACTTGGTTACAGATTCTTTAATGTTAGTTGAATATTTGCTATATGGGCATCTTTTCTCTAATATGAGACTACATACCCCCAGAAGGTCTGCAAGGACTGTATTCTACACCATACTTCCTTTATATGACCCACAGCATCCAGCACAATGAGGGGCATAAATTCTGGAAATAATTGCTTTACAATTAGTCAGTAGCCCAGCTGCTCAGCTGTGTAGATTAAATAAGCTAAGATCATATGTTTGATCACTCATTCCTGTTTTGTTTCAGGATCATAAATTCTAACACTGGCCAGTCTTATAATTGCATAGTAAGAAGGTACAGATATTATTTACAACTCAGTTTTGAGTATGGGTATATGCTCAAAGTATCTACCTATTCTGATGGTGAATGAATAGTGTCATTTTTCCTACAGTATGATTGATGTCAGTCAGTCATTAAACATTTATTAAGCATTTACTATAAGCCAGGCACTGTCATAAGTGCTGGGGATATGGAGATAGACAAAAACAGTCCCTGCTCTTGAGTGAATAACTTTGTGAATTTTCCTTTTGTAGCCCTTTAATTTGTGACACATGTATTCGAGTTTTGGGAGTACATGTGGTCAAGGGAGTCACTCATACCTTCTCCTGCTGCTTGGAGTCCTTTTCTTCCATTCTTGAGGGAGTCAAAGAAATTCCCCTTAAACCTCGTGAACCTGTCTCTAGTCTGTCCTTGGGTTTTAGTGCAGATAGTGCCCTCAGCTGATGATACTTCAAGGTTACAGTGAAAGGATGAGAAGTCCAACATCTTCCCGATCCTTTGAAGCTCAAGAGGTCTTTCCTCAGTCAAAAGGAGTTAAGGGGAAGGGGATCTCAGTTCTTCAGGCATTTGCTGGACAGTCACGCTCTAATTTCTATAATTACTCTGATCCCAGCTAACTTGATGCTTTTATACAAGACCCAGAGAATGTGATGGACAAAACTTCCTGTATGGCATAATTTCACACAACAAATGACTTTCATACACTTTTTCCACTTAGTCTAAGACCTGTGATTAAAATCAATTAATTGAACTCTTTTACTACTTATTTTAAGTAGAGTGGGGGTGATTTTGAATAAATACCGAACAGCCCACACCCACTTTGTTTAGATTTTAAAAAATCAACTATACATTTATGTCATCAGGATAAACACACTGTGTCAAAAATAGTAAATGGCTCCAAATGCTCTTTAAGTGAAATGGTTTATTACCAAAGCTGGACAGAAAAGGAAAGGGAATTGAGGGTATTGCATTTTGCCTGGCCTGATTACAGGTTGTGGGGAGGTGGTGTTGGAGTCTTAACAACTAATTTTTACATTTTCCATTTGGTTTCCTTCCTTCTTGTGATGTTCTCTTCAGATCTCCTACATATTTAGGAAGTCCAGGTTTTAACAGAAGAGAATCAAACTTTGCTTTTTTTGAAATATGGAAAGGAATCATCTCCAGCTATTTCCATGATACCCATATATGGTGCTATTTGTTCTCTCTTGTATACACATTTGGGTCTGTGAAGTTCATGTCTCTGTCCCTTTCATCATCTGGGATAACCATCAGAGAAGGGACATCCGTTCTTTTCATTGATAAGAGATTGATGGCACACAGAGTTACCTTCCTCAGTATTCTATGCTTCTTGCGTAGTATAAACCCATTTACATTATTTATCAACTTATAGATAAAAGTTCTCTATAGTTGCAAAGTAGAGAGGGAAAAGACAGTCACACTTCATGTTTTTGCAGTGGTTTCCCAAAACATCCTAAGAAACCAAACCAAACCAAACCAAACATAAGTGGCACCAGTCACAGAAGCTTGCAGACTCAACACTTCCTTCTTCTAATACCAGATGTATGCTAATGTAGGATGCTTTTTAGCAAATGAGTTTCAGGGACTTGCTTAGAGATGCTTCTGTTGGACCAAAAAGGCTTCAAAGGTTTTGAAATGCTCTAAATGAGACTTTGAAGAGAAAGCTGCAGTACAGGGATGAGAGGAAGTTCATATCTATCTTGCTTCTAGTCTATTATTTCAGTCTTTTGATTTCCAGCTGCAAAGCAAACAAGGCCCCCCTTCCCCCCCACCCTGTGCCCTGATTTACCTCCCCACCCTGATGTTATCTTCACAGAGCAGAAGGGCTGAATTTCCAGTCAAGCCTAATGCATACAGAGGCAGGCAGATCTATCATCTATTTACCCACCTGAGAGCTTCCCTTCAGTTTACTTTAGTTATTGCTTATAGTGTGTGAGATCCCCATCATGCTGAGGGGAAAACTGAGTCCCAGAGAGGAGTAGTTACTCTGGGCATGCACACAGTAAAACTGTTGTATGACCAGGATGTGGGCTTCTCATTGTGAAACTAAGTCACTGTGTGACCTTAGGTGAGTCACTCTTACTTCTCCAAGTCAAGGCATTGTTTCCTTATCTGTCAAAGGACGGAGTTGAACTGGGAGATCCTTATGGCCTTTTCTGGCTCTTGCCTGATTCTAATTATCCTCTGGCTAGGCCGCCATTCTTTTAGAGAGCCCCTGACCTCCCCTTCTCTTTCATACACAAGGGGCTTTAAACTGGAGCAGGAGAGAGTTGCTTCCTTAGAATGACTAATGTGCTTAGAGAGGAAAGATAATACACATGTGGAGAGTCCAACATGGTCTGGATGTCAGTCCGAGGAGATTCATTTCAATTAAACTCAACAAATATTTGATAAGTGCTCATGTCCAGAGCATTATGATGGATACAGGAAAGCTAAGTAATTGGGGTTTAAAAAGGATTGCTTTTTAATAAAGTCATAGGCTTTTAACATTGGAAGGAACTACAGAGGTCATTTAGTCTACAGCACACCTCAAGTTTGAGCCTCCTCTACAAAGTCCTTGACAAATAGACCTTCATCCTCTGCTTCACCATCTTCAGTGGAAGAGGATGTGTTATTATGGCCTGCAGCATTTGCTTCTACTTTTGGACAGTTCTATTTATTAGAATCACCCCATCTCCCCTTACACTGGGTCAAAATTGACCTCCTTGAGTCTTTTGTACATGGCTTCAACTTTGGCATTTTTACATGAAAGTCCTTCAGATACTTGAAGACAGCTGTAATGTTCCCCCTAAGTGTTAATTATTTAAGGAAAAAACAAAACCCAGTAGATTCCTAGGTCCTTCAAGTGATCTTCAGATGGCATGACCTAACTTTCTGGTTATTTTTATCTCGATACACTCTGGCTTGAAAATATCTTTCCTGAAATGTGGTGCCCCAAATTGAACACAATATTGGAGATGTGACATGACTAGAGCAGAGTAGAGAGGGCCTATCACCTTCTTTTTTTCTTGACTTTATGCTGCTGTTTACTATCTGGTGTTAAATGCTGAAACTATGAGCAGCTAGGTGGCACAGTGGTTAAAGTGCCAGGCCTAGAGTCAAGAAGGCTCATCTTCCTGAGTTCAAATCCAGCCCCAAATACTAGCTATATGACCTTGGGCAAGTCACTTCACCCTGTTTGCCTCAGTTTCCTCATCTCTAAAAGAGCTATAGAAGGAAATGCTAAACCATTTTAGTATCTTTGCCAAGAAAACACCAAATGGGGTCATGAAGAGTTAGACACTACTGAAATGATTGAACAATAACATTGTTGTGTTACCATTATTCCAATTGTTTTGGTAACCTCTGGGTCAGACATAATTTCACTTTCTGAGATCAGCTTCCAAGTTCGAATTCAGACTGAGAAAATTACTAGCTGTGTGACTCTGAGCAAGTCACTTAACTTTTGGTTGCCCCAATTTCTTCATCTGTAAAATGGGGATGATAACAATACCCACCTTCCAGGAATGTTGTAAGGAATTATTGAGATAATATTTGTAAAGCACTTTAGGCACTTAATTAATTCTAGCTATATCATCATCATCATAATTATTATTATTCAAAGAATTTGTGTATATTAGTATGACTGAAGCTCATTCATTGTTGATCATTTAATATTATAGAGTTAATGATTTATAGTTCAATATTTCTAAGGATCCATGCTCTCATCAGTATGTGTCCTTCCTTCATTGGTGCAGGCCCTCTGCTCCTTAGTCTGTGTAATTCTTGCCCATGTTCTCCTATGAATCCTCCATAAAAGATCTACCTGATACATTAGAAACCTTCCTCTATGTTTGCTTTTTTTAAATCATTATATGGGTATCACTTCAACCTTGGACTTTCTTTTCTCCCCCTCATTCTTTTTCCTCATTCTTTCAACATGACTGGCTGCTTCCTTTTCTGATCACAGGGTCCTCACTGTAGTAAGATGATTTTTAAATTTTTGTGCCTCCCCAATTTGTTCCCTATCTCACTCCCCACAACCAGAATGCTAGACCTGGAGACAAAAAGATCTGAATTCAAATTCAGCTTTATATACTTACTAGGTTAGTGACACTGAGCAAGTCACTTACCCTCTGTTTGTCTCAGTTTCCTCATCTGTATAATAGGGTTAATAAGAGCACTTACCTTCCTGGGTTGTTATCAGGATTAAAAGAGATAATAATTGTAAGGCACAGTGCTGGGCAAATAGTAGGTGATATATCAATGTAAGCTATTGTTATTGTTGTGTCAATCCTGTATCCCTCCAGCATGATGAACAGATTTGAGGGATTAGATCTGGTAGAGTGCCCAAAGAACTATGGACAGAGCTTTGCAGTATTGTACAGGAGGCAGTAACAAAAATCATTGCAAAGAAAAAGAAGAACAAGAAAGCAAAATGTAAAGGAGAAAGGGAAAGCTATATCCAACTGAATGCAGAATTCTAGAGATAAGGAGAGATAAGAAAGTTTTCTTAAATGAGCAATGTAAAGACATAGAAGAAAACAATAGGATGGGAAGGGGGAGAGATCTCTTCAAGAAAATTAAAGATATCAAGGGAGTGTTTCATGCAAAAATGGGCATGATAAAGGACAAAAATGAGACTTAACAGAAGCAGAAGAGATTAAGAAGAGGTGGCAAGAATACAAGAACTACAAAGAACTATACAAGAAAGATTTTAACATTATCAGTAACCATTGTGGTGTGTTACTGACGTTAGAGAATATAGTCAAGTGGGCCTTAGGAAGCATTGCTAACAATAAGGCTAGTGGAGGTGATGGAATTCTAGCTGAGCTATTTAAAATCCTAAAAGATGAAACTGTTAAAATGCTTCACTCAATATACTAGCAAATTTAGAAAACTCAAGAATGGCCACTAGATTGGAAAAGATCAGTTTGCATCCCAATCTTAAAGAAGGGTAATGTCAAGGAATGTTCAAATTAGTAAACAATTGTGCTCGTTTCCTAGGCCATCAAGGTTATACTTAGGATTCTGCAAACTAGGCTTCAGCAATATGTGAACCGAGAATTATCAGAAAAGTTGACTTGTTTTTTTTTAAAGAGGCAGAGGAACTAAAAACCAAATTGCCAATATTTGTTGGATTGTTGAGAAAGTAAGGGAGTTACAGAAAAAAAAAATCTACTTCTGCTTCTTTGACTACATGAAAGCCTTTGACTGTGTGGACCAGAACAAAATGTGTCTAGTTCTCAAAGAGATGGGAGTACCAGGTCATCTTCTCTCCTTCAGAACCTATATATGGGACAAGAAGCAAAAATTGGAACTGAAGAGGGGATACCTGACAGGTTAGTAGGAGAAATATCAACAATCTCAGGTATGCAGATGGTGCTACTTTCATGGCAGAAAGTGAAGAGGAATTAAGGAGCCTTTTGATGAAGGTGAAAGAGGAAAGTGTAAAGGCTGGCTTGAAGCTTAACATAAAAAAACAAAAAAACAACAACCCTAAGATCTTGGCAACTGGACCTATCATTTCCTGGCAAATAGAGGAAGAAGAAATAGAAGTAATGTTAGACTTTATATTCTTAGGTTCAAATATCACTGCAACTTGGGCCCCTCTAAAAAATGAAGGCTATAGGAGGAACTCACTAGTGGAAAAAAGGAACGGGCTTTAGAGAGGGATTCTAGGTTGAAAAGACTGCATATATCATAGTATGTTGAAGGGAAGGAGACCCTAGTTGTTGAGGGAAGCTCTAGAATGAAAGGAATGCAAGGGTAATTTTTTTCATTAAAAATATGAAATAGCTGTAATATGTATAGAGCAGAATGGATAAAAGTACATCATAGTAGAATATGTTAAGAACACATAGATAAAACTTCTTATTTGAGGGCCAAGCAGGAAAGATGTCCAACTCTTAAAACTGGGGAAGATTTCATGGACAAGTATGAGACAGCAGGTGAATTCAGTCTTGAAAGAGATGGTAGAGGCCATTCCAGGCATAAGAAAAGTGTGAGCAAAGACACTGGGATTACTACCTCAGATAATAAAGTTTAGGTCATACAAGAAATGGTAAGTAGTTTAGTCTGGCAGTTGTCTATTATGGAGGGGAATAATGTGTATGTGTTTAAGGATGGAAAGATAAGGAGGTGCCAGGTTGTTTAGGACCTTGAAGGCCAGGCCAACTTCTGAACTTTGATGTATAATAGAGACCCACTAAAGAATTTTGAATACAGTAATAAAATACTCAAATTGTGAGCCAGGAATAGTAATCTGTCAGTAATGTGTAGGACGATGATTTTCCATTTGCACTCTAGAGAAATCAGTATAGTAATGATTTCATATTTATGAATAAATACATTCATATTTATCCATTCATCTACCCATTTATCCATTCTTCCTTTCCTCTCTTCATTTGACACTAACTTTGGGCACATTGCTCTGCCAAGTACTGTAGGGAATACAAAGATAGAATCACATAATCATAAAATCTTTAGAGATGGAAAAGACCTTAGAAAAAATGTAATTTAACCCCACTACTAATGTAGATCTTTAGAATCACAGAGCTGGAAGAGACATAAGGGGCCATCTAATCCAACTAATATCCAATTAAAGAATTCCCTCAATAATATATCTGATAAGCTGGTCATTTGGTCACAGCTTGAAGAAACCCACTTCCTTCCAAAATGATCCATTATACTTTGAGATAGCTCTAATTGTTAGAAATGTTTCCCCTTGCACTCAAGCGTAAATTTGTCTCTGATTTTAGCCACCCATTTTTTTATAGTACTGGAAACGAGCACAGCACATCTAATCTTTCTTTCACATGAGAGCCCTTCAGATACTCAGACAGCAATTGTGTCCCCTCAAAGTCTTCTATTGGCTAAGCATCTGTAGTTTTGTCAATTGATTTTCATATAGTTTTATCTTTTTTTTTAAAAGCAATTGGGATTAAGTAACTTGCTCAAGGTTACACGGCTAGTTATTTTTATGTGTGGGTGCTAATTTTCTGAGGCCAGAACTGATCCCGGGTCCTCCTGACTCCAGGGCCAGTGCTCTCACTCACTGTGCCACCTAGCCAGCCCTATGTAGTTTTATCTTAAGGCCCTTAGACAACCTAGGCCCTTTTCCCTGGACACATGGCAGCTCATCAAGGTTCTTCTTAAAATGGGGTACCCAGAATTGAACACAGTCATCACTGTGTGGTCTGACCAGGGTGGAGACTGTCACTTCCCTAGGATGAATGTGTTCTTTAACATACTTGACTGATAGTCACCCAGCTTCTGCCTGAATATTTCTAAGCTTGGGAAATTCACTTTTGGAGGGAAACAATCTGTTATGGTCTTTTTATAGTCACCATTTCCTTCTCCAGCTCTGGGGTGGACAGCTTCAAAGATTAGAAAGTTCTCTCTCATTTTGTGCTAAAATAGATCTCTCTGTAACTTCCACAAGACTGTCCCCCTTTCTATGATTATTTTCATTGTTATTGTTGTTACCATTACTATTTTTCCCTCTATGCATTTAATGGGCTACCAAGGCCTATCAATTCTCCTTGTAAAATATTATTTGAACTTCACTCATCTTTTTTCATTGACATCACAACAAGGCCTTATCTTTTTTTGTATTATTGATGTTTTTTTTTTTTTAAACAGGTTAATCTGCCTCATTTCCCCCCTCTCCAATGAATCCATCATAGCTATCTGAGGAAGCTTCCTGAGGTATCCTAAGGATCTCACCTCTCTCCCTGAAAACTTCCAATGGCTCCCTGTTGCCTACACAAACTCCCTTCATATGCTTCGTATTCTAGCCGGCCTATAGCACTCCATGCTCTGATCTCACTCTGAGCTTTCTAGTCTCTGTGCTTTTTCTCATCCCTTCTCTCCCTTCCCATCCCCCATCTCCTCCCAGTGCCTGAGAAGGGTTCCTTTCTTATCTCAATCTGTTGAAATTCCTCCTTTGTTACATTTTCCTAATTTAGTACTTACTTCCTCCTTATGCCCCAACTAAAAGTGATTTCTCTCACCAAATTTCCCTTAGCCCATAGTCTGATCCTCTTCATATACATATTATACTCTGACTTGTGTCACAGCTATTTGTATCTCTGCTACCTCTTCTCCCTCCTCAACCCCTCCCCCCTTCCACCTTTCCTCCCTCCTTTAGGACAGAGTCTATATTCTCAATCTCTCTCTCTCTCTCTCCCCTCATCACCTCATCATCCCCCAAATAAATAGGTCCTTAATAATTTTGGCTGAATTGAATCAGTCCTAATTCTGTCAATTCTGGAACAACATGAAACCATTTAGTCCATATTTCCTAGGACAGGTCTTTAAATATTTCAAGACAGTTACCTTGTCTTTCAAATATTCTTACTTTCTCACACATGGGAGCTAGGTAGCTCAGTGGATAGGGCAGGAGTCAGGAAGACCTGAGTTCACATCTGGGGTCAGACATTTATCAGCTATGTGACTCTGGGCAAGTCATTTAACCCTCAGTTTCCTCATCTATAAAATGAGCTAGCTAAAATGGCAAACCACTCCAGTATATCTACCAAGAAAACTCCAGATGGAATTATAGAATCAGACATAACTGAAAAACAACTTTTTTTGTGTCATGTAGTAGAAAGAACAATATCTGACTTTCAGTCTTCCCTCTATAATTCATCTACTGTGCCACTTTGGGCAAATGATTTTCACTACTCTGGCCTCAGTTTCTTCATCTATTAAATAAGAGGGTTGTACTCAGTCAGAGGTCAGAGGTGTCCAACGTAGGGCAGCAGGTAGCATATGGCCTATGATACTTCTGTATGATCAAAATAAAATTTAAAGTAATTAGGCAATATTTAACAAAACAGGTAAAAATATAATAAAATACAGATAATCTTGCATTTTAGGACTATGTCAATATGCGGTCCTTGTTTCTGTTTGAATGGCATCACCAAATTAGATTGCTAAAGTAATTTCTAGCTCTAACATTCTATAAATCTATAATTCCTTTGGATGTGCATTTTATTTTGAGTTATAGAATAATATAATTCTGAGGCATCTATGTAACACAATGAATAGAGTGCCTTACTTAGAATCAGGAAGACTTGAATTCAAATCTAACCTCAGTCACTTAACTAGCTGTGTGACTCTGGGCAAGTTACTTAGCCTCTGTTTGACTCAATTTCCTCATCTGTAAAAAGGGGGTTATATTATAATAGCATCTACCACCTGGGGTTGTTGTGATAATAAATATCACAAAATAAATAATACTAATAGAATGGCATATTTGTAAAGTGCCTTTCAAACCTTAAAATGTTATTGAAATGCTAAAATTTAAAAAAGAATTGTGCTTCACGTATTTGAAGACTGTGTTCCTGCTAAATTGTCTTCCAGTGAAACCTCCCCAATTCCCTCAACCATTCCATATATAACGATGTTTCTAGACTCAACTGTCCTCTTCATTCTCCTGTCTCGAGTTTGTCAATATCACTCAATCTGTGGAACCTGAATAGTGCTACATTGTACTTCCAATGTGGCTTGAATGATGCAGAGTATAGACCAGAGATTCTTAACACGGAGTCTGTGAAGTTGAAGAACAAATTGATAACGGTATTTCAATATAATTGGTTTCAGGGGCAGCTAGGTGGCGAAGTGAGTAGAGCGCTGGCCCTGGAGTCAGAAGGACATGAGTTCGGATTTGACCTCAGACACTTAATGCACACACAAACAAAAACCTAGCCCTGTGACCTTGGGCAAGTTACTTAACCCCAATTGTCCTCCAAAAAAAAAAAAAAGCAAAAAAAAATGTAATTGGTTTCCTTTATAATCCTAAGCATTTTATGCATGTAAAAACATTATTCTGAGCAGACTTCACACAGGCTTCACCAGACTGCCCAAAGGATAGTTTGCTACAACTGATTCTGATTGGATTGTCAGAGCTGATTGTTAAATTTTCCCTGTGAGCATTTTCTGTAAATGCCACAAATCCAGTGATGGACAAAATGTTAACAATTTGGATGGAACTAAAATTGAATCAATGTGTGTGGGTTTTTTTGGAGAGCTGGTTGTTAAATATTTACCAACACCCCAAGGTTCCAAGACATACGAAAAGGTTAAGAACTCCTCATGGTGGGACACTACAACTTTACGTACACTACACTTTTATTAATGTGGCCTTAGATTACATACAACCTTTTAAGCAGCCATGTTGGTTCATAGTTCACAAATCACCTGATGACCACTTAAAGGCTTTCCCCACCACATGCACTATTGCAAAACCAGTTTACCTACATCCTTTACTTACTTATGTAATTGATTTTTTATGTTTCAGTTCCGAGACATATTAAATTTCATTTTGTTTTCAGAATACATTAATTGAATCTCTCTACCTTGTTATAAATTATTATTCTATTATTATATATAAATTGTTATTCTCTACCTTGTTATAAATATTTAGACTATAAATTAGACTGTAAAGTCCTTGAGAGAGGCATGGTTCAATGGAGTGAGCAGATATCCTGGGTTTAAATACTACCTTAAATATTTAGTGACTGCATAGCCATGGACAAATCACAGCCCCTCAGAATCTCAGTCTCTTCATCTGCCAAATGGGTCTAATAAGACTTGTCCTAGAGTATTTACTTCATAGGGCTATTGTGAGGAAAGTGCTTGGCAAAACTCACCACTCTATATAAATGTGAATTGTTGCTGATGTTGGCCTGCTGTTCTGGGACCATCAGGATAATTTTGAATCTCAGTTCTATTCTCTAGAAACATAACACTCAGCTTTGTATCCACAAAATTTAAAAGCACATCATATCCACCAAAGTCATGATAAAATGTTTAACAGGATAGGGCCAAAGGAAGAGCTCTTTCCCTCCTTAATTCCATTTAGTTTTACTATCACGCCAAATATATTTCTCTATCTTCTACATAAGAATCCCATAAACATCTTTGCAATTACTTTGCTATGATCCAGAAACACCATTTTTGGGATCTTCCTTCCTCACTATCAATCTAGTGACCACATCAAAAAAGTTAAATTACAATACAACATGGTGATATAAGACAGTGTACAATAAGAAGAAATTAGGAGGTATCTACAGGGGCATATAGGAAAAGTAGATGTTAGCAACTGGGGTTTCTGGGGGGAATGTGTATACACATGCACTTTGAAGTTTAACCTATATTATTAATAGTTTCTTAAGTCTGGACAATCAACAAAACAAGAAATCAAGCCTGGATTTGTAGCTATTGTAGATTTCTGAGGAATAATATTTTTTTGTAAATATTTTATTTTTTCCACTTAGATGCAAAGATCGTTTTCAACATCCATTTTTAAAATAAGATTTTGAGTTTCAAATTTTTCTCCCTTTCTCCTTCCTCTCGCTCCTGAAAAAGGCAAACTATCTGATAAGTTATACATGCTCAATCATATTAAATGTATTTCCACATTAGTCATGTTCACATTGAAATATAAAACAATGGATTCTCTCTCACAACCTGATAACACACTCCTGTGTATAGAGCTAAGATCATCAAAGGGAGCCGCAGAGAACCAGGGAGGAGGGTGTTTAAGGAAGGTTTCATGGAAATATAGCTAATGAGTAACCAGGTAAAGAAGGGGTAGGAGAATATTCTAGGAGGGAAAAATGTGTGAGCAGGAATGAGCAGGGCAAATTTGGGGGGCACAAAGAGCTGATGAATTTATCTGAAAGAAGTGGGCTTGTGTGGGAGAGTAGTAGGAAATTGGGTTAGAAATGTAAATGGGGACAGAGCTGTATAGGGCTCTGAATGTCAGACCAAGGTGTCTAAATTTCATTCTGAAGGTAATGAGGAATATTTGACAGTTTCCAAGAAGATAGTGCCATGATGAATGTGACTTTTTTAGGAAGGCTTGTTGTCAACAAGAGATCTTTCCAGAAGAAAGTGCCTCGAAATAGTTAAATTTAGTTGTGATTATGCTTACAGAATATAGAAATGTGCTTCTGGATCAAAGGTGGCTGAATGACTGGGGCGCCTTTTTCTCTCTGTTCCCCACTGTTCAGTAGTTGAATATTGTGGGAACTTCAGATATTTTGCTCTTCCTTCTCTCCTAATTTTGAAACTAATGAATTAAAAGTGTAAGAATATAGTCAGAAAATGACTTTCACAGAACAGAATGACCTTGAGTTTTTGGTCAAGGGGAAAAAGAAAGCAGCATAGAGGCTCGTTATTGAATTACAACGAGCCTTTCCACTGTCCTCTGAATCTCTCTGAGGCATCAAAACAAAGCAAAATCAGAGTTGCTGTGGCAGGCAGTCAGCTTTGTACAGAGACAACAGGTGCAGATAAAAGCAATACACCCCACTTCTAAACATCAGGGGAAAAAAAAACCCTATGTGATTCCTGCTTCTAAGTGAGTGTAATAGTAGAGTTAGCTTTTTAATGTGAGCTTTTTCTCACCTTCCCAGGAATGTACAAAATAGATCCCAAACTTTAAGGAAAACAAAACAGATTCCACCACCATACCCCCCACAAATGTGTGCACACTGAGGTATCATTCCATAAGGAAAAGGGAAAATATAAACATAGACATGGGAACTTTTGAGAATGCCATGACTGTAAGAAAAGATAATGTAAGGGGTGCATATTTAGGTTGATTGAGGACTTTTAAAATGATGAATAACTGGCAGGTCTATTCTAAGACAATGGAAGTGCAGAGAGGGGCCCAGAGACTTGAAGAAACTTGCAAGAATATTTTTTAGAGGAGTGGAAGGGAAAGGAAAGGGAACTGAAGAGAGGGGAAAGAGAATAAGCCTTTATTAAGACAACTATGTGTCAGACACTGTTCTAAGCACATTACAAATGTTTCATTTGATCCTCATAAGAACCCTGGGGTAATGGGGGGAGGTGCTATTATAATCTCCATTTTATATTTGAAGAAACTGAGGGGAACAATTAAATGACTTGCCCAAGGTCAGCAGTGAGCGTCTGAGGCTGGACTCGAATTCAGGTCTTCCTGACTCCATTGGGCTTCTAAGTGGCACGGTGGATAGAGTACTGTGCTTGGAATCAGGAAAACTCATCTTCTTGAGTTCAAATTTGGCCTCAGGCACTTACTATGCTGTCTAGTTGCTCTGAAAGGGAGAATTTAACAAAAGAGGAAGGATCAGATCAAAAAATCATAGACTGTTAAGAGTTGAGAGAGACTGTAGGGTCCATAGACCAACCTGGCCCATAATCCTCTTTATCTACCTGACCAGTGGCCTTCTAGCCATTGTGTAGGACTCCAGTAGTAGGGAACTTACTACTTTCTGAGGCAGCCTATTATTGTCTTGGGCAGCTCTAACTGTTGGAAAGTGGCTTATTGAACTGAAACCCACCTCTGTGCATTATTCCTAGTTCTGTCCTCAGCAAGAGCTAGTTTGATCTTTTTTGGCTAAATATTCCCAGTTCTTTCAAGCAATCCTTGGATGATGTATCCTTCAGTCCCATCACCAACCTGGTTGCCCTCTCTTGGAAATGCTCCAGCTTGTCAATGCCCTACCTAAAGTGTGGTACCTAGGATTAAGCATAGTAAACCAGACATAGTTTGAGCAGGGCAGAGTGCAACAGAGTGTTCTCCGCCCCTCAACTCTCTCCTGCCCCCATTATTCTCGATGCTGAGCCTCTTTTAATGCAGTCTTAAATTGTAGGGGTTTTTTTTGTCTGCCATTTCTTATTTTGAGAATGCATTTTTACTAAAATACTCAATAATTTTCCCTGCAGGAACTGTTGTCTAGCTATGCCTCCCTTATCTTAAACTTATGATGTTGATTAAAAAATATCAATGGTTACACATTGCTAATTTAGTCAAGGAAAGCATGTGTGTGTGTGTGTGTGTGTGTGTGTGTGTGTGTGTAGACAAACATATGTACATGCATATACATATTTTATATATTTATATGATTACTCTAGGATCAGAGGCTTATAAAATATGGGGAAATTCATGGAGGGAAAGTCTATTGATGAGAATCTAGGGAATGACACCAAGTCAGGGTTCTGATAGTTGCAGGTAGAACAATGAACATGGTTTTGGCATAAAAACAATCCAGGTTCTATAACTGCCTCTGTCCCTTATTTCTTGAATGACCTTGGGCAAGTTGCTTAGCTTCCCTGGTCTCAATTTCCTCTTCTGCAAAATGACTAGACTATACAGCCTCACACTAGATGTCACACACACACACACACACACACACACACACACACACACACTGCAGATAGATAGATTTGGATATAGGTATAGCTATCTATATCTATAGCTATATGTATTCAGCTCTAAATCTGCTATTCCAGTAGAATGGAACTTCCCTGAGGTCAGGGACTAGTTTCTTTTTTGTCTTTGTAGCCCCAGCTTCAGTAAAGCACCTGACACATTGGAGGCATGTGATAAATGCTTATTTGTTTGAAACCAAAGGTAAGACCTTGGAACTTGACAAAAAGAAACTTTTCTTTTCCATTGGTCAAGAGGGTTGAGAGAAATAGTTGAGCCTTATATTAGGATGAAAGGTGGAGTAAACGAAATAAAGGAATCTGAGTCTCAGCAGTACATTCTATACTAGGAGGCTTGAAGGAGAGTGGGGCAGAAGAGGCTGATCGATGCCCTGAACTATCATCTGGCTACAAAAGGAGAATGCATCTAATGGATTATCTATGCCTAAATCAATACATATTCTCACAGTTATACTTATTACTATTTTTAAAATTCACGGGGAAGCTATTGTAAATAACATAGCCATGTTAAAGTTTTCCTGACTGTATCTTTTTGTCATTTTCTCAATCAATGGCTATTACTAGTGCAATGACTGTTTTGTTGGCCTCTTTGAATGTCTTGATGTTAATAAGGAGTCCTCCTCCCATACAAGGTAGTGTACCATTTGATTTAATCCAACCCCCTCATTCTATGGGTTAGATGACCAAATAGTCAGTGGCACATCTGGGATCTGAACCACTTCAAACCCAGTTCTTCTGACTTCAAATCTGGAATTCTTCCTATTATACAGTCAGTTAAAAACCACTTATTGCAGTCATAGAGTCTTCTGTGAGAGGTCTTTCTTGGGGTGAAGGCTCTCAGACTCTTTTAGCAGCTTATACTCTTTCCAAATAGAGGATGGTACAGGAGTATGGGTTTTCTCCCTACCCTGGGAGGAGTAGCATCCCTCTATCAGGTCCTAGAACAGCAAAATAGAATATTATATAAGGGTGGGTTAGATTGATTTACTTTATTAAGTCACCCCACTCCTCTTAAAGCAAGTGACAAGTTGTTCAATCAATCTCAATCATAGACTTTAGATCAAGTACTAAAAATACTTGTAATAGAATGATGTTTCAGGAAGAAGGATTAGGAATAGACTGAGAACTTGGTCAGGGCTCACAGAATCATCTATAAATTATCAGACTAATTTAGAACCAGACTTAAAGAGAGTTTGAAGCAAATGTGGATTTCCAGTAAAACCTCATAGGAGGAAGTGAGAAAAGAGAGGTCTTCATGTCAGCCTTGACCAAGTCTCCTTTTCCCTCTCCCTTTGGTTGAAAGAGGACCTTGCAGGTCCTGAGGGGTCTAGGGAATTTTGGACTTCCCTTTGGCATCCTTGGGGTATCTTCTGATCAGCTGACAACTGTGTCTCTATTGAGAGGTAAGGCCAGATGGGATGTGGATTCGTAGCTCCACAAGAAATCCAGAACAGTAATTACACCATGCTCACTGGGAACCTCTTGAGGACACCTCAAAATGGGAGAAAAGACCTTCTACCAACCGAACCTCTGACTTACCCTTTTGCATGGGCAAGCTGGAGCCAGCTCCTAGTGGTTTATGAGAACATATTTTAAAATTTTCATTGTGAGCATTTACCTCTCAGAAATTAGTAAATACATAGATCAGGGCCGGATTTTTTGTTTTATTGATTATCTAGACTTAAGACAGCTATGGAGAAAATATTAATAACATAGACTAAACTTAAAACTGTATTGTTCATATATCCCTCACCCACAAGTTCAGTTATTTTTCAGTTGTGTTTGACCCTTTGTTACCCCATTTGGGATTTTCTTGGCAAAGATATTTGAGTGATTTGCCATTTGCTTCTCCCACTCATCTTATAGATAAGTAAACTGAGGCAGACAGGGTTAAATGACTTGCTTGGGGGTCACACAGCTAAGTGTGTGAGGCTGGATTTGAACTCAGGTTTTCATGACTCGAGGCCTGGTGCTCTATCCACTGTGCCACCTAGCTGCCCCAAGAGTTGATCATTAAACATTTCCCAGCATATCCCTGATCTTTTGCCACATGTACTCTCTAGTTTGGGTCCACTTTCCTCTGGACTCTGTTTATACTTCTGGGAGATTGTATCACAGATGTTAGGGGGTGGTGTGTTTTGAACTAACTGTTCATATTAAATGAGTAAATTCTTTCTCAAAGCTTCTGAAGGCTTACTAAAATGATTCTCAACTGGTAATCTTGGGGAGGGAAGGAAAGCACACTGGTAGGAGCTTGAACTTGTAGCATTAGAGAATCAGCCCTGATTCCCCAGGAGTACCCCTAGATCCTTGAAGGAGAAATGGAACCCTGCCCTATGAGCTGAGACATTTGTAAGTGCTGGAGTTGGGATAAGGGACCTCAGAGCTCACATAGGCTACACTAGTAATAAGAAGCAATCAGGTTAGCATTGGAGCAATGAAGAAATGGAACCATTCAGCTCTAGTAAAGGCCATTTGTCTCTACCAAAGACCATTCAACCAGGCAAAAAAATGGATCCAGTCTTTTGACTCTCAGACTATTACTTTTTCAACCAGTTTGTGTTACAAGAAGAGCTCTGTAGGTAGCATTTGAACTTGGTCCTTCTCCTTCTACCTATATGCTCTTGGCATTTTGAAATCCTCTGCTTAAGGAACAAGAGGAAAAATTGGAGTCTGAGGTTTTTATATATGGAATAAATCAGGATCATATTTTATAAATCTGACAACCCAGCTTTCTAATGCACAACTCTAAGACATCACATATTGCAAAAAATGTTTCAGCAGAGCACATAAATCCATTCGATCAGACATCTATCCTATTAATTATTTCCCTCCACTGCTGAAGATCTGAAAGTGGCTGACAAAGGTGTTAAAAACTAAATCGAGACAGCTTGCCTTTGCACACAGCTTAAATGCACATTTAAAATGATTTCCACCTTTTAAATGTGTTGGGTATCATGCTATGGTGTGTTATGCCTTGGCAAGTATGACATAGCTAATTCTATAATGTGCTTTTCCATCACTTTTATGATGTCTCTGCACCCTTCTATGCAACACCTAATTGGCAGTTGCCCTGCTGGTCTTCCCTCTCTCTACAGGGACCATCTTGTTAAATGGAATTTATGGCTAGTGCTTTTGAGTCACTTAAATGACATGAAATGAAAAATCTATTTTAAATGACATATAATGAAACCTTTTGTAACACTGGAAAAGTTCCATTTCTAAAAGAATATATATATTTATTTATTTTGTGGTCAGGCAAGCACTTCCTGGTGCAGTAGAGTTGTATATTGGAAGTGGGGCATCCATGAGGGGCTGACCTCCTTTCTGCGTGTAGCTTAGCCCTAGTGGGAAGTACTGGCCTGTCCCTTAACTCCTACCATCCTCTTAGCTTCAGTGGGGGCATGATTCTGAAGTTGAGTCTGAAGCCTAAATTCAGGGATACTAGTCTGCTTTGCAGATGGCACACTATACTGTCTCTATGGTGCCCTTGCTCCTGATGAAAATCTTACTAAACAGGTGTAATGGAAATGCACATTTGAAGATCTTCCCTGCCCCTAGGCCCTTTGATTGGCTTAAGAGACTTTGATTGACTTAAGTGACTCTGAGAACTTTCTTTAATTTGAAAGTATACTCTGCCCCCTAATAGGCTGAATGTGGTCACATGGAGCCTGTGGTAGGAGGCTTGGTTTTCAGGAATGACCACACCTTGATGCTGTGTGATTGGGCAGTGGGTCAAGAGGATGGTTACATTCTCTGAGCCAGGAGAAGACTATATAATCCCTGATTTGAGGCTTTGCTTTGGGGCTCACTTTGAGAAGTGTTGTGCAATTTGACCAGATGAGGCTCTGGGAAGCCGTTGTTGAGAGCCCCCCGGCTTTGAAAACCCAGATGTTGATGCTTCCCTCTCTGGTAACTGTGATTTGGTTTTGATGTAATGGTTGGGCAGTTTGGAAGCCTGTCTGCTTGATCTGTTTGTTTCTCTGTTTTGAAACTACTGTCTGTATACTCTGAAGTTTGGGGTGCTGACCTTTTTCCCCTGAACTAGGTAATATATGTTTGTTTGATTAAAGTAAGCTTGTTAACCCGTTTTGAGTTGCTTTCCTTTTGAAAAGCAGATCTAAGAACCTGTGTTGGCAGTCACCCTGGGGATATTGGGGTGCTTGCTGCTACAACAGGTCATTATATTTTGTTCTCGGATACAGAGGTGGTGACGAAATGTTTTATTTAAGGATGAGATGAACCACACAGCTAAGAACTCTGAGTTCTTCCAAATGACAGATGGGTGGGTCTCCAAAAGGTTCTGTGGTTTGGATAGTATTCCTCCCAAACCTTATCCAACCTACCCAAATTTAGGAAGTTAGATTAGGAGGGAGTATGTTTCATTTTGGTTTTGGGACAGGCAGTAATCTTTGGTTTGATTTTTGATTTACTATGATAGTTTGATGGAAAATGCAGGGATTGATAGATCTAATATTTTAAGACTTAGACAATAAGGTAAAGTGAATGGAATGCACTTTTCCCCCTTTCTTCCCCCAATCTGCCCCATTTTTGAGCCTGACCCAGTTTTAGGGAAGCCAAGAGATTAGTTTCCATTGCAATGGCCCTGGGAAATCTGTATCAGTCCTCAGTCTTTCCTCGTCCTGATAGTTCTGGGTAGATAAGATTTCTTCTATCATCCCCATTCCTTTCTCACACCCCACACTCTAGCCAATAGATTAGGGTCAAAAGGTTAGCCAACAGACACCTGGGCTATTCCTTGAATAGGAGAGGGAAAGAATGGAAGATTCTTGACCAAATTAATCTTAAGCAAACTGACTCTAACTGAGTTTATCTTGGAAAAATTGGTCACTGAGTGACTGAGATTAGGTAGAGAGACCCAAGCAGTAAAAGAACATAACTAGATAAAAAAATTTTTATCCTTAGGTTGGGTCCACTAAAGAATAATCAGAACTCCTTGTGAGTAATTTACAGACCATCTGTGGGTGTTTGTACCCAAGATGGCATGGGAGTAGCCCTCACCCCAAGTCAGTGAGGACTAATACTGTAGGCATCTTCTGCACAGAACTAGGCTTCACTCAATGTTCTTTTATTTAGGGATAGAACTAGACCAGCTTCAATGGCTATGCAAATTCCATTCTACTGCTTTGCAGTCTACTAGCTAGAGATGGTCAAGGAATTTTTGTTCTCATTCTCTGTTTTACCTTCCAGATGTCTTACTGTCTTATTCTCTCTGTCTTCCTCCAGCCCCAATCTACTTTCCTATTTCATAATAAATGCTCTTAAGGCCACATTTTCCACCTGATATTACCTGCATGCAAAGTATTGTATTTGACTGATGGGAGAGTGCAAGCAAAACCAAACCAAATGCATTTGATTGGCACATCTGGGGTGAGAAAAATCTCTCAAGAAGTCAAAGAGGGAGGACTATGGCCTTGACTACAAGGAATGTGGTTGAGAGTTTAAACTAGTTAATCATCTATGGATTCTGCAAGGGTTGTGACCCCTTGGACCTTGCTATTATATCCTCCTTGTTTCTGCCACTGAACCATCATGCATTACATTTCCCCTTCCCTGAAATGTTCTGACCCCTTCCCCTCCCTTGAAACTTGCCCTAGCTTTCTCTATGGACCCCATTTGACTTCAAATACTCCAGTCACTCCACCAAATCCATCAAAAATGCTTCTATATGTGTATATCCACAGATTATTTGTGTATACATTTCTATGATTTTCTATATCATGAAATCTTCATTTTATTTTATGAACTGTATATGTAACCCATGGGCGAGTCATCATTTAACTTTTTTTCTTATTTATTATATAGGGAAAATAATAATTTTTCACTACTTATAGGGTTGTTGTAAGGAAAGTCATCATAGTACTTTGTGAAATATATTGCATTACCAAGTACCCTAGGACACAGGGTGGGCTGCTAAAACAGGTTTTTTGATCTGCTTTTCTTAAGGAAAGACAGCTTTAAAGGGGTTAACAATCTTACTTCAATTAACAGACAGATAAGTACAGATAAGTAGAAAGAAGTGAGTATCCAGAAAGAATCCAATAGACAAGACTCCAACTGTCTAAACAGAGTAATACAACCACCTACATATACCACCGAACCAGAAGAGCACCAATATCTGAGTTGGGGGAATTAACAAATGGCTATGCAGAATACTGTCCAGGGAATCAGAAGGCCTTTCTCATGAATGAGCCCCCAAAGTAAAATACCAACCTCCCAGTATATGTAGTTTTCAACAAATAGTCTTAGAGCCAGAAAATATCACAACCCAAGAGACTCAGTGTCTAATTAGCTCAGTATCAAAAGGTGTTAAAGCCCTCCTGAAAGTAAGCCTCCCTTTAAGCAAGGTCCTCCTTGGGCAAGTTCCTCCCTCAATGGGCTCTATGTGACTCAGGATATATTACAGCTGTGATTGAAATACCTGTGTACCTTTAGAGCTGGGAGCGTGGCTCCTGTCCCAAGGGAAAAGGGGATACATGTGTTCACATAGACCTATTAATGGATGGGGAAGATCTTCCTATTCCATTAACATTACATACATATACATATATACTCACACATACACACACATGCATATACATATATATATTTGACACTGTTGTTACCAAATAACTTTAAAGCAGAGATTGTTCTACCAAAGTCTTTGAAAATCTTCTGTTGAAAGTCTGTCTAGAGACTTTGAGCAAATAAATTATTTTGCCTATCATAAACACCCAAATTAACTATAAAGGACATATGAAGAAAAATGCTATCTGTATCCAGAGGAAGAACTGATAAATAGAAGTATATATAAAATAATTTTGCATATGTATATCTATTTGTATATCTATGTCTAATGGTAGTCACCTGAGGGGAGAAAAAAATAAATTTACATGATAATTTTGTTGTATATTTGAAAAGAATAGCAAGTTGTACATAGTAGATTTGCAGTTTCATGTACAATCATATTTTTCATTGTAGTATGCTATAGAAATGCTTGTTTTATTCCATAAATTAAAAAAAATTAAAGAATCTGTTTAGCCCAATCTTAAGGGTTGTTGATGGGTTTGGGAAAATGCTTTATGAGAGTTATGAATCAGTCATACATTTCCAACCTGAAATTGTAATCATTGGCTATATCTCTTTCATTACAAAAGGAAAATGAATAAGCAAGAAGCTATTTAAGTGCCTACTATGTGCCAAGCCCTGTGCTGGGTGCTATAGATACAAAGACATAGTTTCCCACTCTAAGAATGTATATTTTATTGGGGGAAAGGAACACTATATAGAGAGCTACAGAACCAAAGTTATTGTTTTTGGGAAGACACCCAAAGTTCAGGAGATCAGGAAATTTGCAACAGCATTTGAAAAAGTAAGGAGTTCAGTTAGGCAGGAACTTCAGGTGTAAGAAGGGTAGGGATGTGTAAAAAGGCTGAAAAAGTAAATTGGGAGTAGGTTGTGAAGAGCTTCGAATGTCAAAAATAGAAGTTTATGTTTGATCTTAGAGGGTAAATAATAGGGAACTATTGGAGCTTATTGAGTTGGATGACCGTCAGACCTGAGCTTTAGAAAAATCACTTTGGTATCTGGTGGAAGATGGACTGGAGAGAGGAAACTTGAGGCCAGGAGACCGATTAAGTGTCTATCAGAATAGTTCTGGCAGAAGGTGGTGATTCTGCTTAGGCAGACACATGGACAATAATCCTGACTGAAGGCAGGCTGTCTGTGCCTGAGCCTGAGGACCACAACATGCTTCTATTCAGAATAATCTCTGGACTGGATGGTGGTTTCTGTTGCCCAGAGAGAGTGGCCATGTGTATATATTTGCCCTAAGTAATTCAAAGGGATGTATTGGATAAGCCAAAAAATCCTATATAGTTTTTAGGAAGGGTTTTGTGTTAAGTAGGGACACAGGAAGAAAAAAATCCTTTTTTGTCATTAGAACGACTGTTCCTGAGAAACCCTCTGAGGAGCTGAGAGGTTATCCTGATACTTTCTATGAAGGGTGCTATTTGAGGCTGAGAAATGTACCCAAGTTCAGCTTGGCTCCAAACCAGTTTGTCTTGGGAGGAATGGTCGCTGAGTGTGTGAGACATTCAGCAGAATGACCTTAGAAGCAAGAGAACATAGCCAGATGGAAATTTTTTTCATTTTTATGTTCCTCCCTTCCTCTGTTATTTCCATAGTTTGCTGCAGTTCTGCCATGAAAGAAAATAAATTTATTTCCTTATGTTCTTGAAAACAAAACAAAACAGAAAAACAACACTGGCATTGGTGGCTCACACCAAGACCCCTGCCTCAATACTGTCCTTGTGCCAAGTGATCTATTTGACCTCCAGCCTCCTGAGGCAGATGCTGTCTTCACCCATCTCCTTGTGGCACAGTTGTAAATATTGGTCTCTGCTTCGGATGCCCCGACCAAGCTTAAGGCTGGATTATGTCCATCTCTGTCCACAACTGCCCTCTGGAGTAGCTTCTCTCAGGAACTGCTGCTGGACCCCAAATCGCCTGGGAGAGCTCCGCAATTCAATGGCGGGATGACATCAGTGATGAAACAGTTCCTAAAGACACAGAGCCAAGTCTTCAAACATGATCTCGGAAGTAGGACGAGTACATTTTGTTTCTAAGCTTCAAGTCAGAGAACTGCATGGCCAGCGAAGCCTATGCCAAGTTTTATTTACGCAACTTTCAGAAGATGGTTTCAAAATGGAGTTCAAGAATTTGCCAAAGGCTTTGGAACACACATACCATACATACACAGAGGGCCATTACTACTCTCAGTGTTACCCACTGTTGTCAAGATGGGGTCCTGGATGAATGACTCCTTGGAGTAACACCGAGCTATATAAATGCTGCTATTTATTATTATTACAGCATTTGGGAAGGGGGTACTGCTCAGTAAGGAGCAACTCCCTTTCACCTCCAGATTCGTAGGTGCTATGACAATAGAAAGAAAAAAGCACTTCATAGAACCATAATAATGTAAGATTTTTAGCTAGAAGGCACACAGATTATTTAAATCTATAGACTGAGAGCTGAAAGTGCGATCAGAGGCCATTCCGGCAAACCCCCTTGCTTGGCAGATGATAAAACTGAGAAGTGGCCTGCCTGAGGTCACAAAGGGTAAGTGGCAGAGCCAGGCTTGAAACCAGATCCTTTGGCTACGACTCCAGTTCTCTTCCCCACCATAACAAACTTCCCAATCTTCTTTTATTGATGAAAAATCTTTGCATTGAGTGGTTCACCAGAAAAACAGGATTCAAATCCAATTACTTTGATCCCTAAAGTGTGTGTGTGTGTGTGTGTGTGTGTGTTTGTGCCTATGTATCGAGGGGAAAAAAAAGAAAAGAAGAGCAATAATGGTTTACTTTCCTTTTTGGTCTCTTTAATTACCAAAGGAAGGCTTACTATTAAGTACCTACTATGTGCTTTCAATAATTATATAGCACATTAGTCTGGTATAGACATCAACTCAACTGTAAGATTAAGATTCCTGGTTATATAACTATGTATACATTTAAGAGCTTAATTTCCTTAATTTCCCTGGCTCAAAGCATCATTTTGCATATATGTTAATTTTCAACCTTCTGCCCTCAGAAATGATCTTCTTGTGTTCCTTGGGAACCTTTGTAGTTTAGCGAATCCCCAGTTAGCCTGGGGGCAGCTACCTGTTTGCCAACATAATTTTTTGTCTCCCTTCTATAAATGAAAAAGTTGTTAGCCCTAGTCAGTGAAGAGCTGGCAGCCTAGTTCTGTGGTAGCTTGGTGGTATTATGGTGCAGATTAAAGAAGAGGGAGGGGAAGAGAAGGGAATGAGGATTTATTAAGTGTCCACTATGTATCAGGAACTGTGCCAAGAGCTTTACAGATATCTAATTTCATCCTCATAGTGACCATGGGAGGTAGGTGCTATTGTGACCCCCATTTTCCAGTTGAGGAAACTGAGGCAGAGGCTAATTGACTTGCCCAGGGTCACACAAGCTGGTCAGATTTGAATTCAGGAGCCCTGGGTTTGCAGACTGAAGACCTGGATTCTAGTCTCGTCTTGATAAGTCATTCTCTAAGCATCAATTTCCCCAGCTGTAAAATGGGCATAATAATGCCTGACTTATCACCGGGCTGAGAAAGCATATGTGATAATGTCATCATTGCTCTTATGCTTTAGAAATCACATTGTATATATTTCACATTTGCATTTCTGCACAATATCCCCCAAGAATAAAGTAAGCTGCTGGAGGCCACCTTGCTTCTCTCTCTATATTCCCAGTTCCAGCATAGTACCTTGCACACAGCAGGCATTTAATAAATGCTTGTCAATGTAGGGGAGGGGGTTTGAATTAAAGCTGGGCAGATGCAGTTTGGCTCCAGGGCAAGGGATGTGTGTGTTCCGTTGTTGTTCGTTCATTTCAGTCACGTCCAACTTTTTGTGATCCCATGTGGGGTTTCCTTGGCAAAGATACTGGAGTGGCTTGCCATTTCCTTCTCCAGCTCATTTTATAGATGAGGGAACTGAAGCAAACAGGGTGAAGTGACTTGCCCAGAGTCACATAGCTGGTAAGTGTCTGAGGTTGGATTTGAACTCGTCTTCCTGACTCCAGGCCCCTCCCTCTATCCAATGTGCTAACTGGTGTGCTCTGACCACATACTAATGGGCAATCTTTTAACTAGGAGTCATGCACATGGTCCCTCCCATGGAGCCAAAATCACATGCCCAGCTCCAAGGGAAATGTTTCCTTTCATACCCATCCCTTTTAATTGAATGGAAAGACCTTTGAAAAAATGGCAACACATTATAAATTTATCTCACATATAAATTACTATTCTTTGTTTTTTTTTTTGCCTTTTGGAGGGCAATTGGGGTTAAGTAACTTGCCCAAGGTCACACGGCTAGGTTTTTTATTTGTGTGTGCGTTAAGTGTCTGAGGTCGGATCCAAACTCAGGTCCTTCTGACTCCAGGGCCAACGCTCTACTCACTGCGCCACCTAGCTGCCCCATAAATTACTATTCTTATCTGTTTTCCTGACATCAGTTAATGTTAGCTATGACCATTATAAAACAGCAGACCAAAGTTGAAGTCTGGAGTCATGGAGGTGAAGGCAGTACATTGAAAGGGAAACTGTCTCATGAGGAAATCTTTACTTAGAATCTGGGGAGGAATTGGGAATGTACCCTATGAATGGCATTCAGAAGATGCCAAACAAGCTTGCTCGTGGCAGAAAGTTTGTGCAAGACCATCACCCAAGGAACACTTCTGGCTTCTTCCTGGAACCTGATGAAAGGCTAAAGAGCCTTATTATGTTGATCACACCCACTTCCAACTAATATTCTGAAAGCCCATTCCTGTGTGTGTAAAGGGTCACATTGTAAGACTTGGAAAGTGTGCTTGTTTCTCCTGTTTAGACATCTGCTTGAGACATAAGGAGGCAAAATTCCTTAGGGAGATAAAAGGGCCTGAAACTCAGGTCAGCATGGAGGACAACAGCTGGACAGGACCACGAAAAGGCAGCCAGTCCGGGAGAGAAGGGCTCCTAACTACAGATGGCCCAGAGAGCAGCCCTGGGCAGCTCTGTGGGGATGAGGCCAGGCACTGGGGTCAGCACTGATTGGATTTTTTTAGAAAGCAGCCCAGGAACATTTTAAGAAGGCTTATTGCAGCTATCTTTCAAAACAGCATTGTAGGTGATACGGTCATCTGAATCCTGGGTTTGATTGACCCCCAAAATGTCATGTGGGAAAGCATGCTTAACCCAGACATTGAGAATAGGAAGGCTCTTTTCTCCTGAGACAGGTGGGATGTAACATTCCCTGGCAGACTGATCCTGTGTACAGCATGTCCCAAGCCACCTGATGCATTTTTCCCCTGCGTTCTTGTGAATCAGAAGCATAACAGGTCCATTCTGTTTCCAGAACCCCTCCTACCATATCCTGCTTTCACATATCCCCACTGGATGTCTCTAATGCTTGTGATACACTTCTTCCTGATCTTCTCCTGTGGAAGTCTTTCTATTCCTTCAAAGTTCAGCTCAAATGCCACTTACTCCATGAAGCTTCTATGATTCCTCGCAGGGGAAAGTGCTCTCTTCCTCCTCAAATCTTCTTCGAGGGCTTAAATCTGTATTGCTCCCTATTGAACTATATCTTGCATTGTATTTATTTGTGTCCTTGCTGTATCTCCACTCTCACTTCTGCTTCTCATACATTCCCAGTACCCAGTGAAGGATCTTAGATCTCCCTTCTTCCTTCTCTCCCCTCCTTCCATAGCATCAGCGTAGGAAACTCTACCAGTAAAAAACTCTCCAAATTCCTGTTGGCAAATTTTCTATAATTTGTAGTTTTAGAGAGATTTTTGTAGGTTTTTTGTAAATAATTTGTAGTTTTAGAGGGTACTTGGAAGTTAAATGACTTGCCCAGGGTCACATAACCAGGATGTGGTTCTTCCTTCTGAATCAGTCAATTAACATGGACTAGCATGTGACGAGCACTGTGTCAAGAGCTAGGGATACAGAGAAAGGCCATGGCCAGGCCTATTCTCAAGGACCTCAGGCAACCTTGGACAAAAAAGGCACATCTAGCAAATGGGTTCTGAGGCTTGCTCTCCGTGGGCTATATTATGCTGTCTTTCTTTGTGGGCAAGTTGTTTGCGGATTTCTTTTCCTCTTCTAAAATGTCTCCATTTTCTTTGAGTTCTCTTTTCTTTCCTGGGCATGTTCACTTCTGTGATCAAATCAATGCACATATGTGTCTCTCAAGTTTTTCCCCTTCCCTCCTCTCTTTGGCTGACGGCTACAGACACCAGTGAAACCAAGGCAGACCACGTCTTCTGGTTCTCAGGCCCAAGTCTTTTGGTAACTGTCATTTTCTGACTTTTCTTGCTTTATCTAGATGAATTAATTCTCAGATGACCTCTGCACCATTTCAACATTGTGGTTTTCACTTGGCAAATAGTAGACGGAGGCACAGAGATGTTATGTGACTCATTATAGGCTGCACAGTAGGCCATTAGGAGGGAGGGATGGAAACCAGAAGCTCTCGATAAGATCGTGTCATGAGATTATACCTTGGACTACCCCATATAGGGCTTTCACACTTTAAAAGTAAAATCCCCACATTTCCACTTCCATTTCCAGAAAATGTGGACCAAGGCTATCTCTAAACTATCTTCTAGCAATCTGCCTCCTGTAAAACACAGTATCTCCTCCCTTCCCCCCACCCAATGTATTTCTTGAACAGTTTTCCCTACATCCAGGTAAAAAAACAAAGACTAAAGCTTCACTAATTCAGACTGGCTGGGAGAAAACCAGTCTGGATAATAGAATTTATAAAAGACAATTTTGTTCCTGTCAAGTACATATATTGCTTTATTAAATGCTGACACAGTGTTAGCAGGCAGTGGTCTCCTGGGGCCCACTATAATGAATAAGACAAGAATAAGATCCATTTGTGATTAGGCTTTAGCTGTATGCAAAAAATATGCTGCTAACATGCTTGAAAGCAGACGCCAGTCAGTCAGACCCAGACCTAGCAGCACCGAGGCGATGCTAAGGCTGATAGCGGCCTGTGAGCTCCTTCATCTTGAGGGAGGCCTTCACCGGTGCTCTGGGGCACATTTACCATCGCTTATTAAAGCCGGTTGGTGCCTAGTGCCTAATCTCTTTTAGATTTGCCCTAATTGCTTTCGGGCCATGTACCTCTGGACCTGTTATTAGTTTGCATGTCTATGATAATTGCCCTTTTTTAAAGAGGAAAATGAGGACTGACTGTTGCTTAGTACTTGCAGCTGGACTGTTAAGACTCAGTGGGATCAGGCTGATCAGAGGATGCCTTGCTGTGTGCGCAGCCTGCCACCAGCAAGCATCAACCTGCCTGGATACCCAGCTAGGAGGTTAAATCAGTCACACCTGTGTGTTCCACAATGCAGCTATCAAAATAGGGCTCAGATTGGTTTGTCAGTTGTAGAGTGTGCCCTTTGACATCGGACCAATCTCTTTACTATGGGCTGGGAAGGGATGCTTGACCCAAAGACTGGCCACACTCAACTTGGTCAATGAAAATTTGCTTTGTGTCTGAGTTCTCAACCCATATGATTCTAGTCTTAGTGATACTCGCCCAGTTTCTCTTTCTTTTAACCATAAGGTGAGATACAATAGGGTGTTGCAGGTTAAGAGCTGGACCCCGGACAAATCTTTGAACCATATAGCGCCTTGGCCAATTTACTCTCTTCGGAGATCACCTTGTACAAGTAAGTTGCAGTTCAGCTACTGATTTACCAATTTGTCAATTGTTAGAGAGTCTTTCCTCACCAGAACTTTCCTATTTCAGTGAAATTATATGTTTTGTAGAACTATATAGTGCTGGAAGGACCTTAGTGGATTGTTAAGGTGACTTCTCTCATTTTATAGATAAGGAAACTGAGGCTGAGAGTTGTGATTTTTGCAGGGTTATTCAACTAGCAGGTGTCTGAGACAGGATTTGACCCCATGTATTCATCTAATATGCCATTCTTCCAGTACATCCAGAGACAGACCAACAATCAATTTATGATCAACAATTTATAACAATAAAATTAGTACCAACTACCCAACCTATAAGGGTACCTATTCCTAAGCCTCTCTTCCTTTCTACCAACTTACTTCCTTTAGTTTAATTTTGCCTCCTAAATGATGCTCACTCAAAGTCTCTTTTTTATTTTTTTCTAGGCAGCTTGAACCGTTCATAAGTTGTTACCTCACAGAAACTTCTTCAGGGTAAGAAGCCTCTCAAATAACTGTTAGTCATTGTGAGGAGAGGAAGCAGTATTGGACTAGATGCCTTCCATGGTCCCTCCCAGCACTGAGTTTCTATGGTAAGTGTTCTCATCTGTTGTCAAAATGTCTATAATGAATTTTTATGCGTGACGGTCTTAGTGAATGTCACTTATAATAGCATACATTTATATGGGGCTTTAAGGTTTGCAAAGCACTTTTCATATATTAATTAATTTTATCTTCCTAAGAGGTAGCTGCTTTTCTTATTTTACTGATCAGGAAACTGAGCCTAGGAGAGGTTAAAAGACCAAGTTCACACTGCAAGTGAGCATTTCAAGGTGAATTTTCTACTGGTCTTCCAGATTCAAGTCTAGTGCCCTGTCTATAAACATCTGCTGCCAAAGTAAATTCTTAATAATTATAGGGAATCATTTTCATATTTCTGCATTGTTCTCATTTGCTAATAGCTAGTGGGTAAATAGGAGACATTTTCCTGTTTTTGGCATAACTAAGATTACCACTTCTTTCCAGTATAGAAGAACTTTGAGTCATTCATTGATATCCTTGCTTTGAACTTGGATTGTTCAGTGTTTTAGGGGCAGAGATACTGAGAGAAAGCAACTGCAGAGAATATGACAGGGTAATGAAAGATTAAATTAAAAAAATCTTCTAGCTCTGATATCTGCTAGATTGGATTTGTCTTCAAAAGGGAGCAGTGTGAAGTCCCTGGACATAATTGAGAATATGATGGAGGAAACCATTTCCTAGTCACTGCTGGGAGAAGGGTAGAATAACTTAGCTGGCCACTATTTCTTTCATCTCTCTCATATAGTGCTATTGTAGAGACTTTATCCATATTGGATATCCTGAATGAATGACATAAAAATGTGTTCTATTACTTGGGACAATTTTCTATCCCACTGGTTTCTTTTCTTTCCCGCTAATCTTTTACAGATCAAGTTGCCAAGAGAAAGGAAAGATTCTTTGAGCTTTTCCCAAGTATCCAACATCAAGATAACTAAATATTTCTTTGCCTTACTTAGATGTGAGGCCTTGGTAAATTAGAGATCCTAGATGGACATGTAGGGCCCTAAAGAGAATCCATATCTTCCATGCTTAAGATACTCATAAATGAGAAACCTAATTTCTTTAAAGGTAGTCGTGACTTAACCTAAGTTTTAGTATCAACAAATCCTAGCATTTATTCTAAATTGCTTCATACCCACCTCCAAGACACAAATCGTTGTCTAAGGACTGTAGACATTACACAACTAAGCCTCTTCTAATGATACCATCTCCAGACATATCACTGACATAAGCACTGCTGAGCCTCCTCCTATGAAAATTGCATAATAAAGTAGATTTGGGTATTTACATAATAACTCTGAATGGCTTCAGTGGTTTTTAAGGCTAAATACTCAGCTGCTTAGGTTACTATCATTAAACCTGTATCAACAATGTTAAGAGGAGAGAGAAAGGAGAAAGAAAAGAAAGACTGTGTGATGGGACATTTGCTTTCCTGATCAGTTGTATTTGATTTAGTAAATTAATTGCTTTTGTGCTTTTGGTGACTAAAAGTGTTATAATCAGGAGCCTTGACTCCAAATAAGAGAAATAATCTGGATAAGATGTAGAAGGGGTTGGATTTCATAAGATTTATTTAGAAGCTGCATTTCCAGCATTTAAAATTCCACTTGAACTAAACACACACACACACACACACACACACACACACACACACACACACACAAATCCTCTTCACTAGAGAACTCCAGAGACTTGGTACTTTTCCCTGGATTTAGAATGATAATATTTAAATCAAATAAGTTGTCTTGTTCTTAATGGACTGGAGAACACAAAAATATTTTTAAAATTAGAATACAGAATTTTAGGGTCCACATAAAACATGAGAACTGGAAGAGTTCTTTCACAATGGAAAAATCTGATGCCTGAAGTCATTGTCACACACTGAGGACAGTTTGTGGAAGGGTTAACTTTAGAATCTCAATCTCCTGATGTCTAGTCCCATGGTCTTTCTACAATGTCATTCTTCATGAGTAGTTTTCTTGGGATAACTTGTAAAAAAGAACTTCCTTGGATTCATGGTGAGATATAACAAGTGTAGGCTTTCCTTCAGACTTGTTTTGCTCTTCTGTTCATCACCTACTTTTTTGTGTAAACAGGAGTGATGAGTTTGGGACCTGTAACGAATACTTGGATGTTTGCCTCTAGCTCCTTCTAGAGCCCCTGGAAGTGCCCTGGGTCATCTGAGGATTCAATTTCTCAAGCCTCTAGAATTCTTTTTTTCCCATTATCACCAGAATTCCTCCCTTTTTCTCCCTGTCAAGGTCACTGCTGGACTTAATCTACATTTTCATTTTGTTTAAAGTGGCAATTGTTACAAGCACATTGTCCTGAGGAGATGTAATCATGGCAAATTATTGTTCTCTTCTTCCCATTTCCTAGTGACAGACAAGGGGGAGGTGTTATTATCCTCAGTGACAAATGGGAAAACAGTCTTAGGGAGCCTCAGTGACTTGGAGAAAGAGGTACCAGAAATAATATTAATAAAAGTTCCAGAAGTTGGACTGATGAAAAAGATGGAGATACAAAGAATTTCGGAACAGGTTAATGTTAGCAAGAGGAACAAGAAAGAATCAGATCTCTTATTAGCACATATAAGAGAGAGGAAAAAAATCAGAAAAAAATCAGTTTATGAAGCTATCAACACAGCTCAGATCTTTACCTTTCATTGATGGGTCTCAAGCCATGTCAAATGCATGAATTCTTCAGCTCATTAGAGAAATGGTTCATATCATCCCTTAAAAAAAGAAAAAAAAATAGAAGCACTGATACCAACAAGTTAAGCAACTTTCCTTAGGTGATGAATCCACAACTGTGCTGGAATGCTCTTTAATGTTTTTAATCAAAGAGTTGGATTTGATATTCATGGTCATCAAATTTGTGGTTGATGGGATCATAAGCAGGAAGAATAAAGACTACACTGGATGGCAATTAGACTAAAAACATAACCAACTTAAAAGACTAGAAAATTGGGTTGAGGCTGATATGATGGAATAGAAAATCCTATACCTGAGTAAAAACAAATAACAAATGTACACATATAAGATAGAGGAGAAAGAACTGGGAAATTTATGTGAAAAATATCTGAGGGTTTTAGTGGGTAACAAATTCAGTATTAGTAAGTAGTGTGGGATTGTAGCCAAAGAAGCTAATATGATATTAGGGTGCATTAATAGAGGGAAGGAAGTGCTAGGCCTGCTATTGCCCTGGCCAGCTCACCAGGGAATCATCTGCAATATTATGTTCAGTTTTGAGCACTTCATTTTAGGGAAAAAAATTAACAGTTTGGGGCTAATCCAGAGGAGTGTGACTACACAAAGTTGAAGAGATTCCAAACTATACCATTGCAAGATTGGTTGAAGTCACTAGACTGGAGGTTTAGAATGACTGAGGGAAAGTACAATCTTAGGAGAGGAGGCCAGTTCCAATTGCCATGGGGATTTTTGGCTAATGGAATCCAGGTCCAGTGAAAACTAAGTGTTGGAGAGAGAGTAGGTATGATGGGCAGGAAACAAGGCAATTAAAACCAGAGGAATGTAAGAAGAAGGCCTTTTTTATTTGCAACTGCTGGCCAGCCCTCTTCTTTCTTTTGGGGCATTAAAGGACTAATTACCCCCAGTCTGAGCAATTCTGAGACCATTCAAAAGGAAAATAAAGATTAAAAAAAAGTGAGTTCAATAAAAACTGAGGATTGGAAAATGTCAGAAAATAGTACAAACACGCCCATGGGGCAAAATCAGATAAAGGAGTACAAAGAAAATAGGTAACATTTCCAAATGGATAAGAAAGATCCATGAGTATGCTGGATCTATCACACCCAGTTGAGTGAGCTGATTGTTTGTTACCTGAGCTGATTGTTAAATTTTCAGTGTGTGTATTTACACTTTAGAAATAGGTAAATACTATAAATCATGACTTGATTTACTGTCTTGTTGTTTGTCTAGACTTAAAGTGATGGAGAAAATATCAATAATCCTATGAATAATTAATAACAATTTTAAATTTAAAAGTTTAGTGTAGATACATTCTACCCCACCCTGCCCTCCCAAAACCCAAGCATGTTATTTAACATTTACCATCACGAGTACCCCTAGATAGATACTGTATAATTTAGAATTCCTGCTCCTTATTTGCCTTCCAAAGATACAGAGTGGTAGGGAGAGAAATTGGAAAAAATGCTATAAAATACATTTAGTTCTTCAGAAGAAGAATGTTACTTAGTCCCCCCCTGCTTATATAAAGCTTTAATCTCGGTTAATTTAAGGAATATTACTAGAAATGATATGATATTTTAAGAACAAATTGGTCATCAGTGATGAGAAAGAAATTCATCATCCTGTAAGGTGATATGCAGCAAAGGGCTGGGAGGAGGAAATCACATGGTAAAAGCTACGTGGCCTTTTTTTCCCCAGCAGCACTAAAAAACAGTGAGATAAGGAAATACCTATGTGAAAGGCTTTTCTTTTTGAAGACATTCTATATCAAGTTCAACTCTCAAGAACATCAAATAGCACAATCTAGTTCACAGATGAATGAGGCCCAAGAAAGGTAGGGTCATGATTACTCATGCACATACATCAACCAAGAAGTTCTCAGATGGCATACCACAGGGGTCCCCATTATGCCTAGGCTTACTTAAGTTCTGGTTAATGATCTGTATTGACAGTCCATTAATGATACTGTGAATCATATTAATTTTAGGGGAAGGGGGCTAGATAAAATCATCAATAAGGACTGTAAGATAATGAACTTAAAAATGATAGAAACAAGAGCCATGGGGAACTCAATGTGAAAAGAGCAAATGAAGGTGGAAAGGGAAGGAATCTACACCATCATGATTTAACTGGTTAAGGGGAAACTAGGAACTTGAAAGGTGGTGAATACAAGTAGCTAATATACATTTTTAATGCGATATGGAAGCCAAATTTCTCAGTATTCAGGTCCTGCCTAGGCCCCAGGACAGCCTTTTTGTAGGAAGACAAGGTTAGAGATTAATAATGGACTCCATCATTCAGTTCATACTAAGGACCAGAGATAGCACAGAAAGTATTAAATGGTAGAAGATTGCTATGATGACTTGTCCCAGGGGAGAAAAGAGAAAAGGAGATGGATGCATACGCCACAAGTTTAAGAGGGAACCAAGATAGACCTAAAAGTAATTCATAAATATTAGAAACATGAAAGCAACAGAGGCAAGGACTGTCCTGAACAGTTAAAAGAGATGATGAAGAATGACAGGATGTAATAGAAGGGAAGTCAGTTTCAGCCTAATATTAGGAAGCTTCTCTGAAAATGAAAATTACTCAGATTAGGGAATAATTTGCCAAGGAACCTCAAAATAACCTCACCAGTTAGGGAGAATCTACCTCCTCAGGAAGATTGCCCTGACTAAAAGGAATAGACTATACCCTTCTACCTCCCACCTCTGTCTTTCTCCCACTATCCCTTCCCCACCTCCCTACTCATGTGTGATGTTCTAAAAAACATAGATGATGGTTTTTCCTCTGGGAGCCATTGGGCAGAGAGGAGCATGGCTCTTACTCTCTGGTACCTGCCATGGCTTGTGTATGCCCCTTGATATCTGTGTACTCCGAAAAGGGGGAAGTATCTGGCAGAAATGTTACCTTGCCTGCTGTCTTTAAGGCTCCTATTCATCCAGATATTGTGAATTTTGTTCATACCAACTTGAGGAAAAACAACCGCCAACCTTATGCTGTCAGTGAATTAGCAGGTCATCAAACCAGTGCTGAGTCTTGGGGCACTGGCAGAGCTGTTGCTCAGATTCCTCGTTTTTGGGGTGGAGGAACTCACCACTCTGGCCAGGGTGCTTTTGGAAATATGTGCCAAGGAGGCCGCATGTTTGCTCCTACCAAGACTTGGCGCCATTGGCATCGCAGAGTAAATACAACACAAAAACGTTATGCCATCTGCTCTGCATTGGCAGCCTCTGCCCTATCTGCACTGGTTATGTCAAAAGGTCATCGAATTGAAGAAGTCCCAGAACTTCCTCTAGTGGTTGAAGATAAAGTTGAGGGGTATAAGAAGACCAAGGAAGCAGTTTTGCTGCTTAAGAAACTGAAGGCATGGAATGACATCAAAAAGGTCTCTGCTTCTCAGTGAATGAGAGCTGGTAAGGGTAAAATGAGAAACCGTCGTTTCCAGCGTCGGGGGCCTTGTATCATCTATAATGAAGACAATGGCATTATCAAGGCCTTCAGAAACATTCCTGGTATCACTCTACTTAATGTGAGTAAACTGAACATTTTGAGACTTGCTCCTGGTGGGCATGTGGGGCGTTTCTGTATTTGGACTGACAGTGCTTTCCACAAGTTGGATGACCTGTATGGTACATGGCGCAGGCCTGCCACCCTGAAGAGTCACTACAACCTTCCCATGCACAAGGTGACCAACACAGACCTTACCAGGATTTTGAAAAGCCCAAAGATCCGGAGGGCCCTTCGTGCACCACACAAAAAGATTCATAGATGAGTACTCAAGAAGAACCCACTGAAGAACTTGAGGATCATGGTGAAACTGAACCCATATGCCAAGACAATGCTCTGGAATACAATTCTGCGCCAGGCTAAGAATCGGAGAATCAGAGAAAATAAAAGAGCTGCTGCACTAAAGAAGGTTATGGAGGCAAAGACAGCAGCTGAGAAGAAGCTTGTAGGTAATAAGAAGGTTGCAGGAGCAAAGAAGTTTCCAGGGCAAAAGAAATCAGCAGCAAAGAAGCCTGCTGCATCAACTCAGCATTTCAGTTTATCCATGGGCCACAATCCATTATGGCAATATTGTGAATTTCTAAAGAATAAATATTCAGAGTGGCTTTGAGGAAAAAAAAACTGGAAAATGTTTCTTTCATTAAGTATTCAATTTTGACAAAAAAAAAAAACATAGATGATGCAAGGGTAAGAAGAGGCCTTTACTCTGTCTTGTTCAGAGCCCAGTATATTATTAGAACTCTGTATTTTTAAATTAAAACTAGATTTAGAAGGCATACCCTCTGTCTATTTTGGGACCTCATTGGACTGGAAAGATAACATGAAAAAACATACTATGGTTTTCTCCTTTTCTAGGGTTATGACTTAGACCATGGATTCTAAGGCAACTTTGTTGTAAAATGTTCTAATAGCATCTCCTTCTTTATTGCTCATAAAGGTATATAGTAAGAGAGCCAGACAGTTAGCCTAGCATTTTTGTAATCTTAGTTTTCATGATGCATAATCTTTACTTTATCTAAATTTTAGATTGTATTTACTTTTGTAAAATGCAATGTCTGTGATGGTAGAGATCTTCACATGCCCAAAGGGAGTTCCACCCTTATTACTGAATTGAACATTCAATGCAGAAGACTGCTTGTATATAGTTGGGAAAATTAGATATATTCTCCAATAAAGCTGTTTACTTAAGTTGATATCAAATTTCTAAATGCTGAAGGTTAGGGAAAAATTAACATGTGCAGAATGAAATGAAGAAAAGGTCATTTGTCCAAAGGCCTAGGCTTCCTCTAATCTGGTGGATTATAGAGTATGAGTTTTACAGGTAATCAGAACTGGGCATTAATCCTGTTATATATCCTGTGCAGGAGAACTATCTTGATAACTCATTTTGACATCAAAGTGACAATGAGTCCTCAAAGGCTTTGTGAAAGGAGGTCAATCTCTGGCAGGTTCTATGCAGCTGTCAAAGCTTCAATACTGTTTACTCTCAGAGGAAGAGCCAAAGTGTGGAAAGGGTGGCTGTGAACAGGTTGGTGATTAATTCTTTAGCCACAGGTACTGATGAAACAAATAGAAAAAAATAAGATATGAATCTCAGAACTGTGTAGCTTTGAGAGGTTACAGTAAGGGTTACTAGATACAATGAGAGATTTGGAGTCAGAGGACCTGAGTTTGGATTCCTCCATCTATGTTTTCTACTTATGTGACTCTAGGCGAATCACTAAACCTTAATAGGCCTCAGTTTCTTCACCTGTAAAATTAAGGAGGTTGGATTTGATGACTTCTTAGGTCCTCTCTAGCTATAAATCTATGAATCTCTGAGCCTTCTTCCATTTCTACAATGAAAATGAAATGGCAAAAAAAGAAAGAAAAGATGCTAAGAATCATGTATTTTAAAAATTACCTTTAAATATTAATTGAGGATCCAAGATTTAGACCTGGAATAGAAATTAGATGCCTTCTACTCTAACTCCCTCATCTTGTAGATAGAAAATGAGACCTAGAGTAGTTAAGTGACTTGCCTGAGTTCACATGGATAGGAAATAGAAAATCTGGGATTTGAAACCTCTCTTCTGACTCTAAATCTAACACATTTTTGACTGAACCAATTTAAAGATTAAATGGGAGATCATTATAAATTACCAATAAAGTCACAGTACTTGGAGAATAGAACCGTACATTGTAAGGTTTACATTCTTGCTATAAAGGAAACCAAAAGACAAAGTTGAATCTAGAGAAAAAAAGATTGTTCATAAAGTCATATAGTAAGAGAACCAGGCATTTAACCTAGAATTTTTGGAATCTTAGTTTTTGTGATGAATATTTTTGTTTTATCTAAATTTTAGATTATATTTACAATGTCTGTGATGGTAGAGATCCCCACATGCCTTTGTAAAGAAGCAAATAAAATAGTTTGGTGGAATAAGTTTCATTGTATGAACACAGACAAGAAATATAATTTCATAGGATACTCTGTCATCTCACCTTGCAGTGTGAATTAATTTTTTTTTATGAAGATTCACATTATCTTCCCTCCACCTTTCCCCTTGACCCCAACTGAGAAAGCAAGAAAAACAACACTCTTGTTACAAACATGTATATCAAGCAAAGCAAACTCCTGTACTTGCCATATCCAAAAAAAAAATATGCTTTCAAAACTGATGCTGAGTCCATCACCTTTTTATTGTGAGGTGGGCAGTATGTTTCATCATGAGTCCTCTGGAATTGTGGGTAGTCACAGTGGATGGTCAGAGTCTCTGAGTTTTTCAAAGTTTTGGTCTTGAAAATAGTGTTATTATTTGAACATTTTTCCAGGTTTTCTTACTTCAGTCTGTATCAGTCATGTAGCTTTTCTAGGTTTTTCTGATGCCACCCCCTTCATCATTTCTCATAGGGGAAAGGAATAAGCATTTCTATATAGTACCTACTATGTAGGAGGCACAGTGCTAAGCAAATGATTCATTTGATCCTCACAACAACCCTGTGTGGTAGACACACTTATTATTTCCGTTTTTACAGTTGAGAAAACAGAGGCACAATAATATTCCATCCTATTCACATACCGTAACTTGTTCAGCCATTCCCTACTGATGGGCACCCTTTGCTACTGCAAAGAGGTACCATTAATATTTTTGTACACTTGGGTCTTTTTTCCTCTTTCTATGATCTCCTTGCAATATAGACCTAGGAGTGGCATCATTGGGTCAATGGGAATGCACAGTTTAATAGCTTTGGGGCATAATTCCCAATTTTCAGTCCTCATGTTGAGCATAAGCAAACCATCATAGTTAACAAAGGATCACTAACTAAAGAAATAATAGAAGGAACTTTCTAACATCCTCGAAACCAAGGTAATGATGTTTTTAATATGAAGGTGGGTACAGAGAAAGAAAGCAAGTAATATGCCCAAATGCATGAAGAACAAACCCAAGTTGGCATTTTAAATACAATGAAGAATTTATTTTCAAGACATTTCTAAAACAGAAAAATTGAAAAAAGGTAATAAATATCACAGTTTTATTACTAGAAAAGGGTGATCTAGGCAATAAACATATATATATATATATATACATTACATATATGTATACATATATTGACTTTATAATCTCTAAAACAATATGAGAAGGGTCTACTCATGTGCTGAAGATGTTGTAGGAAGGGAACAGCTGGACTTTCACATACAATTTTCTGTGGCACAGCACATCTTCATAAGCATATAATTGCTTCATGGTATCATAGATCTTGGACTAAAAACAATCCAAAAGCAATCTAGTCTAGGGCCTCATTTTACAATGGAAACTGAAGCCTAAGGAGGTTAAATTACTTGCCCAAGGTCACAAAGTAAAAAAAATAATAATAGATATATGATAACAATAGCAGCTAACACATGCTAGGGGTAGCTATGTGTCACAATGGATAGAGTGTTTGAGCCAGGAAGACTTATCTTCCTTAATTCAAATCTGGTTTTAGACACTTACTAGCTGTATGACCCTGGACAAGTCACTTAACTCGGTTTGCCTCAGTTTCCTCATCTGTAAAATGAACTGGAGAAGGAAATGACAAATCATTCATCTTTGCCAAGAAAACCCCAAAAGAAGGGTCAGCCAGAACTGAACCAACTGAACAGCAATATGTTTCAAGCACTGTGTAAAACACTTTATAAATATTATCTCATTTGATCTTATAACAACCTTGTAGGTGCTATTCTCCTCCCCATTTACAGCTAAGTTACTTGCCCAGGATTATACAGCTAGTAAGTATCTGAGGTCACATCTGAACCCGGGTCTTCCTGTCTCCAAACCCAGTGCTCTTTCTACTACACCACTGTCACATCCTAGGTGAGATTTAAACCCAAGTCCACTGACTCCAGAGGTGTTCTCTTTCCTCTTTACCATGCTAATATAGAACTATCTATGCCATGTTTATTGTTTGACTCTAAAGCAAAATATAGTCTTAGGCACCTCCAAAAAAGTGTCTCTAGTGCATATTTCAAAATATACATATCCTTCGACAGATATAACCACAGAGAGAAAGTTATTTAATGATCCTTGATTATCAATATCAAGCAAGGTATAGACAAGGGAACAATATGCTTGCTAGGTAGAGCAATGTATAAAGCACTGGGCCTAGAGTCAGGAAGATCTGAGCTCGAACGTGACCTCAGACACTGATGAACTGTGTGGCCCAGGGCAAGTCACTTAACCTCAATTTCCTCAACTATAAAATGGGGATAATATCAGCACTTACCTCCCAGGGTTGTTGTGAGGATCATAGGAGAAGATATCTATAAAACCCTTAGCATATTACCTGGTACATAATAGTAACTATATACTGTTTACCCTCTCCCCCCTTCCCTTGCTAAAGGTATTTGCTGCCATGGGATGTGTCCTACACATCATTGAAAGTATAAATTTTGTTTTGATATGTCAGATAGGGAGAGGGGAGGAACTAGTGATTTCAGTGGCATGGGGAAATTCCAGATGAGGACGCTCCCTTTAGAGAGGCAGCTTGGTACCTACTATGCCTGATCTAAGACTGAGCAGTCTTAGCTGCCTAGAACACTGAAAAGTGAAATGCCTTGCTCTGGCACCTCTGCAAACATAGACTATCCACCAGCCAGGTGTATTCTCTGACAATAAACAAGCAAAAGAGCATAAAAGAGTGGTTGCAACTGGTTATAATGAACCTTATACTTTTTGTAATTAACATTTATTAAAAGAAGCGAAAGGCACGGATTCTTGAACTTTAACAAATTAATGCCGACTTTGTCCATTGTATGTGACTCTTGAGGATTTTCTTCTTCAAGAAGCCTTTCCTAGTTCCCTATAATGCTAGTGCTTCCCCTCTGAGATTACTTCCAATTTACCCTGGATATATCTTATAAATACATAGTTATTTTGTGTTGTCCTTTAGAAGGTGAACTTCTTGAGGGCAGGGACTATTTTTGCCTTTCTTTGTATCCCAAGCACTTAGCATAATGCCCGACACATATCAAGTACTTAATAAATGCTTATAGATTGAGTGATATTTAAAGTTATCATTTACATAGCTGTAGCCATCTTGTTTCTATCCCTTGGCTCTGCTTTTTTCACTCTCATCACTTCAGGAAAGTCTTCCCATGACTCTTAGAATGATTCCTATGCACCTTTCACAATAATAATCCATAATATTCATAGACCACATTATGTCTATCTACTTCCTTATAGTTGGACACAGCTTGTTCTACTTTTTTTCAATTACAAGTAGCACTTCTATGGATATTTTTTCCATGGGTAAATATTTTCTTATTGTCAATAAACTAGCAATGATATTACTGGCTCAATTTAGTTATGATTATAACATTCTTTTTTTTTCTTTTTAGTCTTCTGGCTTTCTTTTGCCCTGTAATAGAATACTGGGGCCTCTTTTTTGTTATTAATTTCTTCTCTCTAAGATTTTCTGCAAGATTTCCCCCTTGGGAATTTCTTTCTTTTTTGTTTCTTTTTTGGCTGTTATGCTTTTACTTGACTTGACACTTTTGTTGCTACTTTGAGGTGATGAAGAGGAGCTGATCTTAGTTATGACTACTCAGTCATCTTATCTGATATTTCTCATAGAATCCAGATGGAAGTGGAAATCCTCCAAAAGTGAAGATGTTCCTCCACTGCAAATGGTATTGTGTTGATATTACACAATTACTCATGGCCCATATTACCATAACATTCATTCAATGAGTTTATAGCCGCCCAAATGGAATTGGCTTAGCAAAATGGAAAAATAAAATTGAATGACTATTGCCCTCAGCAGTGGTGGTGTATATTTATGCAATTCCCACTACCGAAGAGGTTAATCTTGATGGCTCATTTGGATTTGGGAGTTCTGAGTTGTAGTAGACCTAAGCTGCTTTGATGTCTGGTTTTTGATGTCTGCATTGTCTGGTACCAATATGGGGACAAAAGGGGAAGGAGTTTGGGGGCACCAGATTGCTTAAGGGGGAGTGAACTGACCTAGGTGAGAAATGAAGCAGGTCAAAGCTTTTGTAGTAATCAGCATAGAGATTGTGAGCAGCCACTGTACTTATAGCCCAGGAAAGAAAGAAAACCCTGTCTCAAGAAAAAAATTCTCAAGAAAAGAAAGAAAAAATGTAATTGCTCAGATTATAACTTCAATTATTTGGGCAGCTCATTAAATCAATCTATCAGTTCATATATGTTGGATTGCCAATATAAATGGGCAAATGAATTAAGTCTAGGGTTTAATGGAGATGGTGAAAGTAGATTGAATTACATCTTGGAAGTGTACATGGATTCCAATGATCATAAAATGCTCCCCAACATGAATCTCATCTGTTTAGGACCAATATTCTTCCAGTGGAATGATATAGCTATGAGTCACATGCATCACCAACATTAGAATTGTAGGTAATTGAATAGAGTAATGGAAACATTCGTGGTGTATGTAAATAGGCTATGTCTTTTTCTAATGGTGATTTGCCCAAGAAGCTGTGTGAAAGACCTTGTTAAGAGCATTTATAACAGGAAAAGGAGATAGGTTGCTCATTTAATAAGAATGAGAAATAAAAGATGGACAGTTAGAGTTTTTAACTGTTATCCATAAATATTGCAGTATTGTCCCATTGCAAAGTTTTGTCATAACAAAGAGATATCCTAATGGTCTCAAAGGCTATGCTAAGGTGGAACTCTAGTAGATGCTGGGAAGACCAGTTCCAGTGACAAACTTAGACAAACACCAGATCCTGTTTGATGAACAACCTAGTTAAGTATAAAGGCCTGTCACCTGAAAAAAGTAAAAACAACTGAGGCCTGTATATTTCCTTTCTACTTCCACAGTGACAGGGGTGGTATAGGGGGGAAAAAAGAGGACAGAATTTGCTAAAACAAACAAAAACCATAGTTTTCAGCCCATCTATAAACATTACTTTTACTATAGGTACTTTACATTTGAGATCTTTGGCCAGAGGTCAATTGGTATATTATTGACAGAACTGAACCACCTAGAGAAAACTTAAACCTGGAGCCATTTTAAAGGAGGATGGGGTCCCTCTGGAGGCTGTAGTTTCTCCTTGTCTGAAGGTTTTTGAGGGAATTGTATAGTAAGGACTGTTTCTTGGACGAGATATCCATTTTGGTCCTTTGCAGCCCTGATATTCTGTGATACTCTGATTCATATTATAGAATAAATTGAAATCAGATGACAAACAGAAATTAAATAGAAAGAGGGCTCATGGGTCCTCCTCTGAAAGGAAACAAAGTAGTTGATTGTTCCCTCATGTGCCCAGAGAGAACAAGAAACATCATACTTGGTCTTTGTATATTGTAGCATTCACTATGAACATTCATTGAAAGACTAGCAGGAAGATACTTATGCCTCTCACCCATACCTGTAGAAGAATGAAGAGAAACAGAAATTACACAGGAGAGCATGACAAGATCTGAAAAGCTTGGTCCAGAAATGCCTAAGTATACTTGAGGACTTCCATGTGAGGGTGAGTACAGGTGAAAATAGTGAAAATATCCTGGAAACTGTGATTTAGATCTCAGAAAAACAAACAAACAAAAACCCCCAAAAGGTTATACAGTGTTCACAAACCTCACACATATATCCTGAAGACTTTATTCCAGAAGAAGGAAATAAAATGCTGGAACAAAAAGCATCAAATAATATCACACAAAAAAGGAAATTTTATTTTGTCTTAACATAGATGAAACAACTGCTTACTGATGTAGCAGAATTTACCATCTAAGAACAGTGAGGTCATTAACTGGTTATAGTAAAAGTCAAAATCAAAATCAAATTAGAAGGATAAAAAATAACATTTAAACACCTCAAAGATTCAGTATGACCTATTCAAATGAGCCATTCATGCCAAAAAATGGGAAATGGAAAACAGAAGATATTGACTTTGATAGTCACCATTTTCCAAAAAAAGTTTCATTATTGTAACACAGTTATTACAATGAGGAGGTCAACGTAACCCAAGAAACTCTCTTGGTCAGTAAACAGCTCGTGATAAAAACATAGTAGGCAAGGGAACCACTTAGAAGGCTATAAACTAATTTTTAGTGCATATTGAAGGGGATAGTTGATGAATATGAGCAGAATTGCATAATAAAATAGCAAAAACAAGTCTACAGAAAACTTGTCAGGAAGTCCAACTGAGTTCCATCATCCCATCAACATAGAGCTGGCAGGATAAAAACAAATAGGTCAAAGTTGGAACTAATTTACCTGCATTTCTACATTGGTTTATTTTCTTTACAAAACAGATCTTTTTATTGATATCTTTTCTTTCCATATTGCCTACATTTCTCTTTGTATCTGTCCCTCTTCTTTGTCTCAGAGCCATTTCTTATGAGACAGAATCCATTTAAAAAGAAAAAAGGAAAAGGAAGAGAAAAAGAAAAAAATCCAGCAAAATCAGTCAATATATTTGAAAAAAACCTGATATTAACTGTGATGTTCTATGCCTCTGGACCTTCCGACCCCCATACTCCCCCCACCCCAGCCCTACAGATAAAGGGAGGGTGAGTGGGATGATTGGGAGGAGAGATCCTATCATATCTTTTGTTTAGGGTCAAGTTTATTCTTTGTAGTCTCACAACATTCTGTTTCAGTTATTTAAAAAAAATTTTTGGTGTTGCTCTTTGCATTTACATTGTTGCAGTCATATATATTGTTTTATCGACTTTGCTTACTTTATTTTACATCAATTCAGACAAATAATTCCATGCTTCTCTATATTTAGCATATTTGTCATTTCTCATAGCACAGTAATATTCTACTAAACCCATATACCAAAATTTATTTAGCCATCCCTCAACTGAAATATATTTACTTTATTTCCAGTTCTTTGTTATGGTAAAAGGTGTTGCTATAAATATTTTAGTATATATGGAACCTTTCTCTTTGTCAATGTCCTCCTTGGGGGAGTATATGCCTAGTAGTGGAAGCCATGGTTCAGAGGGTATGGACATTTTAGCCACTTTTTTTGCTTAATTCTAAGTTATACTAATTATTGTGCTGGTTCAAAGCTCTACCAACAATACATTGGCATGTTTATCTTTCCAAAACTCTTTCAACATTGATTATTGCCGTCACTTGTCATCTTATCCAATTTCTTGGGCGTAAGGGGAAATTTCAGTTTTGATTTACATTTCTCTTATTATCATTGATTTATAGTATTGTTTTATGTGGTTATCAGTAATTTGCAAATGTTCTTTTGAGAACCATTTGTTCATATCCCTTGACCATTTATTTACTGGAGAATGTCTTTTAGTCTTATATATTTGTTGTCTATATGCAGTGGACACCAGATCCTCATTTGGATTTATTTCCATCATTAATGAAGGCGGAGCTGCCAGATTTAGATCCTAATACCTTCTGATGAATGAGGAAACTGGATTAATAACTTAAGAAGATGAATTTTGGAAGAGTGACTGGAACAGACCTAGAATACCCAGAGAAAATTCATGTTGGAGTCAATACAATCTTTGCCTTCCTCAAGATAATATACCATTTATTTTCTTTACTTTGTCACCAGACTTGTTGAAGGGAATTGTTTTCAGGCCTTTCTTACCACCCACTCACCCTTAAACCATTTCTAATCTGATTTCTGCCCCTACCATTCTACTAAAACTACTTTCTTTAGTGTCACCAGTGACTGGTTTTTACTCGACCTTTATGCAGAAGCAGAATCTGGTAACTAGCCTACCCTTCTATCTAAAGTTCTCTTATTTTTAGTGATACAGTATTCTTGTGATTTTTCTTTTCCTTGTTTCCCTACTTCTTTTGTAGCTTTTTTTCCTCCTGCCACCATTTAAGTATAGGCATTCCCAGGACTCTTTCTCCTGACTTTAGTCTCTTTCCTTCCTATCCTATCCCTGAATGTTTCATCAGTACTTCAAACTTACCTTAATGACTAATAACAGTAATAGTTTTTCTTTGTAAAATTATTGTGAATTATCTTCCTTTTGAAATATGTCCCTTTCCAAACTTTATTAATTTTGTGAATGGTTCCACCATTTTCCTAGTCATCAAGAATGAAATAACCTCTGAGCCTTCTTTTAGTCTTACCCTCTTCTTACCCATAGCCAGTATGAGAGTCAAGGGGTCTTGTCAGTTTTACTTCTGCCTCATCTTTCTTTTCCTTTTCAGTCTCATTATTACCCTGATTCAGTCCTTCATTATCTTTGTCATTTTTTTAAAAGCAATTGGGGTTAAGTAACTTGCTCAAGGTTCCATGACCAGTCATTATGTGTGGGTGCTCATTTTCTGAGGCTGGATCCGATCCCGGGTTGTCCCAACTCCAGGGCCGGTGCTCTTACTCACTGTGCCACCTAGCCACCCCCTCTTTGTCATTTTCTATTGCAACAACCTCCTAATACAACTTGCTATTTGAGGCAGAACAGGTACCCAATGTCTCAGCATGGCACAAAGGAGAAGTATGAAGGATGTGGAGTTAGAGGGCCAGGTCTCTGGATCCTGGCTCACTTATTACCTATATGACCTTGGTCAAGTCACTCAACCTTACTGGACCTCAGTTTCCTCATCTATAAAATGAGAAATTTGGATAAGACTACCCCTAAGGTCCCTTCCATTAATATTCCTATAATCTTCTGATAGGAAAGAATTAAAAGACTGTTAAGCACATTTAAAATGACTAAGTATGTATATAACTTCGGACAAAGGTAATAAGGGTGACATATAGTTGTCTTTACATTTTTAGAGGGCTACAAACTTTGAACAAGTGATACCTATTTTCTCTTCTGTAAAATGAGGGCATTTGTCTTAATGATTTCTAAGGTATCTTTAAGGTCTTAAAATGTGTGAGTCTGCAGAAATGAGCCTCTTTTATATGACCACAAGCAGGAGAACCAGGCAGATTTTGGATCTTTTTAACAATTTTAACAGTTTGTCTGAAAGTCAAAAGAGCTGCCCTATGACGTACTAAGTTCACTTTCCCTGGTGATAATTAAATGTTGGCTGGATGATCACTGGTCAGGGGTCTTGTGGAAGGTATGTAGGAATCAGCCAAGAGTTGAATTGTTGATCTCTAATATCTCTTCCACCTCAGTGACTCTATGGGTCTATCAATACCTGTAGATTTGGGGTTCATCTCATAGGGTCCTCAGGTCTCTCCATGAGTTTACAGGGGCATAGCTATTACCAGCATGGGGCAACTTTAGCTTTTCCCTAAGTTTCCTCCGTGGAGGTAAGGGGTGCTTCATCCTGCAGGCAACACACTTTTACCATATGGTGATCATTTTTTCTTGGTGCTTGTCTTGCTGTTCTGCACCACTGAGTGATGCAACCATACCCGGACCACTACCCTCAGTTTCATTGCCAGAGTGCCCTTCTTCTGACTTGCTCCTTTAACCCTACCCCCACCGAGAATACCTGTGGGATGAAGGTCAATCGTCTCTGGAGGACAAAGTTACCCTCTCTATCTAATGGTACTTGTAGTCAGGATGTATTGCCCTCTCCCCCAAACCCTCAATCTCTCAGTTGATTTTATCCCAAATGTAGGCATAAGAATCCCACCTTCTGGTTTTGTATAAAGTTCTTTAGCTGGGTTTCCAGAAAATGTGTGGAATATTGAATAGCCAAGAATATAGAAATAGTACTCTGCCTAACCAGTCTATAGGAGAGAGGGGTTGGAGAGGGAAGGAGGAAAGTGGGAGGGAGAGAGAGAGAGAAACATGGGGAGGAGGCCAGACTTTTCCTCCTTCCATGCCTAGGAGGGTGTGTACACCTACAGGTGTGCATAATGAGTAATAGGATCATTCTTCGCAATGAGGAAGTATCAGAGGGAGAGTCAGAATTGATAACTGAAAGTTGGAGCTCCTATATTCCACCACAACCATGTTACTAGTTTCCATCGTGGGCAAATTAACGAAGGTTAGGCTTTTTGGTTTGCTCATACATTTAATTGAATGTGTAATACCTTCCCTTATTGGAATATTGTGAAATTTAATGTTTGCAGGTACAGTGCTTTAGGATAAAAATTCCCAGGTGAAAAGAGTGCAGGTGAAAAGAGTGATGAGGGTGAACTTTAAATTGCAGGACAGACATATCCCATGTGCCATCTCCCTGGCTAACACCATTTCCCAATAAGATCATGAACACATCATAGATAACATGGCATATGCATTGATAGATGGCCTTGAAGCCAGAACAACCTGGATTCAAGTACTATGTCTGACATACTAATTTTGTGATTGTGGCCAAGTCACTTAACCCCTCAGTGCCCTCAGGAGAAACTCTACGACTGAAAGTTACAGATTAGTTAGTTAGTGCCTACTCTGTTCTAAGTTCTAAGTGCTAAATGTTGGGGATACAAAGAGAAAGAAAAAAAGAAGTCCCACCCTCAAAGAAGGCAGTCAGGTGGCTCAGTGGATAGAATGCTGGGCCTGGAGTCAGGAAGACCTGAGTTCAATCTGACCTTAGACACTAGATGTATGATGCAGGGCAAGTCACTTAACCTCTGCTTTAATCCACTGGAGAAGGAAATGGCAAACCACTTCAGTAACTCTTTTCCAAAAAATCCCCCCAAACCATGCACAGTAATGGTATGCTGTGGTCCAAGGGGCAGGAAGAGCCAGATTGAGCAACAACCCTCAAGGAGCTTATAGTCTAAATATGCATCTACATGCATTTAAATATGTACTACATACAAGATGCACAGAGTAGAAGGAAGATGCCCTTAGAAGGCAAAATATTACCAGCTCTTTTGGGGGTGGGGTAGGGGAAGGGACCTGGAAAGTCATCCTATGGGAAGTGAGACTCAGGTGCTGGAACTGAGACTTAAAGGAAGCCTGGAATTCCAAGGGTCAGAAGTTCAGAGGGAGACCATTTAGTCGCAGTGGATAGTCAATCAAAAGACATAGATATAAAAATTGGATTACATCTGAAAGGTAAACAGTAATTGGGAAGTTCAGAAGAGTGGTCAGTTTTGAGGAAAAGATATTGAGATGTATGTGGGACACCTAGTTCAAAAAGTCCAATAGGCAGTTGGTGATAGGGTATTTGAACTAAGGAGAAAGTTGAAGACTGGAAACTATCTGTATAGAGATGGTCATTGAACCCATGGAAATTAATGAGATCATCAAGTGAGAGAGTGTCTAGAGAAAAAAAGAAGGTCTAGGACCGAGTTTTGGGCACACCCATGCTTAGTAATTCCAACAAAGAAGACTGTAATGGAGTAGTCAGACTTTTAGGAGGAAGGACCAAGAGAGAGCAGTGTCCCAAAACCTAATGAAGAGATAGTATCCAGGGGAATGTGATCCAATGCATCAAATGCTGCAGAAGGATCAAGAAGGATGAGAATGAGGAATTATAAAAGGACAGGATATTTGACAATTAAGGACTAAATACACAGAATAAGGTACACATTTTTTGATATGGCCAATGCAGGAACTTATTTTACTTGATTATTTATATCACAAGAGTTTTGTTCTTCTTCTTTTTCTTTTTCAGTGGAGGTGAGGAAAAGACATGAATGTTTGTTTATTTTTTAAAAAAAGGACTTAATTTAAAGAAGAGATAAGCAATAACAAAGGAGAAAGCTGTTTGAGTTGAGTGACGAATCAAGGACTCCAGTAATAGGTCCCTTGAAAGGTGATCCCCTCCCCTCCCCTCCCCTCCCCTCTCCTCTCCTCTCCTCTCCTCCTCTCCTCTCTCCTCTCCTCTCCTCTCCTCTCCTCTCCTCTCCTCTCCTCTCCTCTCCTCTCCTCTCCTCTCTTCTCCTCTCCTCTCCTCTCCCCTCCTCTCCTATCCTCTCCTTTCTTCCCCTCCCCTCCCTTCCTCTTCCACTAAGGGACAGAGTGACTTCAAATAACTAGTTGATATGTGCTTACCCTCTGACCACATGTGGTCTCTAAATTTGAACTCCACTCTCCCCAGGGACCTTGAGTGTTATTTACCTGCTTAGTAAATACCCTTTCTAAAAGTGAATTAGTTCTGCTTGATAATCAGTGGGAAACACACTGGTGAGGACTTGTGACCAACAGTACTGGATACCCTCAGTCCCTTAGGGTTACCCTTGAATCCTGAAGGGGAGACATAGTGGGGACCTGGATTACTAATTCAAATGGGAATTTAAGAAGTAGTCCTGGAAGGGATACCTTGAAAGGAAGCTAGGGATTGGAGGTGATGAGGAAGTACATTCTGGACATGAGAGATCTCATGAGCAAAGCCATGGAGATGAAAGAAGACTTTTGTGTACAGAGAACAGTTAGCAAGCCAGGCTTACTGGAATCTACCACCAAATGGAACAGCGTGAATGAATAATCCTATTGAGATATTGGGTGCTGGTAGAATCTACAAATCAAGCAAGATTCCATTTCCACAAGTTTAATAAATCAGTGTATTAAGTAATAATAGCTTAAATACTACTGCTTTGTTAATAAAATAATAACATTAATTAAATATCTAGAAGGCGGCATGTCACAGTGAAAAGTGGGCCAGTTTTCGAGTCACAGGACCTGGGCTGGAGTTTCTGCTCATGTTCTTCTATTCACTACAATGTGACCACGAGGAAGGTCCTTAACCATTTCTGGGCCTCAGTTCCTTATCTGTTAAATGAGGAAATTAGATTAGGTAGCTTCTGGTGCTCCCTTAGCTCTATTCAATTCTTTGATTTTCAGGAATTTAGAAAAAAAAATCACTGTGTAGCTGCACTCTCTGAATCCACTGTTTGCTCCACTCTCTCCCAACTGAACCACCTCCTCCTCTGAAGGTTATGTGTAATGCCCCTGTACAGGAGGGTCAAGAAGGACATATGCTCCCTCACTCATAAGTGAGCCTCAGAATCTCACCACCTCCCAGGGAAACTGTTGGTGTAGATGCTACTCCTGCCTTCATGAGACTTTCTTCCTCCCAATGACCAGACATGCAAGATACATAGGCACATACACATCTTTTGTAGCACATCTACTTTTCTCAATCATTTTCTTCCCCCAAAACCCATTACACACTATTCCCCGTTTGGTGCTTTGCCTATCTGATATGGAAAGGTGTGTATCAGTTGAGCAAAGTAACTTTCCTTGTCTACTTTCCTCTTCCTTGTCTCTTCACCACCTCCTTTCAATCACCAAAGCCCATGAGATTATCTACCCTCCCTCCATAGTCTTGGAAGGAGGAGACCCCTCTCTGGGAGGGAGCTATTATCCAGACTTCTCTCACCCTAAATGCACGTGAGGCCCTCTCCTCCTCCCCTCAATAATTATAGGTTTGTAGAAAGAGCTCAGGGCCAGAAGACATGTATGGTCTAATCCTGGCACTGCCATAAACTCCCTGAGGCAAGCCCCTTAACTTTTCTGTACCCTGAAGTTCTTCCCCTCCCAGATTGATTCTTTTTTTATTAAAGGGGTCATCACTTGAGTAATTACTTAAAGAGGCCTATTCACTGAATGGACATCATCTCCCTCAAAGAGAGAACTTCAAAAGATCTTAGGCTAAAAAGGCCAGGGTCTCCCATTACATTCTGGGCCATCTCTAGTCATCCTGATGAATATCTGGCCACTGGACCAAGATGGCTCTGGAGGAGAAGGTGGGGCTGATGACCTTGCACAGCATCCCTCACTCAAATCAGTCAACTGCGAGTCATGTCATCTTCTCCCTGAAGTCATGGTCCTCTTCGAGAACAAAGGACAAACACAACAACAATAATACAACCCTGATTTCTTTATTAGTCAAATGAGATGATAACGTGTTTGAGAATGTCATGAAACAAACTGTGTGAAGGAACTTTAAAATAAATTAAATGTGCTTTAGAAACAGAAGGAATTATTATTCTCAATCTCTTACAACGAAATTGGAAATGTCCTCAGTGTTCCAGGACCTGGCAGGCATGTCAGTTTCACCTCGGTCAAATTTCCCTCATTAGCTTTGCTTGGTCTTGGCTTTTGCAATCTGTCAATTGGCAATGACTTCACTTTGTCCTTCTCTCTTAGAGTTGTGGTGGAGATGAAGAGGCTCCTGTCTGAATGTGTTGTTCTGTGAAATCAGCATCCTCAAGCCATGACCATGGCCCTCAGTGCAAGACCTTGGGTCTTGTTGCATACACTCCACTCCCATCAGTTGGAGAACTCCATGTGGAGCTTGATGCATTTTTAACACATTTATTTGTAATCAGGGCAGATCACAGGAGTACAGGTAACTAAATTGAAAGATCAAGGCATATTTAATCTTCTTTAAGTCAGCAATCACTTAGAAAGCACCTAATGCATGTAGAGAAGGGTTTTGGCACTGAGGAAGATAGAAAGTTAGCTAAGACACTGCTTGTCTTCACCATTAGGATATAAGCTCCTTGAGGGGAAGAGCTGTGTTTTTGCCTTTTGTTTTTGCATCCACAGTACTTAGTGCAGTACCTGGCAAATAATGAGCACTTAATCAATGCTTATTGACTTGACTGAAAAAATGCAGAAGATAAAGAGTGGTCTAGTCTGCTTGGAGTATAGAGTGTGTGAAGGGTAGTGAGATAAATGAGATAAATCTAGAAACACAGAAATGCCAAATTATGGAAAGCCTTGAATGCCTGGCAGGGGACTTTGAACTTAATAGACTGAAAGCAAGACACTGATTTTTTTTTTCTTAGCAGGAGAATGCCCATAAAGGAAATAGGAAGAGGGAAAGGGAGTCTGGAAATTCTAAGAACTGGAAAACAACAACAACAACAAAAAATAAATCTCCTGGCTCATTTAGAGCTTGCCAAATCTCTTTATGATGTCTCCAAGTGCTCTAGATTTAGGGAAATCAATCATTTAATCAATAAGCATTTATTAACTACCTATTATTACTGGGCAGTGTGCCAAGCCCCAGTGATACAAAATACAGTTGCCCATGGAGATCATATTTAGGATAAGATCTGTTAACATGGCAAGTCCCCTATCACGTGAGATCTTCACTTATGTAGGCTATTTGGAAGGAAGCAAGCCTACAAAGACATACAAGTGGGTAGTAGTTCTCTGCTCAAGCAACTCTTTCTTTTACATGAAACTTTTCCTGATTCCCCTTGCTTTCAGTTCCTAATAATTTCTCTCCACCAAAAAAATCCTTTGTAATTATTTTGTACATATTCCATGTGTAATGATTTCTGTTCATGCTTTTCCCCCTCTTTCCCATAGATATAATAAGCTTTTTGAGGGCTGGGTCAGTCAGTTTCATTTTTGTCTTTGTACCTAACCCAATATGTGCTCAATAAATGCTTGTTGGTTGATTTGGGAGTAAAGTGAATATGTATACAATTAATATAGCCCCCAGTTAATAGAGACCCCAATTAATATAGTTACACACTGAAGTCCACAGGGAAAGATTCTTTGATTGGGCTCAACGCCAGTAAAAGCTTTTATATCCTGCTAAGTAGAGTTGACTCTGTGGCATGTTCCTTGCAGGTCCATGTAGTAATACACCCCCTTTGGCCCAAGCTTATTGATGTTCCAGATGTTGTTGTTTGTTGTTGTTATTTTGTCAGAGATTGATTAGAATTAGTTGGACATAGGATGCCATAGCAGTAAGTACAGTCCCTGACTTGTCTCAGAGGCTGCTCTGAAACAAAAGCATATGTTGTCAGTCTCTTACAGCCTGTTGAATGCAGTCAGTGCATCTCTGAAATGCACGGTTGTGGGCCAAGACATTTTAGTTAAAAATAAACTGAGAACATAATGATAGACTGGGAAATTAGTGCTGTCCACTCTCCAGCCAGTAGCCCTACTTGCTGTTGCTTGGGTGATTTTTTTTAAGTGTCTCCCATTACGCTTCAGCAGCTGTAATGGTGTGTTGCCCTTTAGAGTGGCCTAGTTGACAGGTATGAATCACCTGCACTTTAATGGAAACATAACCCACAATGCTGCTATTAACCTATAGTTTTCTTGCTTTAACCTCCTGTGCTCTCCAGAAGAAAACCCATCATTTCCTTCTGGGGAAATTAGAGCTTATATAACATTCTTGAACCTATTCATTGCATGGCAAGTCATCTTTTTTTTCCTTCTCCCCCCCACCCCCAGATATGTCTTGTTATTCATTGGTGTCACTTTTTGCTGGATTAAAGTCCCTGACTCCGACTTAAGAAGGAGAGAGGTTTTGTAAGTTGTAGCAGGATTTCCAGGGCTGACTGACTGCATGGCAAGTGGTTATGTATCTGTCCACATGGATTCAAATGACCTATGTGTGACAGATGGGTCACCATTCTTAGATTCCACTTCTTGTTGTAGTCTGCAGCTTTGATTGTTTTGCTCCATGAATCAAAATCTGGGCTTCAAATTAACCACTCTAACACTGATGACTTCATGCCAACATAGTCCAATTACAGCTCTCATTTCTCCCCAGAACAGGGGATAGATTAAGAGAAGAAGATATCTCTGGTAGGAGGGGCTATGTGTAGATAAAATGGAGAAGTCCTTCCAAGTCCAAAAGTAGACCAGCTGGTGGGATGTGGGCCAAGGCCTCTCCTAAAATGGAAGTTTTAGAACTTATGTCTCTGTCCTCCAGGTCAAAGGATCCACAAGGGTGAGTGGTTTCTATAGCATCTGACATAGCTAACCTCCTTCTCCTTCTGTATAGTCCCTTATTTAATTTCTATGATATGACTCTCTCCTAGTTTTCCTCATGCCTGTCTATTTTCCCCCATTTTTAGTCCTCTTTTTCCTTCTGATCCCTATATGTGAGTGTTCTTAAGGCTCTACCTTTTGTCCTTGTTTCTCTCTGCATTTTATTTCCAATTATATACTGGGTGTCAGTCCCCCAATCTTCATGTAGCCCAATCAAAACTCATCATTTCCTCTCCAATGTCTGCCTCTTTTCCAGATTCCTTTTTGTTTTTTTTGATGGCACTTCCATTTTCCTAATTATCAAGGCTTGAAACCTCAGAGGCATCTCTGGTTCTTTCCTTTTCCTCCCCCCACTCCCCCTACATCCAGTTAGTGACAAGTTCTGTCATTTCAACATCTACATTATCTCTCACATCTGTTTCCTCCTCAACACTCAACACTGTCATCATCCTGGTTTAGGCCTTTATTATCTCTCACCTGGACTATTGTAATAGTCTCCCAATTCATCCCCCTACACCTGATCACTCCCCTCAACAATACACCCTTTACATTGATGCCAAAGTAATTTTCCCAATGCAGAAGCCTAATCGGATCATTTCCCTGCTAAACAACAACAACAAAACTTCAGTTACTTCTTCATTGCCTATAGCCACAATACTTTCACTGGCATTCAATGTCCCTCCATGACCTATCTACAATTCCTAATCCCATTTCACTATGAGGATACCCTAATAATAAATACCCTGTGTTTTGGATGAATCGGACTACATCTTGTTCTCTGATTTTGTCCTATGCTTCCCATCTCTTTCAGTTTGCATTCATCATAGTATGCCTAGAATGGTCTCTATCTATTTTAAGCCTTAAAGTACTAGGTCAGGAGATACCTCTTCTGTGGTCTTCTGTGAGGCACCTAGATGGGATTGACCTCATCCTGGTACCCCATCCTTCTGTGCAGAGCCATTTTCTAATCTAGATTCTTATTATTATTTGTTTAGTCTCATTCTCCTGTTAAGAACCTGCCTGTCTACTTTACCTTGGCATTATCATGATTAACAAATGAAATCCTGTTACCTCCTAGCTGTTTGGAGGGGAGGAGGGGGTGTACAGAGTAACTCAGTTCTTACACACAGCACCATTAAATACCTACTCTGGGCCAAACATTGTTCTAGGACCTAGAGTCTAGGTGCTGGAGATACAAAACCAAAAATGAAACAGCCTGGCCCCCAAGGGACTTATATTCCATAGAAGGAGGCAACATGTATGTATATATCTATATAAGTGCATGTAAGTATGTATAAGTATATATGTATATGTACATATAGATGTATGTGTGTATATACACACACATATAAATGCATGATGTACATGCCAAATAAATCTCTTGGTGGTTTTTATTTGGAAAAACTTCATATAGGACAATAGGGACTTTGTCTTATTCATCTTTCCGTTTCTAATGTCCAGTGCCATACCTTGCCTCTAGTAGATAATAAGTTTATTGAACTGAATCAAATTGAAAAAGGTATTGGTAGCATTGCTGCTGGTAAGCTGGCCTTCCTCAGTAGTGGTCTTGCATTTTGATTTAAGGTTGAGTGGGACTTTTAGGTGATACCACTGAGACTCATCATAGCTAAGCCAGGTTTTCAGGGTCTTCTCAAGCAGAGCCCCCTTTAATAATCAAGAGGGGAAAGGATTGTCAAGAGTATTAAAGGGAAACTCTAACACCCAACAAGTTGTGACTTCATTATAGGGGGATAAAATTTAGAGTTATACGGGTCCCTAACGACTGGTTTAACTCCCTCATTTTATAGAAAATAGAACTGAGGCCTGGAGTGGGAAGGGGGCTTTCCCAAAGGCGCACAGCTAGTAAATGGATGTGTTTCATCTGGGATCCTTACTACTGTGATATGTTGGACCCTGACCTGCTTCTTAATCTTATTCTTCTCAGATCTGGTAACTTGTGACTCTTCCCAACTTGGCATGTAAATTAGGCCAATATTGCCTCAGGTGGAGTCTGGTACCTCAGGTTCAAGATTCAAATGAAATATGATAGTTCTTGAACATCTAGCAGTAAACAAAGGGAGGTGTACTTATCCATAGCAGAGGAAAGATAATTTAGAGTGGATGCTGCATTAATTCACAGGCTTCCCTGTGCTGGCATTGGACTTTCTGGTCTCCTGGTCAGAAAGCCTGAGGGATGAGCCAGGTGACTTCTTCTGCTCTGACTTTTCATAATTCATCCTTCAGGAAGTTATATCAGTGACTTGAACCTTTAGTCCTTTGATTGAAGCAGTTAAACTGTGAGGATAGTTTCAATACCTTTTAAGCAAAAACCAGGCTAGCTAGTAATGTCTATATACTAGATATTAGAACATTGCCCCCACCAAAGCACCCTGATCCAAACTCAAGCTCTGCTCTCTGATACATCCTCCCTTCCTCTCTCCAGGTGAAAGTTCTTGCTATGATTATTTAGGTCCCTGACAGCAGCTATGTACCAAACTCTTAGCCAGGCTTCTCATTGCCTTCTCCAGAGAGCATCTAGGTAGCCTCTTGCACTGTAAGTTATCCCATGAAAATTGTTCACAGAACCAGATGGGAAGGCCTAACTGAGCCATGGGAAGCAGACTGCCCCCTTAGAAACCTATAGCTTTCTCTGTAACTGGACCATCATATTTATTCATCCCTGTTTGTATTAGATGAGGGATGAAAAGCAGCATCTGGGTGTGGCAGGGAAAGATGCTGAGCACTCCCATCTTCAAACCGGCCTATGAATATTTTATGAATATGAATATGAACAAGTTCATTTCCCCCAAATGCTAGGGAATGGCCCATATGGTAGTCATTTCCTTCTTTTGAACAGAGGAATTGTAGCAGACACATTACGTGAGTAGTTTCATGCCACAGAGAAGGAGCATGTCAGTTAGGAGGAGGGTTAGATCCCAAGAGTGCTCCCTTTCCAGTTAGGGTTCACGAGGCTTGTTTGCATATATTCCCTCCAGATGGGTCTTCCCATGAAGACACAGATGATCAATGATAAGATCAAAGACCAGAGGCCATCTGATTTAGCCTTCATTATTTTAAAGATTAGAAAGCCAAGTTCCAGGAAGGTCATGATGGTTAAGTGGGAAGGAAGCATGGTAAAGTTGGAAGATTATTGTCAGAGCACTGACCCTGAATCTTGGCTTTGCAATTTACTACCTATCTGACTTTGGACAGGTTGTATAGATTCTTTGGGACTCAGTCTCTTCATCTGTAAAATTAGAGGGATTGAATTAGATGACCTCCAGCTCTACCTCTCCTATCCTATGAGGTTAACTGAGGTCACAAAAGTAGTAAGTTTCCCCTTCTAAAAACTCCTGTTCTGTAGCCACTAGTGGGGCAGAATGGCTGTTCCTGAAGCCATCTCTAGCAAGTCAATGTTTCTCTCATAGTACTTGGAGATGGGTTGAGATCATAGGTCCAGAATCAGTGTTGGGTTGTCTATAGTACTTTCGTATGGTTTATTTTTGCCCTATTAGGAAAAAAAAAGAAATAAAATTTTTTCCCCTCTTAGTTCATCAAAAACAGGAAGTTGAAGGTATGAATATTCTTCCTGTGAACTGTCAGAGAAACCAGCATACATATCAGCATATAGGACAAGTGCATGGTTATTTGAGATACTATAGTAGACATTTGCAGCTGTCTCCCTCCCTCCCTGGTCAAAATCCGGGCCCATGGGAGCCAGAGCACAGTGAGCTGGATTGCCCTGTGACACCCTAACCTGCTGACTTCCAAGATAAGCCTCCACAGAGACCGGTAGTCTGAAAACTGGGTGTGGCCACTAAAAAAAGCAGCCCACATGGCAGTCCCCAGAGTGAGACTGTAGGAGCCCAGGCAGGGGGAATAAATTCTCTTCCTGGGGTGTGTGTCAGAGATAAAGTGTCAGGCATGTGCTGATGAGTAAGCTGATGAGGCAGTCCCATTGTAGTAAAACTGGTCCAGGAGTAGGGGAGTAGGCATAGATACTCTGGACAGCTGCCCCTGATGGGGACAGGGGAACTTGGAGACCAAGAACATTTCAACATCCCATGTAGAATCAAAACCCCACACACTATTGTTGCAAAGAACCTATTTGGCTTCCCTAGTTCAGCTCCTCATCAACTCCCTGGCTACTTAATTTCTTCATTTGTGATGAGTGATATGTATTTCAGAATTGAGCCTGTGAGTCATAAGTATCAGGGAGAAGAGGACCAGAGTCCTTCCATGACGTCATCTGGCCTGGAGCAAAGTTGCAGGTTCACCATGGTTGCTCACCAGAGAGGATCCATTCTATCACCTCTTGTAGAAACAGGCCTGTCCACTCTAGTAGCACTCGGGGCGGGGGGCGGGGGGAAGGGAAAGGATTAATAAGATCATATTCAGAGGACACGTAAGAGTTCCTGAAAGCAAAGACACTATATAAATAGCAAATATTCTTCCTCTAATGCCTGCTTAAAATAGCCCTTTTTACTCCTCATGGGTCCTGAGAAAGTACAATGGCATTTGTGCCCTAATTCAGTAACTAACCTCTCTACTTCCCCCCCTTCCCCTACTGCTACCTTGCTACCTGCTGGAGAGACTGGCTATTGCCACCCTTTGCCATTCTATGTGTACCACTCTCTTACCTCTACATGTAGTCAGAACTTTGTAAAATAATGAAGTGGGTGATGCCTTTTAGTTTTGATGCCCTCTCTTCCCTGGCCTGGACCTTTTATATACAAGTGTGCTTCTAGGATCACTGCTCAGGCCTACCTGTATTCATTGTTAATATATGATGTCAACTCCCAAACACTAAACAGATGTTTCTACCATCTCCTGGCACCTCCCACCAACCATGACCACCCTCCTCCCAATGAGACTTTCTTGTCCTATACATTTCATTGCCTTAAAGCTAGACTCTCTTTTCCTTATAAAATGATATCAAGCAAATATTATAAATGACCGGTCGGTGCTCCAGTGCCAACTGAGAAGTGAAAAGGGTAGCATGATATGTAATATCAATAACAAATTATTTAATGTACCTAGTGTAGTGTTTTATTCATGTGTTTGCTAATTTATTTAGCATTTATTAAGGTCTTTCTATGTGGCAGGCACAGGGCTAAGGTTACAAATCTAAGCTTACTCCCAAAGAAGTCTACATTCTGATGGGGGGAAAGACAGTAAAATAGGAAGGGGTGCTGGAAATATGGTGAGGAGGAGAGTGGGTACACTTATGGTGGCATGGAGACTACAGGAAATGGAATGGATGCCTGGATTCTTTCCAGATAACTTTTCAAGTCAACAAGCTTTCTATGTGTCAGGCACTGTGCTAAGGGTCGGGGGATACAAACAGAAGTAAAGAGCAAGATAAATCCTGCCCTTGAGGAAAGTCCAGGTCTTTTTTCTGAAGGGAAATTCTGGGAACAGCTCATGGAAGGGAGAAGGCAGCTGAGGTGTGTTGGGGAGGGATAAGGTCAAAGTCATCTTATCAGAACCAGAGCAGCCAGCCTGCTTTGTGAGAGATGCTGAGCTGGTCACTGTGGATAAAAATATAAAAATGAAACAGCTCCTGCCCATGAAGGGCTTGCCTTCTACTTAGGTAGAGCAGTGGATACAGAGTTGGGAAGAACTGGGTTAGAAGCTCTCCTGAAATGCTTCTTTATCTGAGCAAGTTTCTCAACCTGATTCTTAGACTCAGTTTCCTTATCAGCAAAATAAGAGTCACCTATGTTAAGTTTAACTTAAAAAGTTGTAATAATCAAGGGAGATGATATGGAGAGTGCTTAGGAGTCTAAAATATTAACAAAGCTCAGCTATATTATTACAATGAGAGAGCAGCAGGAGAACCATTAGCCTTTATTTGTTACCGATATTTAAGCAACACCTTTTGTGAATGTTATTTGTAACTGATAAAGGCTAGGGAAATAATGGATATCCATATATAAGTATCCATGTTGGTCTACTAAATTTTCCAGCTCAAGATGCAAACTTTGCCCCGGAGCCATATATGTTTGATGTTGAATAGCAATTGTAGTCTTCTGCAAACTCAGTCTTTCAACAGCTCTGTTCCTAATGAGGCTAGTTCAAAGTTAGGGTGAGGGACCCACATTAGGGATACTTCCAGATGAAACACACTATTTCTTAGGCAATAATTTACACTTAGAGAGAGAGTGTGCACCTCGGATTTCTGATCCTTTCCATGGGACTAGAGTTGTGGAATGTTGGGGAGAAGTCAGAAAAGGAACAAGAAATGAGGAAAAATGATAGAAATAATCTGCAAATGAGGGATTTATATGAAGGTATCTTCCCTTTAAAAGAAGATTTCCTTTCTTAATTTGCAGAATTCAGGACAAATTCTCAGTTTTGATCATTATAGGAAAAATCCTTTTTGTCTGTCTTTCTTTGACTGTAATAATCTCTAATAATCTCAAGGTGACCATAGAAAATATGTAGGTAAGGAACTTTTTTATCTTCTCCATGTCAGAACTATTGCTTTGAACAAATTTTTATTATACATACCCTATTACTTGACACTTTCCCTGCTACTTACAGTCCCAGCTCATAGCTATGCAGATCACTCATGGTATCTCTTGTTTCTCAATAACTTTTGAGATGTCTGTATGTTCTCCATTCCTGAAGCCTTATACCCATTTTGGTTTCCCTCTAACATGAATAGTTGTAAACTCTTCTTCCCTAAACCCTTTGCCTCTACCACCATTCATTTCTATAATTCTCTGGGATAGTGTCCAAGTTTAAGTATTTATCAGAGTCAGTGAGCACCAATTTAAGGCCTTTAGCTTAAATTTTTTGATGACACTATCTTTCAAAGTTTTAAAATTTTTATGTTGTTTTTTTTTTTTCAGTTGCCGTGTTCAAATAATTCCTTATCTTGTGGTCAACCTACCAGTACTGAGAGATTTTCTAATCTTACTAGTCCAGTTTCTAAAGAGTATGGTATCTGGAACTGTCCTCAAAGTCTTCCTAGATTGATGGAACTTTCTAGAGTTTTTAAGCTGTTGGCATGGCCTTTAAGAGAATTCAGGGTCAACTTCACCCCACAATGAGGCAGTAAGGCAGAACTCTTATAGAAAGCCAAAGGAAGGCTTCAGCACACAAGTCAAAGAACACTTCTATGAAACACTAATTAAGGAAGAGACAAGAATAGTGCTGGGAAAAAAAGGGGGCATGGATTGGTTGTAACTTCTGAGGATAGTGAACATGTGGATGAAATCACAGATCTGCTGAAGCTTTGAAATCTAAAGAATATTATTCAAATGAAATTTTCTTGGTTTTTGAGTTAATTTGTCTAATGCAACCCAATCTCATTCTTGTTTAGTGCAGTTTTATTGGAAAATGTTGTGGATTTAATACAGAGAAAAAATGTAATTAACCATTCTATAGCATTTCTCTTTTGTCTAGGGATCCCAAAGGTTATTATAAACCAGATCCTCAAAGATATCTGAATAAGGAATTGACATGTATACTTTATAAATGAAGAAGTGATCAACTAGAGAGATAGAGATACCTCTCAAAATGAGATATTGAGACATGTACCATTATTTACTCCAATGTGAATTCATTTGTTTGTACAAGATACCTATTGAAAGAGGATAGATTTTGTTAGAATAAATAACATCTTGGTCTATATGTAATCAGCTCTTCTCTCTCATTACATAACAAATTGTACATCTCCTAACCTATACTATGATTTCTAATTTGAGGAAAGTTCTTATGCAAAAGCTTTGCATAGATCCACTGGAAAGAGATGAGTAATCCTTCTAGAAATAGATAACGTGAAAGGAAAAACAATAGAAAAAAAGCTATCATACTCCCCATCTCAGTTTCTTAACTCTTCTTACCTTTCCATCTCTTTCCCATGCTTATTTCCCACCATTCATGCAAATTGTATATGTATCTTTTTTTTTGAAGAGAAAAAATGTGTTATGGATACAGAGGAAAAAATTACACTATGGTCAATAATGTATGGCAGCTAGGTGGCACAGTGGATAGAGTGCAAGGTCTGGTGTCAGAAAGATCTGAGTTCAAATCCAGCTTCAGACACTTACTAGCTTAACCCTATTTGCCTGTTTCCTCATCTGTAAAATGAGCTAGAGAAGGAAATGGCAAACCACTTCAGTATCTTTGCCAAGAAAACCCCAAATGGGGTCATGAAGAGTTGGACAAAATGGAAAATACTGAACAACAGTAAGGTCACCTTTTGAGTGATAAAAATTTATACATAAATCACACATATACACATATGTGTGTATAGATTTATATTTATATATGTTTGTATCTATATCTATTTAGAGAGGACTTGTGATTTCATTGGTATGTGAGACTTCTGGGAGGTATGTCTCTCTACCAATATGGATCAGCACGTGCACTTAAATTTCCAGTCCTAGAGTGTTGCCCATGGTACTGAAAGGTTGTGATTTGCCTGGGCTGTATGATTCAGATGTGGACCTTTAATACAGGGCTTCCTGATTCCAAGGTTAGTTCTTTGTCTAGTAGGATGCACTGTGTATACATCCATGAATATGTGTACGTAGTATTATCTCTGTAAGCGACCATATAGATCTTCTTATCCTACTCCCTCATTTTTATGGATGGGGAAGGTCAAGATATGTCATGCAGCTAACAACAGAGATAGAACTAGAATCCAGGGCTCCTGACTCCCCCAGTATCCTTTCCACTGTACACCACATTGTCTTACTATATCCTAGGCTAAATTCATTAAAAGAAAGAAATTATTATAACATCTCAAAATGATGCAGTCATATTTTTGTTGCTGCCAGTGAATTTACTAAAAATGTGATTCCTATTTTGCTCTTGGAATTTTTATTCTCTGATGTTCTCAAGAAACATATTTTCCCATGGCAACTGTCCTCTATTCTCCTCACTCAGTTGGCCCATGATCACAATAGTGATAATACTTCAAAGACCAGACTTAAATGTCCAAGGTAAGTCTGTCTCCAAGCTTCTTTATCATGAACACAAAATACATAATTTTGTGATCAGACCTGGGCTCTAGTCCTGTGTCACCAAGTAGCTGTATGACCCTGGTTAAGTCATTCATCCTCTAGGGGTCCAAGTCTATATGTGCATAAAATTAGGTATGTTAAGTTTCAGTTCTGAACAAAATGTGTGTAATTCATTCAGAACCTTGAAAGAAAGTGATTAGATATAGAACTGGTGTGTGTCTGTGAACAATGTTACTGTGATTATGTTATATTATTACCATAAGGGGCACCCACATTTCCACAATTTAATGAACATCTAGTGAACATGGAGGAGATCCAGAGATCAAGGAAATAATTTAAGGGGGCAAGGTAGGGATGGAGGTAAGAAAGTTTATGAAAATTAGTTTATTTAGGAATTTTTTAATTAAATCAATGTAAAACTCCAAGTCCATGATCTTATGAGCTTATGACTATGGAAATACATAACCATATAAAATAAAATCAGAAGTCCCTCTATAACCGGGAGTTCTAAACATTGTAAATCTCGTGCAATGTAGTCACTATTCTCTGCAGATCTAAGCTTTAAATCACATTTAAGTGAAAATGATAGAAAGTTTATAGCTACTAACCTTGGAAAACTTTTATCGACTACCATTTTCTTCCAAGATGGTAGGTTTAAGCACAAATTAACATAGTGTCCATTAGGATTATGCCACATTTGGTCAAAATCTGCCATCTCCTTCAAATAGTATGCTAATCAGCATGCCTAGTCAGGTTCCCAGAAGGACCTCTCCACTTTAGGTCTCCCAGACAAGGTATGGATTCCTCTTGTCCTGATTTCTTGCCCCACCAATTATTCTGGCACAGATCCAAGTTAATTTCTAGTTCACTTTAGAGAGGTCAGGCCAGAGGCAAAGATTGGAGGAATAAACACAGAGAGTACTTGCAAATAGTTAAGGTCTTGATTTCTTGAAGCCAGGTAGAGGTTCTGGCCTCTCTTCAGGGAATCACATAGCTCTCCAGCAGAGGAGGAACTAGAACCAGATGGTGACATACCAATTTGGAAATACAGTTTGATGGAGGTGGAGTTGTGGAAGAACTGTTAACAGATGGAAATGTGGAGGAGAAAAAGGTTTGGCATGACAGGGACCCATAGCATGGAAAACCAAATTGGACCATCCATCCCCATTGCTAGGACCCCACCTAGGCAAATGTTATAAGTCAGGAAGATTGTAAATAATCTTTTGGGAAAAGAGGCCTACAGTAAGGAAGTTATCAACTCTCTAGCTGATTCCCAAGTTATTTCTACTTCCAGGAGGGGACATCTAAAATAGTACTCTAAATTGAGATAACAACAGAGAGGATAGAATTTAGTAGAGGGGAGAGCCCTCTTGATTTACAAACTCAGGTGGAAGTCTTTTAGTTTATTTTTTGCTAGATTATATAAAAACTGTTCTATATTCTGTCGATCTGAATGTTTGCATGGAAGCTAAGAGTCCTTTGAAAGACATGAGCTACGTTATAATTGCTAGGGAAACAACGAGTGGGGATGAAATAAAATAACTCTTACCTAACCAATATATAATAGTATTTTTTGATACACATGCAATTTCTTGGGAGGTAGCCTTATCATGATATTTCCTTCTTACTACCCCAGGCAATATTTTTAAAAAACTATCGATATATTTTGTTTTTTATCTAAATCATCTAAATGTCTTGATATATCCTTCCTCCTTCCCCTGTCTCAGAGAACCATTCCTTATGACCAAGGATAAAAAAAGGGAGAAAAAAATCCAATTTAGCAAAATTAAGCAACATGTCCCCAAAGTCTAACATATACAGTATTTTATACCCATAGTCCCCCACATTACAAATAAGTAGGTGGGTGGGGGGTTCTGAGGCAACAGTCTCAAGAACATAAATTACAGAATAGTTGTGGGTTTGTATTGTAGAGGGAATTTCCAACCTGGGAATGCCTTAGCTAATGACATCATAGGTCTAGTTAAAAAAAAAAGCAAGACAAAACATTAAGAGATTATAATCTGGATCTGTGATTTGATTGGCATAAGGAAAATCCCTGGGTCAGTTGAGATGGCAGCTAGTCTGTGGCATTTGATAAAGAGCTTCCTGGAATAGGGTCATTCAGCTGATTCCCTGGCTAGGCCTCTGACCACTTTGCCAGGCTGCCTCTTAGGAAATTACCTGGGGATCAGAAATACTTATGTCCTGCAGTTTTTTGTTTTTGTTTTGTTTGTTATTTAGAATGAAAATGGGCCCTGGCCAGATATGCGGACCGCTAAGCCAACTGGAAGGCTTCCAATTTGTCCCAGGGCACGGGTGCCATTTGCCCCTTAAAACATTGAAAAGGAAGGCCCTGTGTCTACTCCACTGCAACCTGAAGGATCGCCCGATAGTGGCTGACAGCTGCATTTCTTAGTGCCCCAACGTCCCCGATGCAATCACCTCCAATCTACCCTGTTCTGCACCCCGGCTCAGCACAAGTCTGTACACGTCCTTGCCAGCACCCTTTCATCATTGCCTCCTCTCATCAACTGTCTCACTCTTCACAGTCTGGCTATTACAATAAGTGCTTAATATCTGTTCTTGCCTTGTTGTGGGATCATTGTGTTGATTGCACGCTGTGCTGATATGAGGCAGAGGCGGCTAACGAATTCAGGGCTCGTTGGAACAGACTCACCAGGGGATTCATGGGAAGAGATGGTGGTGAACCTCAAACATTCCAGAGATCCAGCCCTATCCGGGCGCTTTCCTCATATTGCCTCTTGCTGTTCTCTTAAGTGCCCAGGAAAACATTGCCTGAAGATGCGACTGGGTTCTCCTTCCCTCTGGTTTTTTTTTTTCTTTTAAGAGAATATTTAGGGGTGGCTAGAAGAAGCAGCCCTGCAGTCAGGAGGACCTGAGTTCAAATCTGGTCTCAGACACTTAACACTTGCTGTGCAACCTTGGGCAAGTTACTTAACCCCAATTGCCTGGCCTTCCCCCCTCCAAAAAAGCAGAAAAAAAAAAGAATATTTAGATATTGAATGGGATGTTCAATCTTCTGTGCCCATGCCTTTATACTGTCTGTCTCCCATGCCTGGAATGTACTTCCTACTCACCTCCACCTCTCAGCATCTCTGGTTTTCCTTCAAAGCTCAATTCAAGGACCACGTTCCATGAGAGGCCTTTTCTGATCCCCCACCCTCAGCTTTGTGAGTACCTCCCCTCCAAGTTACCTTCTATCTTTTTTGTATCGACCTATATGTATTCCTTATTTTCCCTCACTAGGTCAACCCTGAGAGGTCAAAGGGTTTCTTTCATTCTTTGTCCTAGCAACTAGCCTGGTACTTAGTAGGTACTTAATAAATGCTCCCTGACTGGTGTCCAATCAGAGCAAATTTATCGAAGCATGGAGTCGGGTTTGGGTTTTATTTTGTTTTGATTGGTTGGTTTTTCCACCTTGGGGAGGAGGCAATATTAAATGGTAAGTGTTCCATTACTGTAACATGTCCGGGTCAGGGGTAATGGGTGCCCTGTCTGCTGTTAGATATTTTTGAATGGAGGAAATTCCGAGAAGACAAGGCCTCTGCATGAAATATGGACCTTGTTTCTCTTTATATAACTGTACCCAGGGCAGCACAATGACTCACTATTTGGAAATGATGTCAGTCTAAACTGATTCTTTATCTGTCCTGAACGCACCGAGGCATTTCACAAACACACACAATTTGCTTCTCCATATGCCTGTCAAATGGCCTTGTTGTTAATCTTTTCTTTATGATTGTTAAATATAGTTATTAAAGTACATGTGCAGAAAGCTATGTTGGGTCCTGGATGAGTAATTATTATAATAGGAACCCTTTTCTTTAAACACACGGATACACATACACATACTCCTCCTTCCAAGGGGCATCAGGTTTCTATGAATGCATGGTGGGATCCACAGTAGAAAGTTTTATATGGAGGAAGGACTTTCTTCATTAGCAAAAAGGCACAACAGCTCAACCTCTGGCCATGGGGTCCTAGCAGAAGCTTAGACATTCATTTTCTATAAGATGGGATTACTATTAACAGTAGAATCTAGTTCAAATGAGATAATGTGTGCAAAGTGCTTTGTAAACTTTAACTATATGTATCAGTTATTATTATTTTTCATTCCCTAAAGAGATTACAATCTAGAGTATTAGTAGGTGATCTTAATTTGTAGATTACTTAACAGCTTTGCTGCTCTCCGCATTGATGAGTAAAACCCTCTACTGTGGCTTGTGCCTATATTCTATGCCTTTTATTAGATCTCCAATTTTTCTTTCTCCATTGGCTTCTAATCCTCAATCTACAGACATGCTCCATTATCCTAAATTAAAATTTTCTTCTAGTCATCTATTAATGTGAGCAATTGTTCTACTTTTCACCTTCCTTTCATTAGCAAATTTTACATTCCCTAACTCCTCTTCCTCCCACTCACTAATTATTGCTTTTACCTCCCATCTCTACTACTTAACTGAAACTACTTTCTTTGAGGCCATCAAGTGACTTCTTAATCTCAAAATGTACTGGTTTTCTTTCATTCCACATCTTCCTTGTTCTCTTTAGTGTTTGACACTATTGACCTTCTCCTTAAAACTTTCTTCTTCCTTGGTTTCTTTGATAAATCCCTCCCCTGGTTTTCTCCTATATCTTGGATAATTCCTTCTTGGTGTACATTGTTCATTATTCCTCCTCCTACTATAAAATAGGTGTTACCCTGGCTCTGTCCAGTTCCTTTTCTTCCCTTCCCTTCCTTTCTCTTCCCTTCCTTTTCTCTTTGTCTCTATTCTTTTCATCTTAGTAATCTCATCTCCTACCACAAGTTCAGCTATCTGTATATATTGACTCCCCAAACTCAAATTTCACATCTCACAATTTTTTGCATATAAAATCTTAACATCTCTTTCAAACTCCAGCACAATATTTTCAGCTACCTACTAAATACTGTAACCTGGATGACCCAGTGGCACCTCAAACTCATCTTCTCTGCTAAACTTATTCTTCTTTCTGACCTATTTCTGTCAATGTCACCACCTTTTCTCCCTGTCATGAAAGCTCCAACATTGGACTTCTATCTTTGGTTCTTTCATCTCCCATTTCCAAATATCTAATCAATCCTATTGATTCTGTTTCTATGGTGACTTTCACATGTGTCCCTTCTCTTCTATTCTTATAGCTACCACCCAATTTCAAACCCTTCTCAATCTCACATCTGGACTACTCTAGTTGTTTCCTAATTGATCACTAGTTTCTTCTCTCCAAATCATCCTATACACCAGAGGTGTGAAACTTGGGGTCTGTAAAAAGTTCATAGTACAGTTGAACTATTAAAATGTAATTTGGAAATGTTTAAAAACATAAAGGAAAATGCAGTACAACACAGATAATGTTGATTTGTGGTTTTCTAAGTCAATATGATAACAGCAAGGATCAGTTGCTAGTTGAGTTGTGTGACCTTGGGCAAGTCACTTTAGCTTTCTAAAGCAAAATCTTGATTTTATCATTCTCTTGTTCACATGGTTTTAATGATACCATTTCGCCTACTGAATAAAGGCTATATTCCTTACTCTGGCATTCAAGGCTTTACATAATCTGGTCCCAAACTACTTTTCTATCCTCAGTTCATAACAACTCAATGCAATGAAATGTTTCAATCCCCAGGTAGATCTTTATCTAAATTTCAGTGCTCAAGTTAAAGGTCACTTCTTTGTAGCTTCTAGGATTGCCCAAGACAGAAACAATATTTCTCTCCTTTCACCTCTCATAGCACTTTTAAAATATACATCTCTCATGAACTTGAAGCACTAGTCACATGTGTCCTATATTGCAATTATCGTGGAATATCTTGAATTTGTTTGGAATTGCCTTCCTTTTCACTTTGGAACTCTTGCCAACACTAGCTCCCCATTAGCTCCCCTTAAGACTGAGCTCAAGTAGCAACTCTTTCAAAAGACCTTTCCTGATGCTTACAGTCATTAGTACCCTCTCCCAAATTCACTATGTATTTATCTGGTATTTATTCATTTGTGAACCTTCTGCATCTCCCCATAGACGGAAAACTCCTCAAGAACAAGGCCTATCGCCCTTTTGCAGTCTCTGGCACATAATAGGCGCTCACTTCCTTCCTTGCTTGTTAGAGTAGTCCGTTGTATACATGCTTTTTCTCTTTATTAAACTGGGGAGGCAGCCTGGTCCAGGGGAAAAGGCATGAAATTTGGTGTCAGAGGGTCTAGACTTAAATCCTGGCTCTGCTACTTAGTACTGTGCCTGCATGACATTGGGCAAATGCCCTTCCTAAATCAGATTCCTATCTGTGAAAAGTGAGAAGGTTGTATTAGAATGGCCCAGTAGAGTACTGGACTGAGAGTCAGGTCTTCCTGAGTTCAAATCTGGCCTCAGACACTTAAAAACTGTGTGACCCTGGGCATGTCACTAAACCCTGTCTGCCTCAGCTTCTTCATCCATAAAATGGACCGGAGAAGGAAACGGTAAGCCATTCTAGTATCCTTGCCAAGAAAACCCCACATAGGGTCATGAAGAGTTGGACACAACTGAACAACAAAAGGTCCTTTCCAGATCTAAATTTATCATCCTATTATGGTGATTGCCTTGAGTGCAGGGACAATGTTTCGTACATTTTTGTATCCTCCATAACAACCAGCACTGTGTTTTGTATGTAGGAAGCACTGAAATTAGTTAATTGATTAATTAGTCACAAGAATGCATGTGTGAATGAATGAATGACCTCAAAAAGACGAGAGGGATCTTCTTCCTCAATTCTTTTGTATAGTTTGGCAACGTTGGCAGACAATCATAGGCTGACTAGTTCAGCATCATCTACCTATACTTGGATGTATTAGAAACCCTTCCTCGTATCCATCTCACAGATGTGAAACACTTCAGAGACCTGTAACTGTTTCCTCCTGTGTCTGAGGCTTTCTTGGCTCTGAAAACTTCCTGGGTTTGCTGACATCATCCTGGTGTGGAGGAGGACTTGGCTGGCCTGCTGAGAACATATATGTAACTGAATGAGTTCTATTAAGAAAAAGGAAAAGGAGAGGGAAAAAAATGCAGCAACCAACCACACCTTCATAGCCATTGTTAAACACTGTGAGTGTGTGATACCACTTGGTGAGCTAAAAAGGAAGAGGTTACCCTGGGAGGTATTTCCTAAGCAAAGATGGTAAGAAGCCTTTGGGACTGGATGTGGTCAAGAGGAAATGAAGAGGTCATGTTCTTCCTTCAAAGAGGGCTAGTCTGTTAGGAAGGAGTTGAACTTTGACACCAAAGAAAAGATATAATAACAGAGAAGTTAAAGTAATGCAACAAGAACAACAGCCTATGGACTTTCCATAAAACCAGAGGACTAGGAAGGATAAGGGCAAGGTCACGTAGTCCATCCCCCTGCCTTCAGAGGACATCCCAAACAAATTATGTTTCCAGCAAAGGTTTCACAACCTTCCTCTGTTAACATTCCAGTGGCTAACATTCCTCAGAATGGAAATTCTTTCTCATGTCTAACCTGAATATCTCATGCTGCTACTTATGTTCATTTCTTCATCTGTTCTAGTGGAAATGGAAAACAGCCTGTCACCATCCCCTGCATAATAACCTTTCAGAAACCTGAAAGCTGTTAACTACCATTAACTTCTGTAGAATTTATGAAAATGCTCTCTTTAGTGAAGAAATCTGAGCACCCATGGCAAACATTTAAGATCAGGAAATTGTTTTGAAATTACTAAAAACAAAACAAGCCAAAAAAAAAAAAAACCCAAAGGGGGGAAAAAACACCTTAAAAACTGGCCCTCTTCTAGTACCAGAAGAAAAACCTCTTCCATTTTTTTACTGGTCCATTTTTAAGCAGAGGACAGGGCAATGCTTAGAGAGGGTTTTGTCTTTCTTTCCTCCGCCAGTTGTATTTCTTCTTTAAGATAATGAGTGCAGTGGTTGTCTTACACTGGAATTGCACATGCAGACCATTGTTAGCTTGTAGAAAGCTGAATAAAGCTGTCTGACTGAGGTGGACAGAATGGCTGGGGGTGTGGGTTGGGGGTGGGCTGAATGGGAGGAGAGGGATAACCTCCTTCCAGCTTTCTGCATTTTCCCTGTCTATTTGTGAGTCAGGAGGCTGTCCCCACTGTGACACTCACACACCATGGAACAGAATAATTGTTGGCAAGGTCTGGGGGACAGTACGCCAGACTGGGCGGGGAGAGCATTCCATTACTATAACACAATGCCATAATAGGATACAAAATTCTTTTCATATTATTTCTTATACAATAGAAATTATTTTTTAAAAAAAATTCCAGCTTTCACATTGGGCAGGGAGGAGAAAGGCAACCCCTTTCAACAAGGAGGTTTTTCTTCTTGTCCTACCCTGACCTGGTGGGACCCTGGGCAGTCCCTTAGTTGCCTGCATTTCAGTCACAAGGTGGGCACAGCCTGGTTTCAGAGAAGAGATCAAGCGTAGCCTATGTCTTCTCCCAGGAAATCTTTTCTAGGTTATTACAAACTCAGAGGGGGAAATGGGCCATATTCCAAGTCAGTGCTCATTCTTTCTGTCTATTGACCAAGGGGTAAAAAAACTTGGATACCAAGATTAAAAGGGCCCAGGGTCCTTTAATATTCCCAATCTTGGGATGTCTGCAAAGAAATTCACATTGGAGATTCTTTGGTGACTCCAGGGGGTTTAGGGTGGGCCCTCTCAGTATATTTCCTTTGTCATTCCCTCTGGTGCCTAACACAGTGCCCTACACATGGTGGGTGCTCAATAAACATTGTTGACAGTCTGACTCATTGACTGGGCATGATGACTGGACTCCAAAAACCTGGATCCTATTTCCATCTTGGCTGTTACAATGAGCTTGGGCATGTCATCTTTTGCACCTCGGTTTCCTTCTCTGTAACACAAGCAGAGCTTATGTTGGGCAGAGTCTAAGCCCTAGAACTGCTTCAGGGTGGATGCTAGGAGAAATCAAGCCAAGACAAGCATCCAGGGACTTTGTCATTGAAAAAAGAAAGAAGAAAGCAGAAAACTATTTACTATCTATGTCCTAAAGTCTAATCTCTGAGATGTCAACTACTTAAGAGAAATCACTTGTGTTAATCTAAACTCAGGAAGCTCTTTTCTTTCATTCATGAAGCAAATATAGTGTTTCTAACACACACACAAACACACACACAAACACACACAAACACACACACAAACACACACATATACACACAAACATACACACACAAACACACACATACACACACACACACACACACACACACACACACACACACTGAATGTATTTCCTAAGCATCCTCTTTTCCCCCCATCAATAATTTGTGTTAAGTGTAGTAATTTCCCTAGTTACAGAGGGAATCTTCTTCTGGTGGGGTTTTAGGGAGTAGACTTCATTCTGAGTCTCTTTCACTCAGCGAATGAATGTGATTATTCTTTTTTTCTGATGCTTTTCTTTAAGAACAAAGTCCCAATCTCTTAGGTTGCTCTTGTATTTTAACAGGAAAAAGGACTGTTTCCACAGTGTAGGAAAAAAATTATATCAGATGAAAAAAAATGAAAACCAATGAATACTGGCATTTCTATAGATGACCCCTTACTTACCCTTTGAGACTACACCACCAAGAGTGACATCGCTCTGATTAAATGAAGTGGTTCTCCCTCTGATCAATGAATAGTAGGCCTGGCTTTCTCTTCTGCCTAAATATCCTAATTCCTGACAATGCCAACCATATGAGTTTTGAGATTGAACCCCCTCCCAGTCTAAGGGAGCTGGCAACAGGCTTTATAGGACATTCCACTGAAATCAGGCCACCAAGCCCTGAAGACAAAGACCCTTGATTCAAGCACACCAAACGGGAGTTTCTCTAATCAAATATACTAAATTTGCCATCATTCTTGATTGTTTAAGTGGAAAGAAAGGGCAGCTGGACGGGTTCATGTTCTGGATTCAGTCCCTTGAGGTTGGGTGCTTGGTATGTTTGTGTGCTTGGGGTGTGTGGCGGGGAGGGGGAAAGAGGGGGAAGGGGAGGAAGCGGGGAAGGGTGGGGAAGGGAGGGGGGCAGCAGGGGAGAGGAGAAAAGGGTACAGATGGTCAGAAAACTGTTAAGTAAAATGCTGTTGTACATTAACCAGAAATTCTTAATCTAGGGCCTGTGAACTTGTTTTAAAAAATTTCCATAATTGTATTTCAAAATAATTAATTTTCCTTAAGGTCCTATGAATTTTATGCATTTAAAAACATTATTATGAGAAGGGGGTCCATAGGCTTCACTAGACTGCCAAAGGGGCCCAGGACACACAGAGAAAGTTAAAAAAAAACCCTGTTTTAATTCGTACAGAGGGTTCCAAGAGCCCAACAAAAAAAGCCTTGGTTAACTAGGCTATAAGCGTGTTTCCATCATCTGTAACAAGGACACCAGGAAATTGTGATCTTTGAATATTGAGGCATAAACAGAACCCCAAGGGCCAGCATCAAGTATGTATCTATGACTTCTGATTATAAGAAATTGATCAACCCAGCATTGTTCCCAAACTGCAAGCTTTGCCCCAAGGGTTTACCATTTAGGAAACTTGGCATCTAGCCTCTCTACCCCTTTGAAAACAGCAGGTTTTAGTTGTGGATCTGTAAACATCTTCCTTCTTCATGTTATAGACACATGTTTTTAAACTTGAGAAACCTGTAAGCAAACTAATTTTTTTTCAAAGTTTTCTCAACACTAAGTTTAACAGGGATGTTTCCTGCCCAGCAGCTAGGGCTGCAGTTTCTTGCTAAGCTAGCTTCCTCTGCTTCAAACAAGACGCTAGGTCACTGATGTCACTTCCTCTGTCTGCTTCGTTGATAACAGGATAAACCTGAACTAGCTATGAACCAGGCATTCCACTGTGTAATTCATTATTTCTCCCCATTGTAGGACAGGATACTCAGCTTCAAACATTGTTTTAGTAGTTAAGACTTCATACACACACATGTACCCATGCACGCTCGTGAACACAGGCATGTGCATACACATGCGTACACACACACATACACACGAATAAAGGCACGTACACATACTGCAGAAATGCAGTTTGCAAAGAAAATCATTTGTAGGAACTTTAGGATGGGCTAACAGACCCTGCCTACAGGCAATGTGACCGGTCCACAGAATGGTCTTTGCAAAGAAGCTGGTGCCTGTTACAGCCTGGAGTCAGTCTGTTTCTGATCAGGAATGTGAAAGGCAGCTGGCTATGTTAAAAGGGCAGAGAATAAAGCAAGCAGTGTAAATGAAGACACAATTAAGCAAAGACAAAATGCTCTGAAAATGTTTCTGTTCCTTATTCAAGCTTGCTCTTGGGGTCCCTTTTGGGAAGAAATGATTCTATTCTGTTCTAATTTTCTCTTGGTGGGGGATTTTTCATTTGGTGAAATGTGATAGCTATCTTTTTATCATTCCACATTTTAATAATAATAATAGTTATATTAAGAATATAGAAATTATATAATAATTATATATTAATAATAATCATTAATAACTTTAAGGTTTAGAAAGCACTTTATATATTGTTATGTTTGATATCCTTCTCATAACAATGCAATGGAGAAGGTGATAATCTTCATTTTAGAGCTGTAGAAACTGAGGCCAACAGAGGTTTCATGACTTGTTGAGAGTTATACAGTTAGTCAGACAGCAATCTAACTCAGGTCTTTCTGAAAACAAGTCCAACACTCAGAGGTGGGGAACCTGTGGCCTCAGGGCCACATGTGGCCCTCTAGGTCCTCAAGTGCAGCCCTTTTGACTAAATCTAAACTTCACAGAACAAATCCCATTAATAAAAGGATTTGTTCTGTATAACTTGGACTCAATTAAAAGGCCACACTCAAAGACCTAGAAGGCCACATGTGGCCTTGAAGTCGCAGGTTCCCCACCCCTACAGCCTATCCCCTCCCTAACTACCTGTAAGGAAGTCATAGGGTCAGTTCAGAATCACTGGGTCAGCTGACACTTGGAAGTATTTAGAGTCCTTCCTGAGAAAATCTAAGTTTGACCATTGACCTTGACCTCTTGTCATAGAAAGGGATGTCAGATCCCACTGAGCATTTTCTTCAAATACCCCAACATCGATGAGTTTTCACTTTCTCCCTTTCCATATTCCACGTCCAATCTCCCTTCATCCCCTACATATGAACGTATTTATGTGTCTGTCTCTCTCTCCACCCACTGCCTTGTTTTTCATTTTGCCCTGTGATCCTTAGGGGGCAGGGATCAAGCCAGAGGTGGGTGAACCGCCACAGGACAGGTACAAATATTCTATCATCCAGGACTTGTACCAGTGCTGACTTACCTCCACCTACTAACCCTAAAGACACAGGCTTGGAGATTTAGACATGGGATGAACCATAGAGGGCCTCTACCCCAACCCCCTCATTTTACAAATGAAGGATCTGAAGCCCAGAGAAGCCAAGAATCTTGCCCAAGTTCCCACACATTGGAAATTGTAGAATTGGGATTGGAACCCAGTCTTCTGACTGTACCATGCTTCCCCTGTCTACTTTACAGGAATCTGCTAGGAGCTTATTGACTATGACAGGGACTCTAACATTCTTTTCCACATGCTACCCTGGGTGACCTAGAAGTGTGGGGTCACTGTGAGGCATGTATCATTTCCACAAACAGAGCTAGCATCTTCCTGGGCCAGAAAGAGAAAAGGGAACTATTGGAGATGAGTAAAAACCACTTAACCTCGCCATGGTGGGCCAGCCCCAGCATCTCATCTGTAAATGAAGGGTATGGAAAAGACTATCTCTCAGGGTCTTTTCCAGTTCAAAAACTGGATGATTCTTCTACAAAGTAAGCGCCTTTATCACTTATTCACAAAAAGGGGAAAGTTACCATGAGTCCCTTGAGTTCAAGAAATTGAATATTAATAAAGAAATCCTAAGTCTCAGACAATCTTCGATGAATGATGTATATGCATCCATATATGTATATCCACTATCTTTTTATTATTTCCTCCTCTTTTTTCTGTCTTTTTTGATCTCTTCCCTTCCCCCATAGGTTTCTCTACAGACTCATATGAATACATTATGTTTATGTTTCCTTTTTTACATGTCAACACTTTGATTCTCTAGGAATTCAGGAAATGCATTGCCAGGGTTGTAAATTCACACACCCCTTTTAGTCCCCCTCCCCCCAAGCATTTCAGAAACCTTTGTTGGCTAAAAATGGAATTGATCTCCTACCAAGAGAGGGCCCCTCCCTTCATGGGTCCCCCATGCATTTCCTGGGCTGCTTGGACTGTCTCATCACCCATTCACTTTGTGCAGGATTCAAAGAAAAATCTGAAGCCCTCTGATACTCACTCCATTTTGATCTAAATATCTGGCCCTATGATACTTTAGAGCTCTCTCCTTATACCTAGACTTCCTCACATTGTTTCTTCTTATTCCAGCTCAGTCATTAAATAACAATAGTAGTTTAAAATAGTGCTTAAAGTTTGCAAAGCACTTTACAAATATGTTTTGATTTGTTCCTTACAACAACCCAGTGAGGTAGGTGCTGTTATTATCCTTGTTTTACAGATGAGGGAACTGAGGCAGATAGAGGTTAAGTGACTTGCCCAGGCTCACACAGCTAGGAAGTGTCTGAGGCAGGATTCCAAGGTCCAGTACTCTACTTATAAACCATTGATACCAATGACGGCTTTCCTCTCATTTCCCTCCTGAATACTGAAGGTCTGAGAAAGATAGAGAGTAAACTGAGTGTCAGAGAGAAGAGGTTAGATGTTGGAGATTCAGTTACTTTATTAAACAAGAAAATGGAGGGGAATAGTGCCATCATCCCCAGCATGGAATGGAGGGAGGGGGACGATAAAAGGAGGAGCCAAGGAAGAAGCATGATGGGAGCCCTGGACAGCTTTCCAGCTCCTGCTGGTCTGAGCCTCCATACTCTGGTGCTATTTTTCTGTTTCATGTGTTGTGAATTATAAGGATGCTAGACACACCCACAGTCAAAAGTTAAGTACTAAAACTCTTTCGAATGCCAAACATACATAAGCAGCTTTGAAATTATCTTTTGATTTGGGTTATCCATATATTGCTCCCCTGACTGGTGCCTATCATCAAGGTTTCACTTCAAGTTGCTTTTTTGGGGTGGTGGTGCTTTTTTAGGGAGTAGGGGTGAGGGGCCTTTCCTGCAACTTCGGGGGGGGGGGGGCTGGATCAAGAGTTATGCTGTGTAGGCACCCTTAGTCTTATGTAGGAATTTTTTTCCTTCAGGGGCACAGACCACAGAACATCTTTTAGGATCAATTAAAAAACCTCTTCTTATTGTTCAGTCATTTCAGTTGTGTCTGGCTTGTTGTGACCCCATTTGGGGTCTTCTTGGCAAAGATACTGGAGGGGTTTGTCATTTCCTTCTCCATCTCATTTTACAGATGAGGAAACTGTGGCAAACAGGGTGAAATGACTTGCCCAGGGTCACACTGCTAGTAAGTGTCTGAAACCAGATTTTAACTCAGGAAGGTGAGTCTTCCTGACTTCAGACCTGGCATTCTATCCACTGTGCCACCTAGCCACCAAATCTCTACCTGAGGGCAATGGAAATCAGCCCTGTCTCTATGGATCACTTGATGAGAAAGGTCACTGGATCCTCAGGACCTGAGGTCTAGCTGAAGTAATATCACACAGCTGGACTCTCACCCAGACATCTTACTTTATGGTAAAAGATCTGTTTTGCCTAAAATTATTCAATATGCAAATATTAGAAATCCGTACAGTATAAGAAGGGCTCTTTCCTTACCATCCTGCCCCTCACTCTTTTCAGACTTCTGCTTTGGCATGAGCACTTGGTGAGGGTCTCAAAAGGAAGCAGGGCACTACTGTTTATTTCAGGACACTCTCTCACATATCACCACATTTTTTGGCTTACAAATCCCAGACTGCACTGGGCTGATTTAGGTGTTGCTTAGCAATGGGTCTTGTTTTTCTTTTAAGACCCTACAGATCTACCAAGAAACTTAGTTAAGATGTTTAGAAGCTAACTGAGGTTAGTGCTCTCCCTCTTCATGTGGTGAAAAGTTCTCATGTTATAGCTTTTTTTTTTTTTTGATGTGGCTGCTACATCCAATGAAAGATTCTTTTCTTATTATTTTCAAAGTTTCAGGCTGGGCTCTTCTGGTTTCTCTTCAACATTTCCTCTTCAAGAAAACTGAGAATAAATGTACTTCTCCACTCTCCCAAAGGGTTTGGCCCCCTTTATCATTGTTAACTCTCTAGTTGTTAACTTTATACTTGACAACATGAAGGATTATGGGAAGTGAGAAAGTGAGTCATTGTCTTACAATCGTTCCTGTTATCAGTAGGGAGCGTCCAGATAATTTCCAAGATGAAACTGATTAAAAAAATAAATAGTTGACATTTATATATCACTTTAAAATTGTCAAAGCTCTGTAGGTTTTATCTCATTTGATCCTCACAACAACTTTTCAAGGTAGGTGCTATTTTAGCCCCATTTTACAGATGAAGAAATTGAGGCTGAAAAAGTTGCCCATCGTCACATGGTAAATAAATATCCCAGGCAGAGTTTGAACCTAACAGGCTTTAATAAGAATCTTTTGGTGAAGATGACCAGTGATCTTCAAAGAACCAAATCCAAGGACTTTTCCCAAATCTCCCAAGGACTTTTCCTCTAATACTTGTGTAAGTTGCAATGCAATTGGTCAGCTGTTCCTCCTGGAAACTTGCTTCATCTCTCACCTCCATGCAGATGACTCCTAAATCTAATTTTTGTAGAAACCTCAGAATACAACTCAGACCTGAACTGGTGCCTGATCTAAAAAGTGGTCATCCAGACTTTGTCTGAAAAATTCCAACCTTCAGCCATACTTACATAAGATGACCTCAAGATCCTTCATTGTTGTGGTTGCTAGTCTCTGGACACCATCCTGCTTACCGATTTCCTTCCTAAAATGTGATATCCAGAACTGAGATGATGCTCCATGTGTGGTCTGACTTGGATAGAGAAGAAAGAAATTATTACTTCCCTGTCTGGGTTACTATACCTCTCATGCCAGCGAAGATCACATTCCATTCCATTTCTTGGCTTCCTTATGGTATCACCAACATTCAGAGTTTGCAATCCACTAAAGTTCCAAGATCTCTTACTGACAAACTGATTTTAGCCATGCTTCTCCCATCTTTTTATACTTGTAAGATTGCTTTCCAAACCCAAGCATAAGACTTTATAGTTATGGATATTTAATCTTTGTTTTGGCTCAATCCTCTAGATAGTCAAGATTTTTTGGGCCCTGACTATGTATCCCTTTCAGTTGTTTGTAATCTTTGTATTTGATAAATATATTTGCTATCCCTTTGTGCCAGTCACTGATTAAAATAATGATAACACAAGACCCTGGGCACATTCCATTGGAAATCTCCTTGACATTAACATTGAACTTTGGGTTCAGATTCTTGATATCTGATTATTCAACCAGTTCAGTATTCGTTTAATTATACTTTCATCTTATCCATGTGTTTTTATATTTTCTACCAGAATAACATAAAAAACCTTGCCAAAATATTTGCCAAAATTTATACAAACTATATCTGTAGCATTTCTTTTATCTTCCAGTCTAGTAACCATGTGGGAAAAAAAAGAGTGAGGGTTGTCTGGCATGACCTTTTCTTGATTAAGTCATGTTTTTCTCTTTGTGATGACCATTTGCTTTTCTTGATATTTACTAGCCAATCCTTTAATAACACATTCTAGAAGTTTTCCATGAATTAAAATCAGGCTTACAGAATCTATTCTCTTTTCTCTGGGAAAATCATGATATTTATCATTCTCCAATCCTGTGGTGCCTCTCTAGTTCTCTATAATTTTTCCCCAGACAATCCACATATTATTTTCTTTAAAAACAAACAAACAAAAAAACCCCCAAAGTTTTATTGATAACTTTTGTCTCCATATCATGGTTATTTCAACTCCTTTACTTTAACATCACATACTTTTTTTGTGACAAGGGAAAAAAAGAAGTTGCTTTTATCTGACATGGCAACTGCATCTTACATCATATTAAATATGATGTCTTAGTAGTTCTCTCTCCCTCTGCTATGAAGGAGAAGCTATGTGTTTTATGATGCTTCTGCTGTTCTCATTGGCTTTTCAAGTAGAGAGTTTAAATTTCTTTTAGTCATCTTTTATTTGCATTTTTTTAGTCACTGTATATGTCACTTAGTCAAGAAACTTTTTTTTTAAAGCACTTACTATGTGCCAGGCACTGTGCTAAACGCTGGGGACATAAAGGTAAGCGACAGTAGCTGCTCTCAAGGAATTCACATTCTAATGATGGAAAGAGCATGCAAGTGACTCTATACAAACAAGTTACACACAGGGTAAATTTGAAATAATCAGTAGATGGAAGCATTAATTCATACAGATCTTTCTAGGTTTCTCTGAACTCTTCATATTTATTTTTGGTTATTGAAAAATGCTATTATATTTATATGCTTTTTTTTCTTCACCATCGCCCAATTGAAGGACTCCCATCTTTTTTCTAGATCTTTGCTTCCACACAGAGTGCTATTATGAATATCTTGCTATATTTTGGAGCTTTGTCTCTGTCTTTGGTTTCCTTGGGGCATGGGTCCAATTGAAGAATTGCTGAGTCAGAGGGAATAGTTACTTTTCAGTTCAACGAAAAGTGCATCAGTGTGCCTGTTATCCCACAGTCCCTCCGGCATAGACTATTTTTGTGTGTGTGCCATTTTTGCCATTTTGCATAGTGTCAGGTAAAAATGCAGAGTTATTTTAATTTGCACTTACCTTACTGCTAGTTATTTGGGCATGTGGACATTTATAGTTAGTTACTTTTTCTTTGGAAAACTTTTTATATCTTTTGACCATGTCTATTGTGGAATAGCTCTTGGTGCTATGTTTGTGTGAATTCTGTATATATTTTGGATGTTAAACTTGTACGACTGACATTTGATATGGATGTTATTCCTCATTCTGTTTCCCTTCTAATTCATATTCATTGCTTTTATTTGTACAAAATATTTTTAATTTTATGTAGTCAAAATTATCCATTTCATTTTTTTCTGATCTTTTTTATCCCTTATTTGTTTGAGAATTATTCTCCTAGCTATAGTTGTTTTCTATGGTGTCCTTACTAAAAATGTATTTTTTTCTTACTGCTATCCTTTACCTTCTAAAAACTCAGTGCTGTTGTGCGCTAAGTACATAAGAGTACTCAAACCTTGGTTTCATGTGCTCTGTTCTTTGGGAAATACCAGGGTTGGATAAGGTCAATGTTACTTCAGAGTTAAGGGTAACCACTATGTAGAGAATTTTTCCCTTTAATTATAAAATTTATTCATTTTTGAAATTTATTTTAAAAATTTAAAATTCCAAATTCTGTCTCTCCCTCCTAATCTTGCCCTACCTATTGAGAAGGCAAACATTGTGATATTAATTTTACATATGAAGTTATGTGAAACATGTTTCCATATTAGCCATGTTGCAAAAAAGGCAAGAAAAATAAAAAAATGAAAAAAGTGTGCTTCAATCTATATTCAGAGTTCATTAGTTCTCTCTCTGGAGGTGAATAGTATTTTTCATCATGAGTCCTTTGAAATTATCTTGCATCATTGTCTTGATCAGAGGAGCTAAATTTTTTTCACAGTTGATCATTATTACAACATTGATGTTACTGGGTACAATATTCTCCTGGGTCTGCTCGCTTCACTTTGCATGAGTTCATATAAGTCTTCCCAGGTTTTTCTGAAAGCATCTTGCTCATCATTTAATAGTATTCCATCACAACCCTATATTGAAACATGTTCAGCTAGTCCCCAATTGATAGGAATCTCCTCATTTCCCAATTCTTTGCCACCACAAAAGAGTTGCTATACATATTTTTGTACATATAGATCCCTTTTTTAAAAAAAAATTCTTTGGATTTCTATGGGGTACTGATGTAGTGTTGGTATTGCTGGGTCAAAAGGTACACAATTTCATAGCCCTTTGGACATAATTCCAAATCGTTCTCCAGAGTGGTTGGACCAATTTATAACTCTGCCAACAATGTATTAGTATTCCTATTTTTCACATCCCCTCCAGCATTTATACTTTTCCTGTTTGTCATGTTAGCCAATCTAATAGCTGTGAATCGATACTTCAGAGTTGTCTTGATTTGTATTTCTTTAATCAAGAATGATTTAGAACAATTTTTCATATGACAATAGCCTTGGTTTCCTCTTCTGAAAAATTCCTTTATCAGAGAAACATTCCGTAAAAATTTTCCCCTAGTTCCCTGTTTTCTTTCCAACTTTGACTGCTTTAGTTTTGTTTGTGCAGTCACTTTTAAATTTCTTGTATTCAAATTATCCATTTTACTTCCTGTGATCTTCTCTATCTCTTATTTATTCTTAAATTCTTCCCTTATCCATAGGTCTAGCAGGTAAAGATTTCCATTCCCTTCTAATTTACTTATGATGTTACCTTTTATTTCCAAATCATTTACCTATTTTGACCTTATTTTGGTATATGGTGTGAAATGTTGGTTTATACCTAATTTCTGCCAAACTGCTTTCTAATTTCCTAGCAAGTTTTGTCAAATGGTGAGTTCTTGTCCCTGATGCTTGGATCTTTAGTTTTATCAAACACTAGATTATTACGGCCGTTTATTGCTATATATTATGTACCTAATCTATTTAACTAGCTTTTTAGTTGATTTTCTAGGGCTCTCGAAGTATACCATGATATCATCTACAAAGAAGGATAGTTTCGTTTTCTCATTGCCTATTTTTTTGCCTTCAATTTCTTTTGCTTGTCTAATTGCTATAGTGAGCATTTCTAATACAATATTGATGAAGACTGGTGAAAACAGACATTCTTGCTTCATCCTTGGTCTTATTGAGAGGACTTCTAGTTTATCCCTATTACAGATAATGTTTGCTCTTGGTTTTAGAAAGATACTACATATTTTAGGAATGGCTTCATTTATTCTTATGCTTTCTAGTGTTTCAGTTTTTTTAAATAGGAATGGGTCTTATAGTTTGTCAAAAGCTTTTTTTGTATCTATTGATATAATCACATAGTTTTTGTTGTTTTATTATTGATATGGTCAATTATGCTTATAGATTTCTTAATATTAGACCAGCTCTGTATCCCTGGAATAAATCTAACCTGGTCATAGTGTATATTCTTTGTGATATATAGTCACCTTGCTAATATTTTATTAATTTATTAATTTTGCATTGATATTCATCACAAAAACTGATAGTGTTTTTCCTCTGTTTTTGCTATCCCTGGATTAGACATCAGAATCAAAATTGTATCACAAAAGGAATTTGGTAGGACTCTTTTGTCTATTTTTTAAAATATAGTTTTTTATAGTATTAGGATTAATGGTTCCTTAAAAGGTTGGTAGAATTAGTTTTTAAATCTCCCAGTGCATCCCTCTTTCCTGGCCATCCAGTTTTTGAGATCATTCCAACATAATCAACTTACTCCTCTGTACTCTGTTTAGAGTCCTTTTAATTGCCCCAATAGCAATAAAGGTCTTAGGAATTACATATATATTTCCGTATAGGAATACAAACAGTCCCTTATTGAATCCTTTATGATTTCTTTGTCATTTTTACAATTTTATGCTTCTTTTGAGACTTGTATTTGAAATTTAAATTTTCTGTTCAGCTCTGGTCTTTTCATTAGAAATGCTTCAACATTTTCTATTTCATTAAATTTTACATGGGTAAAAGAATTTTATGTGGATTTTCCTAAGTTTCATGTGATCCTGACTGACATTTCTTTCTGATTGTTTTCTCTTTGACCTCAGAACTCTGAAATGTGACTACAATGTGAGTTTTCATTTTGGAATCTCAGGAAGTGATTAATAGATTCTTTTCATTTCTATTTTATCCTCTGGTTCTGCGTTATCAAAGCAATTTTCCTTTATGATTTCTTGAAATATGATGTCTAGGCTCATGACTTTCAGGTAGTCCAATAATTCTTAAATTATCTCTTTTCACTCTCTTTTTTAATTCAGTTGTTTTTCTGATATGGTTTACATTTTCTTTTACTTTTTCATTTTTTTCAAATTTGTTTTATTATTTCTTGATGTCTCATGGAGTCATTAGCTTCCACCTGCCCAATTCTAATTTTTAAGAAATTATTTTCTTCAGTGAGTTTTTTTCCATTTGATCAAATCTGCTTTTTAAATAGCTATCTTTATTGATGAAGCTTTGTATTTCTTTTACCACTTGGCCAATTCTGTCTTTTAAAGTATTATTTTCTCCAGTAGCTTTTTGGACATCTTTTATCAAGCTGTTATCTTTTCATAATTTTCTTTCATTGCTCTAATTTTTTGCCTAGTTTTTCCTCTACCGTTCTGATTCTTAAAATGATATGTGTGTATACACAGACACAATACATATATACATGCATATATATATCTAAATATGTATATGCATATATATTTACATACACACATATACTCTTTAAGGAATTCTTGTTGGGCTTGTGTCTAATTTATATTTTCCCCTCTTTGAGGCTTTGTTTATAGCTGTTCTGACATTGTTGTCTTCTTGTGAGTTTGTGTCTTATCTTCCCTGTTACCATTGTAGCTTTTGATTGCCACATTATTTTGTTGTTGTTGTTTGTTCATTTCTTGAACTATTTCTTGACTTTGAACTTTATGTTAAAGTTGGGTTCTGTTCCTGCCCCTGGGGTATGGATTAGGGGAGGGGCACTGTCCCAAGCCTTAGATTTTTTTTTCCCATTGCTGTTTTCAGATCGAGTTTCAAGGTGGTGTGATCTGGGGAGAGTTGTGGTCACTTCTCTCCAGGTCTGCACTCTGGTCCTTACCTAGGAAGGGCTCCTTTTCCTTACAGTCTTAAGGCTATGGATCCTTAGGGTTCCTGCTCCCTTATAACTAAAAGTGCTTCTCTTCTCTCTTTTATCCTGCCCCTTCTCAAAAGTCTGTTTTCCTTTTGACCATTACCTTCTTTAAGTCACTCTCCTTATTGCCCCCTCTTTCTCTTATCTTCTTCTTGTCCTACTTGGAGAGAAACTCCTGAAACTGCAAACCCAGAAGTGAGTATAGGCAATGGAACTGCCAGACAATACCTACTCCTGTGTCCTGTGCACAGGGTCCCCTGTAATCTCTTTCTGACTAGTTGCTTGATCTTCTTACCATCTCTGGCTTAAGAGCTCCTAAAGTTTCTGCTGCTGTTGTCACTGTCTCCAATGCCCACTACTCCACTACAACCCCATTACCTTCAGTTTAGCACCCAATACAGTGTCATAGACCTCTCCTTTTGACTTCCTAAGTCATCTTGGGCTAGGAAAAAATGTCTTAACTTGACCTTTTTTTTTCTTTACTGACCCAGAATTTGATTTGAAGCATTATTTTAAAGTTGTTTGGAGGGGTAGGTTGGGAGATCTTAATTACAGTGCTTTCTCCACCCTGCCATCTTGTCTTCTGCCCTGGGAGGCTGAAAGATGACCATTATGAACATTGCTTCAGGGAGCTTTCAATTGGCCACTGTGGTAGGGTCTATTCACCTTAACTATTCCTATTCTTCTGAACTAAGTAGTCCTTCTGCAATTTACTTTCTTGAGTTCTTACACTGGGCCCCAGAATCATGAATGCGTCAGGAGTGAGTCCCCTATAACACTGTTTTGGGTGAGAAGTGCTTATTAAGTCTTTTGAAATTAGATCTTTTCTTTACCTTTCCCTCATTCCTTTTATTAGGTAGCTGATTCCTCCTGTGCTATATTAAGAACTATTCTTGGGACTTGGAAATCCCTGGTAGACTAGGGCCAATTTATATTTAGGCAATATCCAAAGGTACTGCCTAAAACTCTTACATCTGTAGGGTAATAGTGTTGCCCTGTACCAAAGTGCCTACTGATTGGTGGAGGGGTATAGGAGAGGCGGGGAGTTTGAGTTAGGGCTTTGTGCTACAAATTGTCTCCTCTCACATTAAAAATGGGGGACTTTCCTGGGAGATTTCCAAGGGGTTAACTCTGAATTCATTGTCAACATTGCTATAGCCTTGAGGATCACAGGGCCATTCTAATCTATAAGGGAGGCCTAGAGAACCCAACAGTGAAGGCAGGAACACTATAGGATCATAGGAACAATGACTTTCCCTATTCCTGGCATTGTTGAATTCTCTGTTTGGGGGACTCCTTATTTGTAATATTTGTATGGTAGTGAGAGAGCTGCCTTTGGAAACCTCTCTTTCCAAAACCTTCCCAGGATCCATCTCCTAGCCTTTCTTACTGCCACCTCCTGACCCAAGTTTTTCAGACATCTCTTTCAGACATCTCAGGCTTAGCAGTCACAATGTCACATTTGGCATTTTCTTCAAAACCTTAAAATGTAATACAGTGCCTAGCACATAGTAGTGCTTACTAAAATACTTATAGACTTCATACCTGGCAATTTGAGCTCCTTGGAGGCACATAATTGCTCTCTCTCATCCTCATGAATATCATGGATATTCATTCTCTGTTAACCAGTTTTGTTTTGTTCTTCCAAGTATAAAGAACATTCTCCTTGGCAAATTGAACAACTATGCCTTCTTTCATTGGTTTTAATTTTCTCTTCTCTTCCTTTCTTAATCTTTCTTTTTCCCCCAAATAAATTAGAACAGAAACAGCTCGCCATTTTGTGGTGATCAGATTTCCTCACCATTGTCAGCACATTCTGACCTTTAGCACTCCAACACTACTATTTTTACAGGACTCTGTCACACTTGTATTCATCCTTTCTTGCTTTCATTTTTGGTACATGTTTTCTTAAAATATATCTTTCTGAGTGAGTTCCCTATGCATCCACACCAACCTCCCTCTTTAAGAAACAACCTCATTTCTTCTTTGGAGGAATTATTTCTTTCTGTCTTTAGTATTTCTTTTTGTGAACCTTCTATGTTCCTTGGGTGGACTCCCTTAAAGAATTTTAGTGTATGGGACACTACAGTAAAGTTTTCTTTTCTCTGAACCCTTTGAAATCCCTTTTCACAAAATCTTGGGTGCATATCACTCTGATGTTTTCCCTATCACAAATTTTAAGCTGGAATGGTTGTTTCTACCCAAGACTATAACCATTTCCTCTTCAGTAACTATTTCTTCCTTGTTGATGAGAATTGGACCCCAAATATGTCCCTTTCATTATAACAAGTAAAGAAATTGCTGTTTTGCTTTGGGCACAGTAAGTTCAGATAATTACAGTCCTCATTATAACTCTCCTGCTGCCATCCCAAGCTAGTGATCTCTTGCCTTAACCCTACATATATTTCCTTTTTCTGCATTATAGTTTTCTGACAACATAGCTTCTGTTCTTGCTTCTAGCAACCCTGTCTCTAAATTTTGTTTGTATCCCAGTACCTTGCACAATTCCCTGCATACTTTAGGCACTTGATAAAAGTTTATCAAATTAAATTGGACCTAATTCTATCTCTAATTCTTAAAGAAATTAATTCAGACTATTTATTGGAAGGTCAAATACTGAAACTTAAATACTTTTTCCACATGGTGAGAAGATAAGACTCCTTTAAAAAGACCCTAATATTGGGAAAGAATGAAGGCAAAAAGAAAAGGGGACAGCAGAGGGTGAGATGGAAAGTGTCATGGAAATAATGACCATGAACCTGGAGAACCTTTGAGAGATAGTGGAGGATGGAAGGGCCTGGGTGCATGCGGTCACGAAGAGTCAGACATGACTGAATAACAAAAGCAATGCTATGTCAATTTAAAATTTGAGTTTACTGACGAGCATCTACATATCCACCTTCATCCTTTTTAGATACCTCCCCCTCTCCCTCTCTTCCTTCTCAGACTCATTGGTGATTATGTTGCCATAAATTCCCCATTGAAAGTCTCTCATTTCTCTGGAGCCAACTTCCTTTTCATAGCCTCAGGCCGTGGGATCCTATATGTACCATCTCTTAAGTCTCTAAATTTGATTTAATTTATGTAACAATTATATGCAAGTCACTGTGTTAAGCTGGGAAGATACAAAAAGGAAGCCTTTATTGCTCCCAAGATCCATTCTCAGAAAGGCACGTATGCTCCTTGTCTTCTTCCTCTTCCTCTCCTCCTCCTCCTCCCCTCTTCCTCTTAATCATCATCAACCTAAAGTGTTTAAATTTGCAGTGTTTGATATACACTATCTCATTGGATCCTCATACTCTCTGAGGAAGGAATTACCCATATTATCAACTCCATTTTACAAATGAGCATATTAAGACTTACATGAAAGAAAAGCTTACTATTTAATTGTTTATTAATTGCTAATTAAGTGCTTACCAATGTGCCAAACACTGTGTTAAATTCTGGGAATATAAATACAAAAATGAGACAGTTCCTGACCTCAAAAAAGTTGCTTTCTAATAGGAGGAGACAGTGCACATGAGGAGTGGTAATGTAGGAGGAGTGTTTTGATATGGGAACTCACAGGGATGGTGGGTACAATCAACTAGGTGGCTCTGTGAAAAAGCACTCAACTTGGAGATAAGAAGATCTGAGTTAGAATCTTGCCTCAGATACTTTTTAGCTCTGTAATGTTGAGCAAGTAACTTAGCCTCTGTCTGCCTCACTCTCCTCATCTGTGAAGTGGGTATAGTACCTAGCTCACGGGGTTGTTTTGAGGATCAAATGAGATATTTGTAATGCACTTTACAAACCTAAAAAGTGCTATATAAATACTAGTAATTAATAGTTGTTATTATTAGTAAAGCTATAGAGCTATTTCCAGAAGCAATTATACTATTGATTAGATTGTGGTTCCCAGAGAAAGAAGTGAAAAGCAGAGTAGGGAGTGGTTATGGTATATTATGTCAGGGCAGATGGTAAGAAGTTGGCTGGGGCAGACAGCTAGATGGCATATGAAGCATGATTTTGTTGGTCTTATGAAGATCAAGTGACTTTCCCAAGGGTCTTCTAGGTAGTACATGTTGGAAATAGGATTGGCTCTCCTGACTCTATGTCAAATGTTAAGACTATATTTGCCTTTTTCATCGGTAACAATCATAAAATTCTAAGGTGGTACGATCACTACTTTCCAAGATTCTCAGCATTTGTATTTCCCCCCCTAACTCCTCATTATTGGTCATATTCAGAAGCAGTTAGGAGAAGACAGGAATATTTGAGAATAAAGTTTTCAGGCTCCGAGATTTATTTATTCTACCATCCTCTCAGCAGCTGTATTTTACTTTATTGCTTTAGTTGATAATCAAATCCTTTTGTAAAAACCCAATCTCTGTCTTGTGTAAATAAAGGGTTAGTAGAAGTTTTTTCATGCCAAAGTCAGTGCTAATCTGTACAAGTCAGGGCATCTCAGAGATCAGGCATGGGTTGGTGGTAGGTAGCAAGAGAGAAGTCACCTGTTGTATCCAGTCTTTTGGATTGGATCCTGATCACAGCCAAGGCCAGCAGAGAGAAGGTACAGTACTTGTTTACTGAGCAGGGTGGGGAGGTTGCTAGGCAACCACGTCAGAAGCAGAGAGGCAAATGATGACCTCACCAACATATGAAGCCAAGGGTCATACAAAGGAGAGTCCAAAAGAAGTGTCAGTGAAGATGTCAGAAAATGGGGGTCATCAATTCTTAGACTCAGTAAACAGAAAGAAGTGGGATCAAGAACATCCAAACCAGCAAAAAAGGGTGGAGAAGATTAAGACCAAAGATCAGAGTGAATTTGCAAGTCAAGCCAACAGATATAGTGTTAAAATAGCCTCTATGTGTCACTGTTCTAAGCTCCAGGGGTGAAAGGAAAGGCAATATCTCAAGTTATTTGCAATCTAAGTGGGGGGGGGGAGACAACAATTTGCTCTGAGTATGCTCCAGACACATTCAGGCAGAGGGGTTCTTTTTTTTTTTTCTGTTTTCTTTTGGCGGGGGGGAGGTAGGGCAATTGGGGTTAAGTGACTTGCCCAAGGTCAAGCAGCTAGTTTTGTATTAAGTGTCTGAGGCCGGATTTGAACTCAGGTCCTCCTGACTCCAGGGTCAGTGATCCATTCACTGTGCCACCTAGCTGCCCCTAGAGGGGTTCTTTTATTCCTTCTACTGGATTCCCATATGATGGTCTCATCATAGGCTGAGATATCAAATAACAAGATTCAGTATAAGAGCATAAAACAGTTATGGGTGTGCCTCGTTAGAAACCAAAGGAAAATTAAAAAGTATCTTAGGTGGAGCAAGAGCTGAGGTTGAGCTGTAAGTGCTGGTCTGTCCCTCCCCTCCCCTTCCTAACTAGGATGTTAAGTTTGTTTATAGGCTGGTACATTCTCTACATGAATTTTCAAAAGTTGGTGGTCTTAGAATTTTCAGAAACAATTGGTAGTATTGATTCAGTTATGGTTCCCAGGGTAAAGAGGTGAAATATAGAGTAAGTAAGAGGGGATATGGTCCATGGCACTAGGGCAGATGGCAAGAAGTTGGCCTGGGTGGGCAGTTGGAGGATGTGATGTAGCAGGTATCAGAGAAGTTAAGTAGCTTAGCTCAGGGTCAACCAGGTAGTATCAGAAGCAGAATTCAAACTCAGGTCTCTCCTGACTCTAAGTCTAGTACTCTAGATCTTTGATTTCTTTGGCAATGAAGTGGAAAATCTGTATATAGTCAGTATCAAGAATGTTGCTTTCCTCTTCCTTCTGGAATGTGGACTTGGGTCTCAATTTTGATTATTTGTGGATCACCCCCTACCCATTGCAACCTCCTATCTAGAAACACCCTTTCCAAATCAACTTAAACCTCATCAGTGCACCATTTACTTAGATTAGGAAAAATGTGACAATATAAAGAAACGTCAAGTTATGGCTAATATAAAATGTGTCTTCACTTTCATTCACCCCTTGTGTTGCCTCCTTGTGTCCTCTACCCACCATGATGGAGTTCTATCTCCCTCTATCTACCATGATGGAGTTCCATCTCCCTCTATCTACCATGATGGAGTTCCATCTCCCTCTACCCACCGTGATGGAGTTCTATCTCCTTCTGTCTACCATGATGGAGCTCCATCTCCCTCTAACTACTATGATGGCATTCTATCTCCCCCAATCCTTCACTTGCCTCTGTGCCCACAGGAGGATAACCTCTGTACCCATAGGCAGGGAGTTCAAGTACTGCCTCATAAACTTCTGTTTCCTACTGTGGTCAGAAAGGATTAAAGGAGAACAACTCAGTCATTCATGGAAATAACTCAGTAAGGTGTCATCAGGTCTTGGGGTGTCCTGATTTATCAGTCATAGTAGGAAGGGAATGAAGTTTCACTTCCAGAAAGTAATATATTCTAGAGAAAGATTATTGTGTACTTCAGAGGTGTCACACTCATCTGAGAATGCCAGAACCAGAATAAAATATAATTGGGAAATGTTTAACAAAATAATAAATAAAAATATAATACAACATATATATATATATATATATATATATGATTAATTTGTGGTTTTTCTAAGTCAATATGCCTCCCACAGGGATATTTTTTAATTTGTGTTTGATACCACTGGTGTACCCCACTTTGGCCTCAGGGAGGGGATAGCTGCAGCCGTGTTAATTGCCCCCATCTTTAACCATGCTCATCCTTTCCCTCTATCCCTTCATCCTTCTTCCTCCCCCTCTTCTTCTTCCTCCTCCTCCTCTTTTTCTGTTTCCCTCATTGTTTCTTTTGTCCTCAGTTTGGCTGAACAATCTAGTTTCCTTTTCTGCCAGGCATTAGGCATTGTGAGAAAAGGGGACAGATAATGTTACACTGGATGTCACTACTAGTGGGCACTAGAAAACACCCTTCAGAGAAAGCTGGAGTCAAATCTATTCAGAAGATGTGCCCCCTACAAGAGTAATAACAGCCAGACCTTGGTGTTCTGAAAGATTTCATGGATCTCCCTGAGCTCCAAATATTACCACAGAATAGCTTGGGGGAGAGGAAATTGTTGAGAATGCTCTGACTTAGAAGGAGAAGCAATTTTCAATGAAATACAATGACAGGGACCACTTTAACAAAAGAAAGAGGAGTGTATAAAATGAGAAAAGAAGGCAGCGGTCAGTCTGGCCAGTGACACCACTTACTTTTTTTCTATTGGTAGAGGGCTCTATCATTAACATTCACAGTGTTATTGTAGGCACCGGCAGACTCAAATTATCAACAGATTCTGATGTGGAATGGATACTTTAAATATGCATTTACATTTTATTACTTGAATAAAAAAGAAAATGGTGCTGAATCCAGAGATCATTTGGTATTAATAGGTGTCAATTCTGGAGCTTACCCATGAGAAATTATTGTATGCATGTACATATATATGGACTTAGTATACATACATTTATACTCACTAGCCTCTGGCAGAGGGTAGACACTTAAAATGAGGACATTAGGGAAATAGTTTGGCCTTATAATTTACATATATTAATATGTTCATAGACTCCCAGTTCCCTGATTATGTTGTAGTCAATGGTGGTAAGTCAGGCCTGACTGGTCGCTCAAGTTCATCATTGGAATAATAATAATACCTTCCTAGAATTTATACAATGCTCTAAGGTTTGTAAAGAACTTTATCAATATTGTCTCATTCTATTCTCACAACCTACCTGGGAGGAAAGTGCTATTAGTATCTCTATTTTGCAAATAAGGATACTGAGACACACAGAACTTATGTAACTTGCCCAGGGTCACACAGCAAGTAAGTGGCTAAGGCTGGATATGTACTTAAAACTCCCTGACTCTAGGTTCAGAACTCAATTAACCATAAGCTCTAGTTATTGTTGTTGTGACCTCATTTTGGGATTTTCTTGACAAAGAAGCAAGAGTGGTTTGCTATTTCTTTTTCAGCAGATGAGGAACTGAGGCAAATAAGGTTAAGTGATTTGATCAGGGTCACATAGCTAGCAAGGGTCTGAGGGTAGGATTTGAACTCATGAAGATGAGGTTTTCTGATTACAAACCCTGTGCTCCATCCACTGTGCCACCTAGCTTCCCATACCACCTAGTTGCCCCATAATAAATCATCTAGCTTTTAATTTAAGGAGTTTTATTTAACCATATCAGGGCAGTTAGGTGGCATGGTGAATAGAATGCCAGGCCTAAAGTCAAGAAGACTCATCTTTCTGAGTTCAAATCTGGCCTCAGACACTTACTAGTTATGTGACCCTGGGCAAGTCACTTACCCCTGTTTGCCCCACTTTCCTCATCTGTAAAATGAACTGGAGAAGGAAATCATAAACCATTCCAGTGTCTTTGCCAAGAAAACCCCAAATGGAGTCACAAAACGTTAGACATGACTGAAAAATAACTGAAATATGACCAACAACAGCAACATTCTACTTTACTGTGGAAAGGATATTTAGCAAGAAAGCAGCAATAATACATTCTCATTTGTTATGTTCTGGTCAGAAGTATTTGTATGGTTTGGGAAAGGAGAACCTGATTCCTGGTGTAATGATTTTTGTATTTTGACCAATAGGAAGCTAGAGTCAATGGTTAAATTCTTAGTCACCTGGAACAATTTTTAAGTCTTAAGGGCAGTTTTAGTACCTGTAAAGGAAAAACTAGGTTAGCTTGCATGGGTTAGGGTTGTAGGAAAATAGCCAGCCTACTTGGCAGGCAATATCTTTTACCAGGAAATATTGTTCCTGCTATATCAGCCATGGCCATGTTTCTATAGGCATGGATAGATGAAATGAGATTAATTGGTTTGAATAATTGATTGTCATAACTTAGTACAATGATACTTAGATGAGATAGAATATAAAATAATATATAAATAATATTAGTTAATATTAATATCTTATGTGTAAATATATGTGTATGTATGTATATGTATGTATATATACATACAGTAGTATCTAAGAGAAACAGGAACCACTACACTGTACATAAGGATCCTTGCCCAGGCATTTTGATTTAGAAAACCACATATTAACATTATCTATGTCCTATTGTACCTATTGTCTTTTAAATTTATTTTGCTAAATATTTCCCAACTACATTTTAATCTGGTTCCTGCCACAAGACCATTACAGTCTGTACCATGTTTAATACTTCTGTTGTAAAAAGTAGTACTCTTTAAGACTGAAGATCCAAGTTCAAGTCTTGGCTCCAACTGGTCTGTAACTGATGAAGATGATAACAATAACTTACATCTTCTTTAAGCAGTTTACAAAGCACTTTGCACCCACTCTTTACCCTAACCTTGGGAAATGAGTGCAACTGATGTTATTGTCTTTATTTTTTTTTAAAGCAATTGGGGTTAAGTAACTTGCTCAAGGTTACACAGCTAGTCATTATTTATGCGTGGGTGCTCATTTTCTGAGGCCGGATTCGATCTCGGGTCATCCCAACTCCGAAGCTGGCGCTCTTACTCACTGCACCACCTAGCCGCCCCACTGTCTTTATTTTTAAGATGACAAAATTGAGACTCAATCATGGTGTTACTATCTGCATGTGTCTGATATGGAATTTGAACTCAGCTTTTTGTGACTCCAAGCCTAGCACCATGCTATGTTACATAATCTCTTTGGGCTTTAGTTTCCTCATCAATAAAATGAGGTGAGAGGCTGGAGTACCTTTCCTTCTAGCTTTTATATTCTGTGATCCTATGACAAAATTATTTTATCTTGCCATATTGGACCTTGAATGAGAAGTTACTTTGGTGACTTGAAGTAATCAGAGCTTCTATATCTATGGCTCCCATGTATCTTATCTATTTTGATTTGCTCAACAAACCCATGAGATGGGTAGAGTAAATAGTATGACCCTGTAGTGGGAACCACATTGGAATACCCAGGATGGCTGCTGGCACAGGTTCTTAGATCTGCTTTACTAGGAAAGATAGTTTTTCAATGGGTCAACAATCTTTTTAAAATTACATTCACTAGTTCAGGGGAAAAGTCAGCACCCTGAACTTTAGAGAAAATACAAGCAGAGAAATAAAGACCAACAGACAGGGCTTTAAGTGTCTGAGAAATTAGCACAGATCAACAGACAGATCCAAATGTCTGACCAATGCAATACATACACAGTTACCAGAGAGAGAAGCATCAACATCTGGGTTTTTCAAAGCCAGGGGGCTCCTTAACCACTACCCAGAGTCTCATCTGGTCAAATCACAAGAACACTCTTCCAATGAGTGAACCCCAAAGCAAAATGCTAACCTTAGAGTAAATATACTCTTTTTAGAACCAGAGGGCATCACAACCCTCATGACTCAGTGCCTAATTAGAAATTGACAAAAGGTGTGAAAGCCTTCCTTACAAGCAAGCTTCTCCTAAGTAAGTTTCCCTTAATGGGCTCCATGGGTGGGGAAGATCTTATATCCCATTAACATTACAGACCCCCATTTCAGAAATGAGGAAAGTAAAGTTCAGCAACTTCTACGAATTGCTAATAAATACAGCTAATAAGTAGCACCTAAGTCTTATTTTACTTTAATTTGAATGCCCTTTTGCTACACCACAGCTCATTCTACATCACTGACATTATAGTGAGCTACCTGGAACTGATAAGATTGAATCCTCTAGTCCAGGGCTGCTTAAACTTTTTCCACTCACAACCCCTTTTTGCATTTAGGCTGCATTTACTGGTGTTGCATGGCCTGAGGGCATGCACATTCAAAGCACCCGTGCTTTATGTTTAGAACCAAGGCTGCAGACTAGTAGCTGATCTAATATGGGCAAGCACTGCCAGAAACACCTTGGATTCATTCTGTTTGGTTTTTAATTAATTTGGTCACTACAATTCAGAAACCTTTTACTGCTGCCAAATATTTTGTGACCCTACATGAGGTTGCAACCCATAGTTTCAGAAGACTACCTATCTTCAGACTGCTTTAGTCCCGTCTCAACTGGTCATTATTTACGTTAGAAGTTTGCAAAGTGCTTCACATATATTTTATCTCATTTGGTTCTCACTGCAACCCTGTAAGATATGTGCTAGGATCATCTGCATTTTAGAGGTGAGGCTACAGATACTGAGAAAGGTTAAGTTACATGCCCAGGGTCATATAGCAAGCAAATGTCTGGGGCCAATTTTGAATTCAGGTCAGTGGTGCTCTGTCCTCTTAACTAGAGGTGTCAAATGGGAGGCCTACAGGTGGCAGTAAAACTCCTGAGGGACGCCAGAAAAAGCAATGTTTAACAAAACAAATAAAAATGCAATACAACATAGATAATGTAAATGCATGGCTTTTTCTAAGTCAATATTACAAAACAATTCTATTTGATTTTGACACACTGCCCAAGCCACCTTGTTAATATTTAAATTTCTCCAGAGACCTGTGAATTTTTAGCAAGGACATGCTTTCCACTAGTATAGATTCCAACTCTTTTACTTTATTTTTTTAAATTTCTTTTTTGCTTTTTGGAGGGCAATTGGTGTTAAGTGACTTGCCCAAGGCCACATGGCTAATTTTGTGTTAAGTGTCTGAGACTGGGTTTGAACTCAGGTCCTCCTGACTCCAGAGCCGGTGCTCTATTTATTCACTGTGCCACCTAGCTGCCCAAACTCTTTTACTTTAAGGAGGATTTTGTGTGTGTCTATGTGTTTTGGAGGGGGAGTAAAAAACAACAAAACAATGAAAAAGAAAGCTTCATTAGTTTGTGGTCAACCTTGGGTGATAAGCCTCTCCTAACCTAGGCTCAATCTCGTGATAATTTCTCACCTGTCTATACTCTTTCTCGTCTGATTGAGCCCAGGTTTTGTGGTCTATTGGCATAACCTTTGGAAATATGAATGGCAAATTAATACAGATTAACTGATCTTTGAGCACTATGCTGACATCTTTGGGGGTCTTTAAGTGGTAGAAGAGGGAGGTAAACCTCACATATTTGGGTGGCCCAATGAAGGTTGTATGGAGTGAAAGACCAATGTTTCCCATTTGAGACTGAGGCAATAGGGTTGGGGGTAGGGATAGGTAGAGAAGGGGAAACCTGGTTCAAGAAAGTGATTTCTCTGTGAAGAATAAGGCATGAAACTTAAAAAAAAAATCGACAGGTGCTCTACTGACTAACATCTCCCTATCTTATACATGATAGGCCCAGCTGGACTGAATGAATGTATGTTGCCAGATGGCTAATGAGAATGTTATCTACCATTTGGGATGTTTCCCTGACAAATGAAGATATGTCTGGGTAGTGATCTATGTTTTTTTTTTTAATGTATTTGAAAACTTTTTTTTATAATGAGATAAATAAACATTGAAAGAGAAATCTGACCTTGGCATGGATAGTCTTGAAAGAGGAAAAACATCCTCTATGCTTTTTCTTTATAAAAAAAAACAACAACACCAAAAATGAATGTTATAAATAATATTTCTTTTTGTGACCTTTTGTGTTTAAGTTTGCTTTTGAAAATATATTTCTGCTCTAGCTAATGTGAAAATTTAATCACATTATAATTGAGTTATACAATTATAATGAAATTCAAATCTTTTTGCAAAGACTTTTGTAAGACACTGGAAAAATGCAATGAATCATGTTTATTGTGTAGGTAATCTAAAAATGATACTTTCCCTAAAATAACTGAGTGAACCATATTACATATTAGCCATTTGTAACTGATTTATAGTTACTCTGAGTAATTACTAACAATCAATTCTGAGTTATTACTAAGATGGCTCGTGGTAGAATTGGTTATACTTAGGTGATTTGTTGGAGAGATATGACTTCTTCAGTAGAGATTCTCTGTCCACTGATTTATAGAGATCACAACTCTATTGTATTGTAGTCTATGTAAGTTCTTATCCGTGTTCTACCTAAAAATTCTCATTATCTTTCTAAAGAAGGGAGGCATTTTTCTGGTTCTTCTTAATACCATGAGAATGTCCATATAGGAGATAATTTCTTTGAACTCTTTTGCTCCATTCTCTTTAAAAAAAAATTTAAACCAGACCTGTGATTTCATATGTATAGGGAGCTCCCAAAGAAGAACTCTATCTCCCGATGCAGATCTTCAGCTGTACTGACGAGCTTTGAGAGAATTGTGTTGGAAGACCCAAGAAGTTTTTGGACTTGCTCAGGCTCACACAGTCTGTGTCTGAGTTTGCTGCTGAATTCAGGTCTTTTGGACCACAAGGTATTACCTGGCACTGCCTCTTTTGTCCTCAATAATGGCTGTTATGTGAATTCTTACATACACAACATTCTTTGTGGTGTGCACCAGACTGTTTCCACTCTCCATAAGTCTTTCCATCACCTTTTGGGTTATTTGTAATTTTAATTCTTTTGGAATTGTGGCATGCCATGATATACAGCCATCTAGCATCTGAGGAAATTAGCTCTTCTTTTGGTGAAAACAATTACAAAAACAATTACAATAGCAATATCAAAGATCACAGGTCACCATAACAGATATAATTATAATGAAAAAGTTTGGAATATTGTGAGAATTATCAAAATGTGACACAGAGACATGATGTGAGCACATGCTGTTGGAAAAATGGTGCCAGTAGACTTCCTGGATGCAGGGTTGCCACAAACCTTCAATTTGTAAATAAACAAACAAAAAACCCCACTATCTGTGAAGCAGAATAAAGAGCATCACAATGCTTTACATATGTCTGTATATATAGGCAGTATATTAAGCACTAAGGATACAAATAAAGACAGAAAAACAAACTCTTATATATGCCCCAAGATGCATATATTCTTTTTTTTTTTTTTTTGCTTTTTGGCAGGGGGAGTAGGTGGGGAGGGCAGAAGGCAGGGCAATTGGGGTTAAGTGACTTACCCAAGGTCACACAGCTAGTAAGTAGTGTTAAGTATCTGAGGCCAGATTTGAACTTAGGTCCTCCTGACTCCAGGGCTGGTGGTATATTCACTGTGCCACCTATCTGCCCTGAAGCACATAGTCTGATGAAGGAGAAATATAGAGTACAGGAGAGAAGGGAGGTAATCTTAGAGGGGAAAACTCCAGTAGCTACCTTTATGTTTATATTTATATCTACATCAACATCTGCATCTCTGTCTCTGTCTCTGTCTCCCTCTTTCTGTCTCTCTGTCTGCCTCTTGCTGTCTGTTTCTCTGTGTGTCTCTATCTCTGTCTGTCTGTCTTTGTCTCTCTCTCCCCGCATCTCTATCTCCCTCTCTCTGTCTCTATCTTTCTCTGCCTCTGCCTCTCTATCTCCCTTTCTCTGTCTCTCTCATTGTGCTAAGTGCCAGGGATACAAATGCTGGCAAAAAGAAGGGCAGCCTCTTCCCTCAAGGAGCTTATATTTGAATGGGGGAAGATAATCCACAAAAGGGAGCAGAAAAGGCTGGGGATGTGTAGGAGGGTAAAGGCAACTGTATTGAGGCCAGAAAGTGAGCAGCAGAGTTGCAAAGGGAATGAAGGTTGGCTGGTCTGGGCCCTAGGGAGAACTCCCCAGTGGGAGGAGGATGTTGGCACAAGGAAGGGAAGTTCCAGGGTGAGATAGCACCTGAAACCTTACCCTCTTTTAGCTTCCTTGGCTTTCTTTATGACTCAGCTGTAATGGGAATCTGAAGATCTTCCCTGCCCCTTGGCCCCTTGATAGCTTAAGTGAATCTGAGAACTTTCCCTGATTTGAAAATATACTCTGCCCCTAACAGGCTGAATGTGGTTACATGGAGCCTGTGGCAGGAGGCTTCTTTTTCAGGAATGCCCACACCTTGTTACTCTGTGATTGGGCAGTGGGTCAAGAGGATTGTGACATTCTCTGAGCTAGGAGAAGGCTATATATATACCCTGATGTGAGGTTTTGCTATGGGGCTCACATTGAGAAGAGTTGTGTAATTTGACCAGATGAGACTCTGGGCAGCCGTTGAGCCCCCTGGCTTTGAAAACCCAGATGTTGGTGCTTCCCTCTCTGGTAACTGACTAGGTATGGATGTAATAGCCAGACAGTTGGAAGCCCTGTCTGCTGAATTGTATTATTTTCTGTTATAACTTCTGTTGGTATTCTCTGAAGTTCAGGGTGCTGACTTTTTCCCCTGAACTAGGTAAACGACATATGTTTGATTAAAGTAAGATTGTTAACCCATTTTGAGTTCCTTTCCTTTAGAAAAGCAGATCTTAGAACCCACTGGGCATGCTAGGGTGCTTGCTGCTATACCAGCTCAAACCCCAGTTTTCTTTGGGAGGCCTTTCCTAGTTTTTGCCCCACTCTACCCAGCTGCTGGTCTTTCCCTCAGGTTATCTCCCTTTTACTCGGGATGTATCTTCCATATTCTTAGTCATTTACATGTTGTGTCCCTTATTAGAATGTATGCTTCTTGAAGGTAGAAACTGTTTTGTTTTTTTTCCCTGCCTTTTTTTAATACCTTTAATGCTTAATACAATGGCTGTTTATAATAAGCATTTACTTACTACTTCTTCCTGTGCCCCAATTTCCTCATCTGCAAAATTGGAATAATAATGCTCATAGTACCTTGTTTTCAGTTGTGTTAAGTGGAGTAATATATTAAGAGATTTGCAAACCTCAAATTGCTATATATAAATGACAGCTAATGACATTTAATTAAATGAAATAATGAAACTTCACTCCCCCTGAAATACTGTGAACTCTAATCTCATGAGTGGGACACTGGTCTTCTCTTCTCATAGGATGGAATAACTATGCAAATATTTCATCAGGTTTTCCCGAGTGAGCCAAGAGATTGAGAAAACCCCCTAGTGTTTCTGGACCCTTTGTGTAATGAGATAGTCTCTGACTCAAGGGTCATAAAAATAATAAATAATAGAGTGGAACATTATAGCCTCTACTTCTCTCTCTGTCAGTTATATAACTGTTAAGACAGAGTCTCCTGAAGAATCTGCCTTGTGTTTTCATGGAGATTACCTTGATACATGGTGTCATTCTCTTAAAAATTTTATAGAAATGAGAAGGCAGAGCTGAGTTAAGTAGTTTGGCAATGTATTACAAGAATTATAGTTTTGTTGTTATTTCATTGTGTCTGACTTCCCAGCTCCATTTGGGGTTTTCTTGACTGATACTGGAGTGGTTTGCTATTTCCTTCTCAAGCTCATTTTACAGATGAGGAAACTGAGGCAACAGGGGTTAAGCGACTTGCCCAGTCATACAGGTAGTCTGAGTCCAATTTTGAATTTAGGTCTTTCTGATTCCAGACCTAGAACTTTAGCCTCTGTATGACCAAGTTGCCCAGACAAGTCAAAACCTCTCTGAACCTTGGTTTCTTCACCCATACAATGAGATAGTTGATCAGACAACCTCTGAAATGTCCTGACCTTCAACTGTTAAATCTATAATCCTCTGATATCATTTCAACCACTTTTATCTTCCTTTTTAAAATTTTTTTGAGAAACCAAACCAAACAAAAACCCAACTGATCATCTTTCTTCTGGAATTTGCCCCCCCTTTATGGTAATCTTGATAATCAGTCCTGGAGTACTTTAATAATTGTGTCACATTCAGCAAGGATTCTTTCTGTATGTCTCTGGCATACCAAAGGGTGTAGTTATTATATGTTCTAAAATATTGGATGCATTTTCTTTTAAGCAACCAGTCCACTTTGTGTATTTAATGATTCATTGAACTAATACTTTATTTACACAACTTTTTAGGAACGCCTCTATTGCATAAAGTAAGGTATGTCCTTGCTAATATCTTGAGCCAGTCTCCCAAAACCCTTTCTTTACATTTTCCTTAGCTGCATTTCCTGTTTTAGTTTCATTTTTAAAAATTACATTTACTAAGGCATTTTAAACCTTTTTGTAACTATATCTTCATTTATCATGATAGACTGAAGACCAAAGACTGATAGTATCACGTTCCCTAGATCTATTAAATTCAGTTCAATTCACGATGTATTTATTAGGTGCCTACTATTATGTGCCAGGCATTCTGCTAGGTGCTGGGGTTACAAAGAGAAAAAACAAATCTCTCTTGCCCCCAAGGAGGTTCCATTCTACTGCGGGACACAGCATGTACACAATTAGAAGATACAAAGTCATATAAAGCAATTTCAAGAGAGGGAGATTGCTAATTTCTTGGCAACTCTCTATGAAGGTATGGAGAGGTTTCAATCTTTGTTGGAAGAGGGTGTAACCACATCAATGAAATAACAGAGCTCTTGCATTAAAATGCCACACCTGTAGACGTAATCCTGCCTGTGTAGACCTGGCAACAAAAGTAAGATACCAATGTTCATGTGCCCACCACAATTGGCTCTCCTCATTGCTTTGGCAGAGGGATTTTTCTGGTCTTAGCCTGGTTATAAGTGTAAAGTCCCAAGACTTTGAAACCAAATAAACTTGGTCATTTGAGAATGACAAATGCCTTATAAGAATTGAAATCCTTCCTGTTTAGTGTCTGAGTTAGAGGTATTTGCACCAACATTCCATTTCCTCTCTTTGAAGGGGAACAAATGAGAAGGGCTAGTTTGGTCCATTTCTTCCCTTTTTCCATTCATCCCACTCTTTCAAATTCTTTTGTTCTTCTTTTCCATCTATCCCATGCTGACCTTGAGATTATTCCCCCTTCTTCCTCCTATCACCTAAGCCTAGATAATGTAGATTAGTCTTTGTCTGGGAACCCTAGTTCCTATCTTCATGATGGGGTCTCCTGAATGTGGACAAAGATAGTTGTCCTTTAATGAAAAACAGAATAAAGAATTAAAGCAAGTAGCAGGCACAAAGTCAGGGGACCTCCTCAAACAAGAGCTGAGGCTTAGGCTCCTTTCAATGCTGTGAAAAGTCATGTCCTGGACTCTATTGATAATTACACACATTTCAAATGGGATTTAGTGCTTGGAAGAAAGTCAGTTACAAAAAGCCAACAGAAATGAAGATGCTTTGGATGCAGGTCACTGGACCTTCCCTCCCACCATCCATATCTTTGTGGGGATTGGGGCCAGAACAACTTCTCTAGTTGAAATTCTGTGAAGCACCTGCAGATTTCCTATTAAATTGCTTGCCGAATCAGGAATAATGATCCTCAGGGGGAAGAGATATGATTTGCATTTGAATTAATGTGGAGTTCAGAGTCACAGATTCCTCATCAAGAAGGATTTAGAGCAATTGCTGATATCCTGGGGATCTGTGACCAGCTCATTATTTTCATCTCACAGGGTAGTACTAGAATTTTTAATTTTTTTTCAAGTCTTCTCACTAAAGTTTGGCTCTCTTTATCCCCAGGATCATAATTACAATAATTTTGAAACATCAGTCTACTCAGATATCAAGGTGTTGAATAGATAATTTCACTTTAATGAATTTGTCTCATCTGGGCTTATTTTCCACATCTGTCCTAGGCTGAATAGCTCACTGTTTAATATGAGAACTGTTCTGTCCCATTACTTCCTCCCTGTTGATTTCCTTGAGGTGGAACTGATGTATTATTTCCAGTTCAAACCACTGTCAGTTCTTTCCTATTAGACAATGTACGAGATCCAAGATTCTATTCTAAGGTGATGGTTGCCAAGTTAGAAGAATAAAAATAAATAAAATGGCATGATCATGTGGATAAATTTCAGAGTTCTGAGTACCTGGGGCCTCTAAGAGATTGTTAAATGGCCATCATCATCATCTTTTGAAAGCACTTGGGCCTGGTGCTGTGCTAGAAATAAGTCAATCAGATATGGGTTCCTGTATGCAGAATTTACTGTGGAAGGAAGGGATGGAGAATGAGGACTGTGTTTCAGCCAAATAAAGGGAGATAGGGGAGAACAGTAAGACACCCAGGGAGGCCTTGTGAAGGAACTTAAAGGTGAGGGTAAGGAGTTTCATTCCAAAGGTAATCAGCCTTTTGAGTTTTTCAGATAATTGTAACCCTGTTGTGTTGGAGGCTGGTGCTGGGCAGCCTCAGGGTTTAGGATTCTGAGCATTTCTGTTCTAGTAAACATTTAACCACCAGCACTCAGGGGGGGAAATGTATGTGACAATCTTTAGGTTTAATCTGAATTACTAACATTTTCTTTTTTTTTTCTTTTTGGAGGGCAATTTGGGGTTAAGTGATTTGCCCAAAGTCACACGGCTAGTTTTTGTGTTAAGTGTCTGAGGCCAGATTTGAACTCGGGTCCTCCTGACTCCAGGGCCTGTACTCTCTTCACTGCATCACCTAGCCGCCCCAACATTTTCTTTCTTAAATCTAGATAATCAAGTTCAAATTGGTAGCATTTGCCAATATCTGAGGTGTAAAAAAGCTCACGCTGAAAGTTCAAGCTGACGCTAGCACACTTCTGGTTGTAGGGGAAATTCCCTGCCACTTCCAGCAACCTACACAGCTGTGTTAAGCAGGGCGAATTCTCCTATAGGTCTACTCAGACTTTTGGAGAAAATCGTGCTAGAGGCCACATATAGAAAAACCACTAGCACCTTTCTGTGCATGTATGAGGGAGAATGCTCCGAAAATCCCACCCACATTACACCTTTTAAACATTCTCAATATACTGATCCAATAGCATTTAATATATTTAAGGCACCTCACTAGGCAATGGGATGAGTTCCCTGCCTGTGGAGAGTTTATTCTTGAGTGGGAAAACGTGTGTGTGTGTGTGTGGAGGGATCCATTATTTTATGTAAATGGGCAGTAGATATATGATCATTTGAGGAAGTAGGAAGAGTCATCTATTAGGGTTATCATTATTTAATTCTGCTTCACCCAGGATCTTCACATCAGCTCCAGAACTGGCAATATTTTCACTCCTGAATTCTCTCTAGTCAAAGATTAATCCCCAAGGCTAACGTATTTTGGTTATTACATACGTGAGTGAATCTCACTCATGTTAGGGTTAGGTCTGTTCCAGCTCTTAATTCTGAGTAGAGGAAGGATAGGGGTGGGGTGGCACAGAGGGTGAGGAACTCTCTTTTCCAAAATGCAATTTGAGGATTTAGACCAGCCAAGTTCCAGCAGAGCATGGGGTGTGTCTACTGAAGAATGGGAGGTGGCCAGTGTAGTCATGGTTCTCTTTTGATACTCCTGTAAGGCTGTCTAACCAGCTGCAGTCACCTCTGTAGGACACTGGTTGGCAGCTTTTGCATCAGAGAACAGTGATGTCATGAGCACATGGAAGACCTGAAAGCAAATAAGAATTCCCTTCCACCATTAATCATTTGGCGTGAAGTAGGAGTTGTTCCCACACACTGTGCTCCTGTATTCGTCATCAGTTATACTGTGGGCAGTCCTTTTATTTTCTTGGAGGATGGGATCAGGACTACCTCAGTCTCTGAAACTGCTGTTTTAAATCTGTTTCTGACATTCCATGATGCATTCCTCTCTCCTTTAGTGGCAAGACAGAGTACTGGCAAATGACAGGACCGACACTTTGATTTAAGCTTGGTAGATCATCATGGGAAAAATGCTTTTCAGAATTGATACTTTGAACTGAAACTAAAGTCCATTGATGTTTTATTATGACATGGCGGCAAGCCAGGCTGGGTGGGAGAAGAGGAAGTCCTAGAACCTTCCAAGCAGGAAAGGCCATCTATAGGTTAATGACTCCATGTCATTGGAGGAGCACCCTGGCCATCCTTGCCACCCCAGCCACTCTAGCTGAGTTTGAGGAGGCTTGGCACCTAGTTGTCCTACAGGGTAATGGAGTCTATAGCCATAGCAAATGGGGCTAAATTAGGAGCATATACAAAGGAATAAAGAATTTGCAATCTGTGTTGGTGGAAGGAGTATTCATGCTGATGAAATCACTGATAGCTAAAATGTAGAAGTAACATACGATTAAGAGAAAAAGAAACTGTCTTCTATTTAAATCCTATCAAGCATTTAGTGGGAAGGCAAATCCTCTTGGAATACAACAAAAAGACTGATTTTTTTTCATTCCATTCAACCACCTTATGAATCTCTTTATATAGGTAGGTATTTGAGAGGAAAGGCAGATGAAATAAAGAAAAGCCACCTCATTTCTGGCTTGATTTGTGCCATAAAGTCAGCTTCATGATGCCAGTGCAGCCTGGAAACAACATGAGAGAAGGATTTCTAACCAAAAGGGCACATAATTATTTCTTCCTATGAATCAATTATGCATTCTGGTCTATCAGGCAATCAACCAATTAGTTATTGCCTACTATGTTCCAGGCACTATTCTTGTACTCGGGATATGAAAATGGAGATTAAATCATACCTGCTCTCAAGGAGGACACATGCCATTTAACTACTCTAACAGAGGAGACATTGTAGAAGTATATGGAAATATATTCAAAGACATAAAAATTAGTTTACTTTTGGATAGGAGAAAGTATCTTGGTGGTAGGTCAGGAAAGGCTTCAGGCAGAAGATAACACTCTAGCTGAGCTTTGAAATAGACTAGAGATGCTAAGAGGTAGACTTCATTCTAGGCATGGCGGGCAGAGGCAGGAGATGGAGTGACTGTTATATAAGAAGGCAGACAGCTGGGTGATGCCATGGACAGAGCACTAGATCTGGGGTTGGAAGACCTGAGTTCAAATCCAATCTCAGACACATACTAGTTATGTGACCTTGAGCAAGTCACTTAACTTCTGCTTGTTTGATTTTCCTCAGCTATAAAGTGGGAACTATAATAGCACCAAATTCCTAGGATTGTTGTAAAGGAAAAAATGTTTGTAAAGGGTTTTGCAAACCTTAAAGTGCTATATAAATTCTAGCTATTAAATTAAAATCAGTGAGAAGCCCAGTTTGGCTTGACCATATAGAGAGATGTAACATATCATAAAGGTGGAAAGGGAGATTGAACCAGGCTATGAAGGGTTTTAAATACCAGAAGAATTTATATTTCATCCTGGATGCAACAGAAAGCCACTGCTTTATTAAGTAGGGCTGGCTCTTTCAGTGATATTAATGTTAGAATTTGCCAAGAAGAATTTCTTAACTACTTCTACCCCTCCTATCCCAAGATAGGCAGCTAGGTGGCACAGTGGATAGAGTACTAGGCCTGGAGTCAGTAAGACCTGAGTTCAAATTTAGCCTTAGATACTTACTAGCTGTGTGACCCTGGGTCAATCACTTAACCCTGTTTGCCTCAGTTCCTCACCTGGAAAATGAGCTGGAGAAGGACATGGCAAACCACTCCAGTATCTGCTAAGAAAATACCAAATGGGGTCACAGAGTGGGACATGACCAAAACAACTGAACAAGAAACCCCAAGATAGCTGAAATTTGGAATATAAAGCCAGTCAAAATGGTTGGGGTTTATTTCCATTTATGTACCATTACCTTAGTATCCTGAAGTAATTTTTTAAAAAGTTAGCATCATCTTCTTATTCTAAATGATTTTATGTAATGGCTTTCCTTCAGTTAGGATAGGTAACAAGCTGTCCCATACCATGTTCTCTTTAATCATATACTCATTACTTGCAGTTGAAGCAAAGGGAAATCTCAAGGAATTAAATGGTTTGTGCCAAAGGCAGAATGATGAGCCAGTGTGTGTGGTAGGAATTCTGTGGAGATGCCACATTTCCCTACCAGATCATGCAAATAAAATAAAAAGTGACAGCCCTATGGGCATTGCCTCGCCCCTCTCCTCTCCCCACCCCCTCAAGAGCCATCCTTGTTGCAGACAGAAATAGAGATAGATGCTTGCCTTAATTATCAGCGATAACAATAATTAAAGGGTTTTGGAACCTCAGTGGTCACCACAGCAATGCTTAATAGTAATTATTGGGTAATTACATATTATTATATAGAAAATATGTAATTATATAATTGTTATTATTAAGCATGATGGTGACCATTGCAGATCCAACTCCTTCGTCCTTTGTTGTACTTCCTTTGGGTTGGCAGTTGAGCTCATCAGGGCATTGAAGAGGAGCTGTAACTGGATAGAAGATCTGTTTGCTTGGCTCAGATGGTATAGGGGAAGTGAGAGACAGACTATGGATTCATCAAACCTTGTGATTCACCTGAGTCCAGGCTGGACCAGCTCAGTTGGCATCTTTGATGGACCCAACGAGCAGTTTTTAAAAAACTGTTTTTTTTGGCACTGGGCATTCTGGCTTGGGTTTTCCCAATGTCCTTTCAGTATAAACCAAATTCTTTCTTTAACATCTAAACTGAGAGGACATTGTCGGTTTATGGAGGTGGGACTCCTTTGGCATTCCACATCATGCCAGTACCTGGTGGCAGCTAAAAGAAAGAGATACATTTCTCTATTACAGGTGGAAGGAGGTGGAGAATGAAAAGGAAATGAATCACCCAAGTAATAAAAGTCATCTTACCATATGTTTGTTTGGGATTTATAGGTTTCGAAACACTTTCACCGGAAGATAGATCCCTGGATTTGGAGTCAAAAGACCTGAGTTTGAATGCTGTCTCTGCTGCTGAATACTTTTGTGACTTTGGACGAGTCATTTAATATTCTCCACATATCAGGTCTCAATGTTCACTGTAAGGTTCTTTATAATTAAAAATCTTTGAGCCTCACAAAAACCCCATGAGACGGGGGTGGGGGGTGTAGATGCCATCATCTCAGTGTGGTAGAATATCAGGAATGGGGGAGATTGAGTCAGAAGACTTATATTCTAATCTATATCTAATATATATCTTATATTCTAATCTATATCTTTACCACTTATAACCTAGGTGACTTTGGGCCAACCACTTAACTCCTAGGGTCAGAGATCTGAGAGGTCACCCAATCCAGTCCCCTCATTGGACAGGTGGAGAAACTGAGGACCAAGGAGTTTTAAGTGCCCTGTCTAAGGCTATACAGGTAGAGAGCCCTGGAGATGGAATTTAAATTCACACTGTCTCTCAATCTCCCTTTGTATAAAATGAGGAATTATAGTAAATCAGGGGTTCTTAAAAATTGTGTATGTGTGTCTGGCATGTGTGTGTGAGATGAATTCCTTTGGCAGTTTGGTGAAGCCTATAGACCTCTTCTAATAATTAAAAAAAAAAACTTAATTGGAGGAAATGCTAAATTTCAGTTAGAGCTTAGTGGAAATTAAGATGCATTTTTTTCTCATATAAATTCATGGACTCCTGTAAATCCAACCATGTGTCTCCTTGGGGTTTGTTGACCCTGAGTTAAGAACCCCCTTAAGGTTCTAGATACTTCTAGATGCTTAAGCTTTCAGATACTTCTAGCTCTAAATCTATAATCTCTATATTACAGAGGAAGAAACTGAGACTCAGAGTTTAAAAGAGTTGCCCTAAGTCACATGGCGAATAAGTGACAAAGCCAACACTAGAACCCAGGATCCTTGACTTCAGATCATGTCCTTTCTAGCACATCTTATCTCTTTCCTTAGTAGACATTCCTCTTCTTGAATGGGCAGAGGAATTAGTTCCAACTGTTAGTGCTACTCTATCTTTTAATGGAACAGAAGACAAGTTGGAACTTGCATTCTCCCTTCTTGAATGTGAGCCAGGTCACAAGGAAGGTGTTGCTAAGCTATTTGTGGGAAGCTTTCCATAGGCTGTCTGATTAGGTAAGAGAAAAGGGTGTGGTTTTAGAAAGAGAAGATGTGAGGGAAAACCTGGGTGGGTGGGTGTTATTAAATCCTTCTTTATTGTACCAGGTAGCTCAGGTTCTGGGTGGAGGGCATTTGTTCCTGAGGTGGAAGAGTTGTAGTGACTGCCAAGTTGGAGACCCAATAACCCAAATGATTCCTTACTCAGAACTTTTATTTATTAATGTTCAAATTTTCAAATGCTCTGTTGGAAAATGGCCAACTTCAAGAGCATATGGGCAAGAGCCACAGGTTTCTCAAGTGAGGAGCCTGAAACCTAAACCAACATCATGACTTGTCACAGGTCCATTTCTGGAGCCTGCTCCTGGAGCTCAATCAGCTGCTTTCTTGTCAAGGAACAAAGGACCAGAGGTGAAAATTCAAACTAGTATTGTAGATTTCTCAAGCCCTTTTGGTCCTGGGAAGCTAGAGAGTTTCCAAACATGACTTGGTCTCTGTCTCCTTTTTATAGAAAGAGAAAGTGAGATATGTCAAACTTCAGAGGACTGGTTTGGTTGGAGATTTTTATTGTTGGAAAGAACCACTTTAATCCTTAGAATAATTAATAGCCACAACAACCGTGATAATATTAATAGCTTAACATTGATGAACCTTGACTTGAAGGTTTGCAAAGCTCCTTACATATTTCATCTCATTTGATGACTCTTCTATTAGCATAGGCTTAAAAAGTTGTTTTCCCCTCTAGTGGGCAACTGATTTTAGTTACGTCAAAAGCAACATTCACCATTTAAAAGCTGTACCTCTTTCTGGTTAGATAATGTCATGATGAGAGTCACTATAGAGAAATTTAGATAATCAGGGCAGAGAAATCCTCACAACAATTCAGCAAGGCTAGCCTATCAGTCTCAGTTTCCTTATCTGTAAAATGGTTAACCATTTTACAGATAAGGAAACTGAGATTGATAGAAGTTAAGTGGTTTATTCAGGGTGAAAGTAAGTATCTCAAGCAAGATTCCAACTCAGGTTTTCCTGGCTTCTAGTCCACACCCTCTGCCATCTTAGCTGTCCCTGTTGCAAATCAATAACCTCCTTTGTATTCTGCTGATGTGAAAGGTGCCAGTTCCACCCAAGCATGATGGTTGTGACCTCAAGTGTCCAGCACTAGGGTATTTTTTTTAATGTCTCATTTGACATTTGGAACCTGGGACATGTTGGCCCTCCCCTCCCCATGTTAAGGGGTGGATGTGGGAAGTAGGGGGAGGTGGCTGAGTCAGCAAGAGGACTGACTCAGAGAGAAGAGAGTTACCTTCAGAGCCTCCGTCATCAAACACCCACATCAGGGATTTCCTCTCCAAGTGTTAGAGCTGGAAACAAGTGAGTCTCACCTGGATTTTTCTGTATTAAAATTCACTAGGTGCATCAGGTGGGTGTATATATTGATGATGCCTTGGTTTGCTACCATGATAATCTATGGGAGTACAATGTAAGTAGCCATTCATTTAGTCAAAAATTATTCCTTAAGAGTTCTTTACTATGTTAGGTGGGGCAGCTAGATGGCATAAGGGATAGAGTGCTGGGCTTGCTCTCAGGACTTACTAGCTATGTGATCCTGGGCAAGTCACTTAACCCTGTTTGCCTCAGTTTCCTCATCTGTAAAATAAGCTGGAAAAGGAAATGGCAAACCATTTCAGTATCTTTGCCAAGAAAACCCCAAATGGGGTCACAAAGAGTCTGATGTGTTTGAAATGACTGAACAACAAAAAACAACTCTAGTTACTGGGGATCCAGAGTGCCACAGAAGTCACATGGGAGAGAGAAGGGAATAAATATTTATATTGTACCTACTATGTACCAGGCACTATGTCAAATGCTTTACAAATATTATTTCCTTTGAGCTTCACAATAACCCTGTGAGGCAGGTGCTGTTATTAATCCCATTTTGCAGTCAAGAAAACTGAGGTAAACAAGGCATTTGGCGATTTGCCCAGGGTCACATAGGTAGTAAGTGTGTGAGGTACTCAGGGCTCCCTGACATGGGTTCCAATGTTCTGTGCCCTATGGCGCCAGGCAGGACTATAACATCCTTAAGGGTGGGGAATGCTTTCATTTTTGTCTTTGCTCAATGTTGGTGCAGATGACACCAGATGGTTACTAAATATTTGTCAAATTTAATTGTTGAATACAAGAATGTAGAGCCAAGGGGCCAACCTGACCACAACAATCAGTTGTTGGTTGCTTTTATTTATTTGTCACCCCTAGGACACTTGGACCCAGGGAGACCTATCCAATCAATGAGGGTATTTTGGGGTACAAGGAACAATGAATGGCTATATGCTTAAGGTTAGAAGGGACATTAGTGACTAAGCAACCCTTTCATTTTTCAGATGTAGAAACTGAGGCCTAGAGAAATTTAGTAACTTACCCAAGGTCGTATGGTTAGTAAGTGGAAGATCTGGGATCTGTAACCAGTTCCTCCGATGCCAAATGCAGCACACTTAGCTATTTACCACGTTAGTTCTGATGTGCCCACAAGACTGGCTGCTACGTTTCTCCTGTTTGGCTTTTATATCCGGGATTCAGAACAAAAAAGCTTTTCTACTAGTATTTTGAGATGTTCCCTAACCATGATCAGTGGATCTAGTTTCAGAAAACTAAGTGATGGCATATGGTTAGAGTGTTTCAGAGTAATCCTTGAAAAACTTTAGCGAGTGGCTATCCAAGCCACTCTGTCCTTGCTTTCAGCTATTTTGGTGGTCTCTAAGTGGTAAGAGCAGCAATATTGCTTTTTTCTCTGTATAGTTTTCCCATAGCACAGTCACTAAATATAGACCTTCTCAGATTCATTGGCAGAATGTTCCTGCAAGTCAGGGCAGTGAAGATCTGAGCTCCTTTGATCAGATAGTATAGAGCAGACAGGCTTTACATTTTGTGTGCCCACAGAACACAAGGCCCAATTTAGGTCTGCTTTGCAAATTCCAGGCCCAACTCAAACCAGGAGGCAGAGGGAGGGAGGTGGAAGCTGGAGGGTTTCAGGTCACCTTTAAAGAAAAAAAAAGAACAGGAAACTTATTGTAATTTCAAGGTGGGGGCAGAGTATCCTTTGAGCCAAATGTTGATTAATGTTAATTTTAGAGTAAACAGAAGGAGAGAGACAGGAAAGGCCAGTGGATTCCACAGCTAAAAATATTCTCCAGTCAAGAGACCCAGCATGTGTGAATTTAAAACCTAATAATTATTTGGGTATAATGATGACCTGTTCTTATATAATTAACCTGTAAGATTTACCTGGATGGCTAATGCCCCTGTCGTGGAAATCGCTAGTCACACTACTGTCCTCAGACCACAGGGCCTAAACCAGAAGTATCCCCAAACCAAGCAGCCCAGTTTCCCTCCTCTATAATAACTGCCTTATTTTTCTGGAATATAGGAGAGATATTGTTTGTTAGGACCTGAGTCAATTGAAAAAGGGAGTAACATCTGCAAAATCATACATATTTGTCTTGTTGCTGAGGCTTATATGTTTGGGGGAGTAGCCAAAAGGGGAACATAAAACATGGCTTAATTAGGAATTCTTGAATAAATCCCATACACATTTGAGCCCCTCCTTGTGTTTCCTTAGGGATTGCTGAGAAAAGAAAATGTTAATCAGTCCCTCAGTGTTTTGGCTCTGATTAAGACAAGCTGTGAAAGAAATAGAAAGTATGAGGGAGAAGAGGGTCTATGTAGGTCTGTGATACAGTGGGTCACAGTTCAAACTTCAAAGCTAGAAATGATCGGAAATTAAATGAAAAGAGAAGCAAGAAGGTAAGCCCCACCCCACCCCCACCAGGATTATTGGAGGAGGAAATTCTGGGTGAATATTCTCCCCCAAAACCTCTACTAACCCAAATGAGAGAAGAGAGTCAATCTTTTTTTGGGGGGGAAGGATGGTGGTTCAGGTTTATGACCTCATTGATACCAAGAATTCTTGGTGAGGAAATTTCCTCTACCAGCTCAGGCTGGCACCTACTTTTCAATTTATAATCTTTCAGAAGGAAGCAGCTAGGCGGCTCGGTGAATAGAGAACTGGGTGTGGAGTCAGGAAGACCCCAGTTCAAATTTGGCCTCAGATAGTTATTAGCTATGTGACCCTAGGCAAGTCACTTAATCTCTGACTTAATCCACTGGAGAAGAAAACTGTAATCCACTATACTATCTTTGCCAATCAAGAAAAGAGAATTGCTTGGGGACCCTGAAGAGGTCAAGGAACAGTTTTTTTCCCATGGTCACCCACCCAGCAGTGATCAGATAAAGAACTTTAATCCAAGTCTAATAGATTTTGAGTCCAATTCTCTATCAACTACAGTAGTGGTTTTAAAATTATATGCCAGAAGATAGGCCACAAAATTCTACTATCTGTGGCTTAGTTCCGTGGTATTTATACTTGCAATCGAATGCACATAAAGCAGGATATACCTGTAGGGCACGATCGTGTTCATAAGATCATAGATTTTAGGACTGGAAGGAACCTCAGAGTCCAAACTGAACCCCCCTCTCCCATTTTACAGTGACTGTCCCAGGGTCAGACACCTTGTAAGTATCTGAGGAAGGAAGTTAACTCAGCTCTTGCTGACTCTAAGTCCACTGCCCTATGGCTATGCCATGCTTCTTTCTTTCTCTGGCAATGACTATATATTGGTGAGTCCCAAAGTATGAAAAACCATGGCACTAAGCCATGTTGATTAATTTCCTTCTTGGATCAAGTATTAGATATTGTCTAGGATCTTGGAGAAGCTGTTCTAGCTAGAAGGAGAGTTAAGGTAAGAAGATATAAGAATGCTCTTAATTAGGAGGGGATAGGGTAGAAACAGTTATGGACTTAGAAAAGACACTCTTACCCAGTCCTCAGCAATTTAATGGGCATTGCCTTAGACCAACTGAGACCTGGGAAAGAACTTAATTTAGCTTTTTTTTGGGGGGGGGGAGTTTGGGTTAAGTGACTTGCCCAAGTCACAAGGCTAGTTTTTATGTTAAGTGGCTGAGGCTGGATTTGAACTCAGGTCCTCCTGACTCCAGGGCCGGTGCTCTATTCACTGCTCCACTTACCCACCCCAGAACTTAGTTTAAAAAGGACGTCACCCACTGTATTCTGGGCCATCACCAGTCATCTTAGCCTTTGTCTTGCCACTGGACTTCAAAGACTCTGGATGAAAGAGTAAGTCTGAAGACTCTGGGTAGCTCTGACCCAGTCATATTCAATTCACATACAAGTCAAGACATCACCCTTGTGATGTCATTGGTCCTCTTTGAGAATGAAGGACAAACAACAACAACAACCCAGGCTACCCACCTGGTTAGTGATATTGCTGGGATGAAAACCTAAATCTTCTAAGGAATCGACATTCTAACAAAAAAAGACAGCATCAGAAATGAGTGCCCAAAGGAGTTGTTTTATCTCTACTCCTGGAAGTTTATAAGGATAGGTTGGACAATCTCTTTTACCTTGTCTCTTCCCTAGCACCTAGAATGGTGCAATGGACATAGAAGGCGCTTATTAAATGTCTTTTTTTCCTGTTTTTTTTTTAATTGAAGCTTTGTTAATGTATTTTGTTTTACATTATAGACATTTGTGGATTATTTCTACTTTGTGAGAGAGCTCTTTTAACAAAGTAAAAAAGTTCAGTAAAACTAATAATACAGTGTCCTCATCTGAAAGTGAATGCAACATTTCATTATCTATATCCTTTCTACCTTTCTATTTAAAAAAATGAATAGAAATCTATTTTCTTTTCCTCTCTCCCCCCATTCCATTGGGGCAAATAAGAAGACAAAACAATTTTGGAGGGGAGGTAACAAGAATATATCTACTAGCCTGTAGTAGGCTAGTGGGGGCAACACTTTAGAAATGATGGTCACCAAAAAAACAAAACAAAACAAAACTTTTAACACAATAGTTTCAATGCAAGTAATGCAAACATAATGAAGCTATTAAAGACCACAGAATTCAGAAGCCAGTGTTGGTTCCAGATTCCTGAGGTTAAAACACACCTCTCTTTTGTTGCCCAAACTAATATGATAAGTATGGTAGAAAAAAAAAACCCACAATGTAAAAACAGAAAGCTACATGTACTGTTAATATCTTTACTATCTTAGATGACTACATGTAACCTTTTTTTTTTTAATGGGAAACTCCTATTGGTTGTTGTTTTGGTGGTGTGGTGGGGTTGGTTATAGGGAAGTGGTAATAATAAAGCATTTTTAAGAATCTGGTTACTAGGCTGCTGCTGGCAAGATTTCACCCAATATCAGAGTTATCGAGAAAATCTAGTATTTGATGTCTTGGTCTTCATGTCATCCATGTCTTTATTTCCTACCAGGTTACACCCTGGACTTCTCTGCCATACTCTGAAACCTCTTTATTCTGAGAGATCACTCCCACCCTTGAATTTACACCTTGGAAGTACACTCCAACCCTGCAGTGCCTCTCTCTCTGTCTCTGTCTCTGTCTCCTTCTCTCCCTCTCCTTCTCTCTCTCTCTCTCTCTCTCTCTCTCTCTCTCTCTCTCTCTCTCTCTGTCTCTCTCTCTCTCTCTCTCTCCCCCCTGTCCCTCTCGCTCCCTCTGATTGGATGGCTTCTCCCAGAATCTCCATTTAAGGAGGATGCCCAAAGCAGCCATATCTTCTTCCTGCACTCTAGACTTTATACTATGGCCCTGCTATACTGGGTACCTTCAGTTCTCCTCCTCCCTTCTGCCCTTTCAGCTTTCTTTTATGTGTTGTCCTCTCCCACTAAAATGTAGGCTCCTTGAGGGCAGAAGCTATTTTTCTTTTTACTTGTATTTGTATCTTCAGTATTTAGCATAGTGCCTGGCACCTAGTAGGCACTTATTAAATTCTTCTTTACTGACTGATCTATGTATACTTGAAGGTGACCTCTGTACTTGACCTAGTAGCATATGATAGGAGGAGGGGCTTAGGCAGAAGAGTGTACCAGTCAGTGTTGGGACAAATACAGTCAACCCTCAGTTCAGATTCAGGCCCCTTTCTCCCTTTTCTCTATATTCTCCCTCAGTTGTAAGACACATAAAACACAAAGTTAATTTACCACTAATATAAGGGCTTAGAAGGATAAAACCATTAGTAGACCATTAATATCTTTTATTTTTCTCCAATATATTTTTTATTTCATTTAATATTTCTCAATTACATATACTTTTTTTTGACACTCATTAAAAAAGATTTTTGAGTTCCTAGTTCTCTTCCTCTTTTCCTCCCTCTGCTGTTCCATGAGAAGGCAAACAATTTGATATAGATTATAGATATGAAGCCATGCAAAATATAATTCCATATTAGCCATGTTGTAAAAGAAAACAGATTTAAAAAACCACACAAATAAATAACAAACCCAAGAAGAAAAAAGAGAAATAAATATGCTTTGATCTTTATTCAGACTTTATCAGATCTTTTTCTGGAGATAGATAGCATTTTTCATTATAAGTTCCTTGGAATCATTTTGGATCATTGTATTGCTGAGAATAGCTGTCATTAACAGTTGATCACTGTACATTATTGCTGTTATGATGTACTATGTTCTCCTGGTTCTGTTCACTTTACTTTGCATAGCTCACATAAGTTTTCCCAGGTTTTTCTGAAACCATCTTCTGAAACCAAACTAATCTATTTTTATAGGACCATCAACAACTTCTAGAATACAATTCAAATGCTAACTTCTCCAATATATCTTCTCTGATTCCGCCCCCCCCAAAGTAATTATGAGCTCCCATTCTGATGACACATAGAATTTTGTCTTGCAATTATCTAATGTGTTTCTTACATATTTCAGTTATCTGTATTTGTGTCATATCCCCTTACTATGCTCTAAACTGCTCCATGAGAGTAGGGAACACTTTGTCCAAATTCTATTATTTCTTCTAAATGCATACTATCCTATTTTGCATATAGTGCTTAATAATTGTTTGTTGAATCAAACTAGATTGTATTGAGATGGTTGGATTGAATTGGATTACAGGTACATTGTATAGTTATAGACTCCAACTTTGTTGGCTTTATGAGTTCTGGCTCATGGATTTGCAGTACCTCTGTCTGGTCTTTAAAAGGTCAGTCCAATCTTTTCATTGCCCATTTCCTTCTCTGCTGGGAATATTATTGGTATTAAATCAGTGGTTGCTAATAATGAGTGACTGCTGCTGGTGGTTGTATAATGGTTTTTCATAGTGCCTTTTGATGTTACATCTGTCAGGCTAAGCTTTCTCTAAACTCCTGGATGTCCGAGGAAGGTCCTTATCTCCTGAGTTTCCCAAGTTCCGTTGCTTCAAGCTAAAATGCATTTTAATTTCCTAATTATTTTTTTGAAACAAAAGGACCAATCTATTCTCCAATTTTCCCAAAACTCATCTAAGTAACTAACTAACCAATTAATCTACTTCTCTCTCTTTTTACTCACTATTTGTCACTTTACGCTCACTTACCAGGGTGCCCTTCATTCAGCTGGACCGGGGGCTCTGGAATCCCTTATCTCCTATCTCATTTTCTTTCTAATAAGATACATACAGTCCTTAACATAGAATATACAAAAGGTCACACCCTGATTATAGGGATATCCATTCATTCAACAAACATTTATTGTGTGTGTGTGTGTGTGTGTGTGTGTGTGTGTGTGTGTGTGTGTGTGTAGGGGATATAAAAATAAAGTTATTGTCTCTGCCATCAAGTAATAGAGATAAGATTTATAGGATTTCCTATATCTCAATCCTACTCATCAACATCTGCACATACCTGAAAGCTAATCATAAAACTAATTTTAAAAATGAGGAAATAGGCAAGAACCTTAAGTCAAATCACAAAATCTCAGAGTTGCAAGTGAACTCAGAGGCCATTTAGTATAAGAATAAGACTCTCATCTCCAGCTGACGAAAGTTGGTCATTCAGCCTTTATCATATGTCCTTGGTGAAAAAGAATCTACTCCCTCTAACTCCACAAATTAAAAATAAAATAATTTTTTAAAAAGACATCCATGGGTAAAAAGGAATCCATATCTCCTGAGGCAACCCATGGTATTTAGAGATGGCTCAAATAATTAAGAAGTTTTTCCTTCCATTAAACCTAGATTTGTCTCCTTTTGTCTTTCAACTGTTGTTCCTAGCTCTTTTCACTGAGACCAATTAGAATATTTCTATTTCTTCTTCTACAGGATAGGCCTTCAGATAATTACTTTAGGGGCTGAAAGGAGGATGGGTTGGAGTTGGGAGAGACTTGAGGCAGACAGACTCACCGGCAGGCTATTGAAATAGCATAGGCATGAAGTGATTAGCTTCTGCCTTAGAGTGGTGGCAGTGTCAGGATAGAGAAGGGGCCATATCTGAGAGGTGTTGCAAATGTGAAATCGATAGGCTTTGGCAAAAGATTAGATATGAAGTGTCAGAGACAGTGAGGAGTTAAGGATAACACCTAGGTTATGGGCCTCAGGGACCAGGAGGATGGTATTACTTTCTACAATAATAGGAAAGGTAGGATGTGGGGAGGGCTTAGGGGGAAGATAATGAGTTGTGTTTGGGACATACTGAGTTTAAAACATCTACTAGACATCCAGTTCAAGATGTGAGATTTGGAGTCAGCAAAGAGGTTAGGGCCAGATAGGTAGATGTGAGAATTATCAGCATGGACATGATAATTAAATCCATGGGAACAGGCTTTCCCATCTTGTACTTGTGAAGTTAATTTATTGAACCCAAGTATAAGACTTTACTTATACCTATTAAATCTCATTTAATTACATTTGACCCAAATTTCTAACCTGTCAAAAACTTTTTGGTTCCTAACTGTGTCATCCACTGTATTAACAATCCATATCAGATTTTACAAATTTGATAGCACGTCACCTTTATTCAAATCATTGATTAAAATGTCAAATGGCTAGGGACAGATCCCTGGGGAAGTCCACTAGAAATCTCCCTCCAAGCTGATGTTGAGCTATTAACGACTGTTTCTTGAGCCCAGACATTCGGCCAATTTCTCTTCAAGAAAAACACGAGACACTTTTGTCATAAATTTTGCTAAAAACCTGGGCAAATTATATCAATAGTAACCTCAGAGTAATCAAACTGGTGTTGTTTGTTGGCTGGTTATTCAGTCATTCTGATGCTTCATGACTACATATGAAGCCCTTCTGTCCTCTATTATCTCTAGAAGTCTGTTCAAGTATCAATCTGGTCATTCTGTCCACAGAAAAAGGAATTAAATTTTGACTTGAACGTCCCATCCTTGATGAAGCCAAGATGATTTTTTGTGATCACTATTTCCTTTTCTAAATATTAGCTACCCATTATGTATAGACTGGATTTCTGCCAGCAGTTAAAGTCAAGCTCATTGGTCTATTGTCTCCCTTTTCTGAAAGCAAGGATATTATGTTGCCCTATCCTGTGCTACTCTTTCTATTCTTAGTGATCTTTCAGAAATCACTGATAATGACTTGATAATCACATCCAGAATTCCCCCCACCCCCCAGTATTCCCTATAGTGATAAAGGCTACAACCAATCTGTGCTTGCCCATCTTATGTAAATCAGATCCACGTCCTCTCATAAACTGGATAATCAAGGAATACCCAAAATACCAGGGACCATCCTAATATTTGCTTGACATTACAAAGGTATCCGTTGAGCACATGAGTTTTTCATCTATAATTCCTTCTCTCACTATATTATCAGCCCATTTCATTTTGGGGCATATATTTCTTTGAAAACAACCTTTATATTTCTTCTCCAGAATAATTTCATGTTTGTAATATGTTACAGCCTGTGCATGCCCAATACGAGCCTCTCTGTTGACCATATATTTTTGGGTGATCCTGAACTTCATCTTTTTGGAGAATATCAAATTCCACACACGATTCGTGGCCAGATGATCTCACCAGAAGAATGTTGGTATTAAAAGCTAGACCTTTGTTACAAGGAGAACATTGAGGTTATTTTCAAAAGTCGTGCATTTTCTCAAGGCAATTCAGGTCACTTTCTTCTTCCTGCTCAATTTGATCACCACCTTATTATGTATTTGTACTGCCTATCCAAAACATACACATGTGTATATATACATACATGTATGGGAAAATATATGTATGCATGTTTATATACCTATATATACATGCATAAGGCACACATGTATAGGATAGAAACACATATATATATTTGTATATGTGTAGATATATGTTTGTGTGTGTGTGTGTGTGTATATATATATATATATATATATATATATCACTGACGGATAACCATACTAGGTTATCTATCCAATGGCATTTCATATCCTCTTTATCCACTTGATTTTCCAGTTTTTCCTGTGTGGATGGTTAGGCTAGACTTTTGAGTGATAATGAATCTCATTTAGGAGGATCTGTAGTGTTCCAGGACTTGATATAGTAAGCACAATATCATCCACAGATACGAACATCTGAAGGACTTCACCATTTATAAGGAATTCCTCTTTGACTTGGATTTTACTTGCATAAATCCTTCACCAATGCCTCATTGGGGCATGAAAAGTGCCTATTAGAGATTGTGTCTACAAATGATGGTATAGCCCAATGGACCACTTTTGCATAGAGTTTTCTCTATCAGAATGCAGGTCTTTAAAGGCAGCAACCATATTATTTCTTTCTTTCTTTATATCTCCTTTGCTTAGCATAGTGTCTGGCACATAGTAGGCATTTAATAAATGCTAGTTGAATGACTAAGTGCTTAATAAATGCTTGCTGACTATGACCTAAGTCTGGAGAGATTTACTCCTAGCAGTTTGGTCACTAGGTGATGAATTCTTTAGCCATGGTATCTCATAAAAAGACAAAAATACAAAATGGCTCTTGGTCCTTTAAACTACCAAATGTTATTTAAATATGAGTTATTATTACTATTTAGTGTGAGAAAAAGAAACCAAGTGTAATAGTGCTTTACAGTTCTCAGCCTCTAGAGATCCCATCTGCAGGATCCACCTGTGTGGGCTGGCCTGGGCATGGAGATTATATCCTTTGGTGGTTTAGCATCTGGATTCAGTTTCCTGGAATCTTAACAAATACCTTGAGTTGGCCGTTTTGACTTTGATAAGAATTGAAATGCAATCATTCTGTTGATAGCACAGATGCTAGGCTGCAGAAATGTGCCTTTATGTTTGAATAAGGTACAACTAAATTTTAAAATAATAAAATCACCAACATGGTCTGCCCTAGATCAGCAGAAACACTACAGAATGAAATGTAGAACTTCGTGAAGGATTTTGTCAATCCTTAAACTGTCATACCTTTGAATTATTTATTTCTCCTTATTTTAATTGTGTCCAATGCCATTCATTCACCAGACGCACTTAAAATCACCAATAAAGAATCTAAAAGAAGAGGCAGGTGGGATGCTTTGAGAAATTATCCTTAGAACTACCCCTTGTTCTCACTTCCAACTTTTATAAGTCTGGTCAGCACATTTCTTTTCCTTTCCTTTTTTTTTTTTTTGGAGTTTTAAAAAAAAATAATATTTATTTTTAAAAATTTGACTTACTAGTTTTTCTCCTTTCCTTCAGCCTCTCCTCTTCCAGAGCAATATAATTAATAAATTATATGTGTAAAATTGTGCAAAACCTATTTCCATATTAGCCATGTGGTTACTATATTTCAAGCTCCAAAGTACTGAGGGGAAAGCAGTCTGAGAAACTCTTATCTGAAGCAAATGTGGATCTTCGATTAGGTTTTCACTGAGGGAGGGATCTGTACCCTACTAACACTCCTTAACTTTGCTGCCACCTCAAGGAATGCTGGGAACTCCCAAGTGAGGCCGCAGCTGTCCCCTGTGCTGGTCTCATTCATGCTTCCTGTGTGGCCTGACAACCTCCCTGGAGAGGCTAGTTTCTCCGCGTCCCTTGGGGCTATGGAGCTCTTTGTCCCAAAGAGAAGGCCAACCCACTATGCCGGGGTCACACAATTAGGCTGGCCCTGGGTCCAAAAGAACAAGTCCCCACAGGGCTGACCTAGAGGCTATTGACTTGTCAAGCATTCTCTTTCATGGATGTATATAATGCCTGTTCCCTGGGTTCTATAGGAGCCTCCCACATTCAGTTATCACTGTGGCTGGTAGATATCCAACAAAGACATTTATAATGCTTTATAAATATAATGCATCTGTCTGCATTTATTGAAAGAAACAATCAGGTCCATTCTGTCTTTCCAATAGAAATCACCTGTTTTCTGGGCAAAAGAATTGTGGGATTTTAGAGTGGGAAGGGACCTCAGCTATCACCTATTCCAAACCCCTACAATTTTACAAAAAAGGGACCTGAGGCTGAGAGAATTTGACCATTGGCACAGAGTGAGTTAGAACAAAATACTCTTCTAACCTGGAAGTGGTTCCCTTCCTGACATTCCTTTTCCTCTAATTCCTTTGTAGGATTCTTCACCTGGAATAAGAAAACTTTTAAAAAAATTGAAATTTGTATTTTAATATAATTAACTTCCTTTCAATCCTACATATTTTTATTTTTATGCATTTTAAAACATGAATTCTGAAAAGGGGTCACCAGACTGCCAGAGGGGTCAATGACACAAAAAGGGTAAGAACCCTGCTCTAAGTTTGGGGGGGAGTGGCAAGAAGGGGAGAATCAGTTACAAGTCCTTAAAAACTGAAATTTCATACACAGACAGTTCTGTAATTTCCTAAAATGCAGAAAACATATTTTAGGAGGAGCCAGTGAAAAGCACATTGGCTCTGAACTCTGAGAGTCTGGATTCAAATCCAATAGATGTATTCTCTCTCTAAGAGTCAGTCAGTTTCCTAATCTAGGATATGGGGTGTTGAGTGGGAGAGGGTTAGATGAAATGGCCTCTGAAATCTCAACACTAGATGGTGAGGCCCGAGATGGGGAAGAGGGCCTTATCCTTCCTTTATCTCCAGACAATATTCAGGCAGAATAGAATGGATCCTTTCCTTGATTCCTCCCTTTTGTAGGAATGAAAATCAGGCTTATTGTTCTCTGTATGAGAACAATTTGCCTTAAATTTGTTCAGGCACTTGGGCACTGTTTGGCCCATTTACTCTAGCTGTACTCTTGTGTTTCTATTGATGGCCCACGTTTATGCAGACTATCCAGCTCTAGCTGAGGTATTTTATAGTCTGTGTCAGTGAAGGGAAATAGAGGGGATACAGGGTCCAATTTTGACTTTTTAGTACACTTGGGAGTCCATGCCCTCATGCCCAGAGAGAGTTAATGTTCTTCTCTAAGTATCTAATTTACTGCAGGGGAGTGACTAGGGCACTAGGGAAAATCTGGTTCAGTGAGTGCTTTTTTGGGAAATAAACTCCATGAACTGTGTCATTCCTATGATTATATGACTTAGAGTTTCTCCTTTGTGTATATAGCTTCGCCTACCCCTTCTCCTCCACCCCTCTTCCCATTCACTCTACCATTTTGCTTCATAAATGTTTCTTTTTTGTCTTTCCATGGAATCCTAGAATGTTAGGGATCTTGAAGACCAAGTTGTCCACCCTCGCACCCATTTAATAAATGAAGAAACTGAGACTCAGAAAAGAGTAATTGCTTCCCTAAGAGTACATAGCAAGTAAGGGACAGGAAGCCAGGTCTTCTTATCCTGAGCCCTAGCATCCTAGTTTATCCTTGATAAAGCTAATAATGAGTGTCCCCTCTGTTTTTTTTTCCTTTTTCTATTCTTATCTCTGACCATTGCTAAATATTTTCTATGGCCTTTCCCAGAGTGTAGTAGAACTTCAAATATTTGGAAGTAGCAGATCCCCAAATATCCAGGTTCTTGGGACTGGAGTGATTGAGATAGAATACAATGTTTCTATAGTCTAGAGCTGTGCACACTTTGGGTTTCTGGATCTGATTTTCTACTTCAGCTTCAATCCATGGTATAATAGATTGCTGGACTTGCAGTCAGAAAGACCTGAGTTCAAATCCAACCTCAGACACTTATTAGTTGTGTGACCCTGGGCAAGCCATTTAATTTCTGTCTGCCTCAGTTTCTTTAACTGTAAAATGGGGACATTAGTATCTAACAGGGTTATTATAAGAATTAAATGAGATAACAGATGTAAAACTCTTTGCAACCTGTGAATTTCTGTATAAATGTTAGCTATTAACATTATTCTGGTCCTGGTCTCCTATTCGTATTTGTTCCCAGTTCAGTCCCCTCCACTTCCCTTACTGTCTAGCCTTACCTCTAGTCTTTCACTATCATCCATTGTCTCTGCTGCCATCTTTGGCCTTTATCCCTGTCATGGTGAATGCTGTATAAAGCACCACAGCCCTGAAACCACACTGTTTACTCAAAATTTTTTTCAGAAGTCCAAAACTATGGTTTCTAAACACACACATGACTCTCCCATGGGGGGAGGAGGATCTGTTGTGTGAGTATGTTGCCTTATGTCAGGGAACTGAGCTGGGGAAAAGAGAAAATTAAAAAAAAAAAACCTCTGTTTCCTAAGCATCTTTAAGTAGTAGCAGGTGGTCTTCATATGAGCCCACTTGACAAAACCCTTGCCTTTGCAATATTTCAAACCAACCATATCAGAGTGTGGCTAAGTAAACAGAATTAGAAGATGTTTCTTTCTATAAACAACATGGTCAGCATGGTGATATCTGTTGTCAGTTCAATATGATGTAAGCTCCATGAGGGCAGTGACTATTACATTTTTGTCTTTGTCTTTTCCCCACCCTCTTCACTTTCCCAATAATCTGTGATTTGATTATTGTCCATTTCTGGCATCTTTTAAAAAAATAATATTTATTTTTAGTTTACAACATTCAGTTCCACAAGTTTTTTTAATTTTAAATGCCCCCCTCCCCTGGTCCTGGTCTCCTATTCGTATTTGTTCATTCCTTTTCCTCTAATTGTTCCCCAAGACAGCATGCAATCTGATATAAGCTTTAAATATGCATTCATATTAAACAGATTTCCACATTAGTCATAGTGTAAAGAAAAATTATAACCAATGGAATGAATCATGAGAAAAAAGAAATAAAATACAATAAACCAACATGAAAAAGAGACACCAAATAATATGCTTCTATCTGCATTCAAACTCCATAATTCTTTCTCTGGATGTGGATAGCAATTTCCATCATGAGCCTTTTTGAGTTGTCTTAGAACCTTGCATTGCTGAGAAGAGCCAAGTCTATCAAAGTTAGTTATCGAACAATGTGGATGTAACTGTGTACAGTGTTCTCCTGGTTCTGCTCCCCTCACTCAGCATCAGTTCATATAAGTCTTCACAGATTTTTCTGAAATCCACCTGATCATAATTTCTTAAAAAAACAGTATCCCATTACATTCATATACCACAACTTGTTCAGTCATTCCCCAATTGATGGGCATCCCCTTGATTTCCAATTCTTTATCACCACAAAAAGAGCTGTTATGTGGGTTCTTTTCTCATTTTCACGATCTTTTTGGGATACAGACCAAGAAGTGATATTGTTCAGCATCTTTCAAAACAGATGCATTGGTAGGAAGGCTCCATAGGTTGCCTTTCAAACTGCATGTCTTAATCTGAACAATCCATTTGCTTTTTGCTTTCTGAAATGTTGAATGACCCTGGAAGACAATCCAGACAAAAGTCTAAGAACATTTTAGGAGAAAGGTCACTTTTACTTGAAGACAGGGACATCTTTACAGAGAAGGGGGCACATGGGAGACCTGAAAGAAGATTGATATCAGTGGAGATCTCAAATGACCGAGTACATTTCAGGGATGGGGCATGGCCTTCATAAATAAGTTAAGGAGATAAGAGATTTTCTCTGACTCCTAGGTGGGTCAGCATGGAAGCCAGGATCTTTTCAGGTTGGCCAGCTTGTTGTTTGTGATGATGTGTATTTTAAGTATGCATGAGGTAGAAGGGTGAATTAAAGGACCGGTGTGTTAGTCAAACTTTGTGAAAAGAAAAATATTTGACCCCAATTTCACTAATAATAATAATAATAGCTAGCATTTATATAGTGCAACCCCACAACAACTCTGGGAAGTAGGTCCTATTATTATCCCCATTTTATAACTGAAGAAACTGAGGCAAGAAGAGGTTAAGTGACTTGCTCATGTTCATGTAGTATTTAAAGTTGGATTTGAACTCAGGTCTTTTGACTCTAGAACCAGTATTCTACTGAATAACCTAGCAGACCTTCACCTTGCATTGGCTGGTGATGATTATTATATATTTTTTATAGACAGGAGTCCCTATTGCATGCTGCATTAGGTAGAAAAATATACCATGTTATAAAAGTTCTCTTTAAAGCTTAAAGTGTAAGTAAGAATACCACTTTTTCTCATTTTGAAATATGTTTTGACTTATACTTAATTTTCTTCCCAAGTAGATTTCAAGTGAAGACTATATCTTCAACATATATTCTATGAAACTGTATATTTTACTGTGAACCACTGCAATGTAGAGACAACTAAATTCTGTAGCATATTAATGTTACTGATAGCACATTTATTTATAGATTTTTCCCCCCTTTCCTTCCCTGGCTCTCAGTATGAAGCCCATACACAGTAATTAAACCATTATAAAAACACAATGGGATACAACATAATAGAATTGTCCTGCTGTCAAGGCATACATAGCAGGAGAAAAGCAGGATAACAAAAGGAACAGAATGCATTCCATCCAGGCTTGCAGAGGAAATGTCATGAAACAACACCTACTAAAGGGATGGGTTCAAAGAGCTAGACAACTGGAAACAGAGTCCTGCACTTTGGATGCTGCTAGCCAGTCAATCAAATAATCAATTAACAAATAACTACTGAGCACCTAGCACCTGGTAGGACCCGGGCAGGCCCTTGGGAAATGCAAAACCCGGGTCCTGTCTTCAGTGAGGGAACATCTCAAAGTTTCGGTGAATAAGCAGAACAATGATGGTGGTCCCTATGGGAAGACACTCCCCTCCCCCCTCCCTAATATCAGTATCCCAGGGATGGATTCATTGTAGGCTCCTTAAATTTCTGACTACTAACAAGATCACTGAGAAAAAGAATACAGAAAGGTGAGAGTTTTGCACAACTTAATGGGCAGGAGATGTATGACAAACCAGCAAAGGAGCATGTAGGAGAGAATCAGGAGAAAGAAATGTCAGTGAAAACAAGGGAGGTGAGAGTATCTGATGGTGGGAGCAGCCAAGGGGTAGTAAATACTGTGGAAAACTGCAGAGCCATCAAGGATGAGGAGGACTGAGAAAAGACTGAAATGTAACATTGGGGTAGAACAGTTTCAGTTGAGTAGTGGGATGGGAAGCCAGGTTTCAAGAGACTGAGGAGTAAATGAGAGATGAAGAATGAATGAAAGAGTAAAAAATAGGTCTATTAAGTGCTTATTATGGACTGGTCCTATGATAAGTATTGGGGATAATATACAAAAGTGACACAGTTCTGCCCTCCAGGAGCTTATAGTCTAATAAGACAATACATATAGGGAGTGGTGGTCTATGTTTTTAGAGGGTTAGTGATTCAATCCATAGTGCAGAGACAAAGAGAGAGAGTTTATCAACATGAAGGAGAGTAGGAGAAAACAGTACTTCAGTTGTTCATTGCCAGCAAATGACCAGAGCCTGAATTTGGAGGCCTCCTCACTCTAGCAGAGTAGGGGAACTTGGGAATGACAAAATGTAAACAGAGGGCAAAAGGTGGCAAGGGGGATTTATTGAAGGTTCCTAAGCATCATAGTAGAGAGACTACATGCAGGATGTATTGCTAATAAACAATGCAGTGATAGATAGACAGATAGATAAACAGAGCATTTATTACGCACTTCTCATGGGCCAACCCCTGTATTAGACTCAAAGCAGGAGACCAATTGGATGCAACTGCAGCAGTACTGGTGATAAGGGTCTGAACTCAAGTTATGACGGTAATAAAAGTGAAGGAATGGTTGTGAAAGACATTGTAAAAGAAACCAATTAGGGAGTAAGTGAAATCCCATAGTTTCTGGAAGATGGTATGATGGGTTACAAGGCACATTTTATTTACAAATGTTTCAAATATTCATTTATAAGCTGGTCATCTGGAACTTGAAATGTGTTTTCTCACAGGAACAATATGGTGGCTTGATTCCCAGGACAGACCACAGAAGTCTATTTAAGCCATGACGTACCTAAAGTATGGCTGTAAGGGTGTTGTTTCAACTACACTTAATTTGTAATGTTATTTCTATGGGCAAATCCATTCTGAGTTCCAAGATAGAATGCCAAGAATAAATTTTCCACCCTGGGTGACAGTGGTTCTCCTTGTAACAGAATGTGGGAGGCTAGCACTCCATTGGAGGGTAGGGTTACTATACTTGGACATCAGTAACATGTTATTTCTCTGTATCTGCACAAGTCAACAACACCACCTTACATTTGTATAGTACTTTATAGTAATCTAATTTACTAAGATGTGACATTATTTCTCTATTACTGCCTAAGAAAGGGTGCTTCTCTCTATTTTAACAACAAACTGAGAAGATAACTAACTCTCTAGGTCAGTTACTCCTCTGCTTTTCTAAGTTGGGTAGATAAAAAGTGTTGTTTTTCATCAGGGTTAAGTTTCTGAATTCTGACTGTTACTATCAGTTCATCTGTGTAGACCTTCCAGGCACTGGCAAATCAAAGACTTTATAGCTCATTTATGTCTTTTTGAAATTTCATGGAAGTGAGTCTCTTTTTCCTGAGAAAGAACACTTGGTTCTCTCATTTGTTTCTGGCATTCTCTGTGAGGTAATGCAGATTATTGGACCAGTATTGGCATTTGTCCTGTTGACTATGGACTTTCTTTGTCTTCCAGCACCTAGCACAGTACTATGCTTTATAAATGGTCATGGAACTAATCTGAATTGACCTGTTCTATGACATAGAAGGGCACTTACTTCTAAAAGAGTTTAGTTCTATTTCTCTGGTCTATTATGAAATCATAGCTAGCAAGAAGCTAGTGGGTCTTTGTCCCAGAGCACTAACATCTTGGGGAAGGGGTTCCCTTTCTCTCGGTGGGAAAAAGTCACTTCATGATCTCTCTGTATTGATAAGACAACTGCTCCCTCAGCTGCTATGCCAAGTGTCTTGTCAGTTAGATCCCTCTCTCCTTGGACATTTTATCCTCAAGTCCTTCAGAAGTGTGAGCTAGAATGATTCTTTGGAAAATGTACCATCCCTCTCTGGCTTTCCTTCACCTATACTGACTTCTGCATTGTCATATATGGGGACCCAACTCCTTTTGCCACATATGCAATGAAGGCTTTGCTATTATGTATCCTCCTGGGAAATGATGCTAAAAAATGACCAGGATTAATGAGTAATGTTTGCCTCAGTATTATCCTTATTCCTGATCCTAGACCATTAGATCATAATAAATGGACGTGAAAGAGACCTTAGAAGTCATTAGGTCTAATTTTCTTACTTTATAGTTAAAGAAACTAAGACATAGAGAGAAGGGGAAGATTGGAATTTTAACCTTTGTCTTAGGACAGCTCTGATGTAGAAAAAGTTTGAGAGACATAATTTCAAGGTAATTAATTATTTTATTAATCATACTAGCACATGATTAGTAAAAAGGGTCAGTGACACTCTTGAATGCCAATGACACTCATGGAACCCATCAATGCTTATATACCCTTGGAAGAGTGGGTGTTCCTGAGAGTGGAAATTGACTCTGATTGGTTAATAAGTAATGAAAGAGAATGAATATTGTAATGATAGGTGAATCTATTCTAAAGAGGAGCTGAGGGGACTTGACTTTGATCTTGTCAATTACTTTAAAATCACTCCCAGCCTTGGGCAATCTAGACAAAGGATCTATCCCTCTGCCCTAACCTACCTGAGTGGAACACAATGGGCCAGAATACACCTTAGATTAAATTCTTTGTAAGTTTTTTTTCTTTTTTTGTAAGGGTGAGGCAAAAACTCCACCTAGATAAGATATTCTACTTGGGGTAAATTTTCGGGATAGGCAAGGGATCTCCCCAATAGTTTGTTATTTAATAAGCATTTCTCTCACTGGTATTCCTTCCCTTCATGCTGCCTCCACTAGCTAGTTTGGTCCTGCTGGTCTTTAGATTCTAGGGGTGCATTCTGGCACACTCTGGTAAGTGCATTAGTTTCAAGAGCTCTAGGTCTCTTCAAGTAGAGTGGGGAGTCCTTAAGATCAAAATTTCAGAATAGTTCTGAAAGTTGAGATCTTTTCAAAGGTGACATAGCTGCCTGGGGATAATGTGGGGGGGAAATCACCAGTTGTTTATTAAGTCTTAGTATAACCTGAACCAATCTCTGAAGCTTGGAGAGAGAGATAGCTTCATTTGTTTCTGGTGTTACTTTAATCTTTACCAAGTTTTACCAAGATTACTGGGCTTGTTTTAATGAGTTCAAATCTGGCCTCGGATATTTATTAGTTGTGTGACCTTGAAAAAGTCATTTAACCATTTCCCTCAGTTTCCTCATCTGTAAAATGAGATGGAGAAGGAAATGGAAAAACACTTTAATATCTCTATCAAGAAAACCTCAAATGGTGAGAGAGGAATGTGGCAAGAGGAGATGGGGAGAGACAGGGTGGGATAAACTACCTCATGTAGAAGAGGCAAGGGGAAGTAGTTGCAGGGGAGGGGAAGAACAGGAAGGCAAAAAGACAAAACCATATTCTCATTGAATTTCGCTCAGGGAGAGAATGACAAACATACTGAATGGGATATCTCACCCTGCAGGAGAGTAGGGGGGAGGGGGATGAGAAGGGGGAGGATGGAGGGGAGAGCATGTTGGGGGGAGGGGAGGTTGGAGGCACCCACTTTTGAAGAGGGACAGGATCAAAGTAGGGAATGGACCAGGTGGGGGGTGGGATGGGTGGGAGGGAAATATAGCCAGTCTTTTACAACATATCTACTATGGTAATGTTTTGCATAGCTATACATGTTCAACACATACTGAATTACTTATCTTCCCAGCAAGAGTGGGTGACAAGGGAGGAAGGGAATGGATCTGGAATTCAAAGTTTTAAAATTAAATGTTTCAAATATATATAAATACTTTTAATACTATTTTGCATGTAATTGGGAGATAAGATGTGCAGGCATTGGGGCACAGAGATTCACCTTGCCTTAATGGAAAAGTCGAAGGGGGTATGGAAGAAGATATGGGAGAGAGCAGATTGGATCAGGGGATATCCTGTGGGACTGCTGTTCTGGGGTGGTGGGGAGGGGAAAAATGTGGGGAAATGTTTAACTCAAAATCTGGCAGAAATGAATGATGTAAACCAGAAGTTAATAAAGCATTTGAAAAAAAAAAGAAAGAAAATCTCAAATGGGGTCTTGAGGAGTTGCACATGACTGAAACAACTGAACAATCACACTCTGTATAGAAGGGAAGGGTCTCATCAGAATTACAGTTTCTGATGAATGCAAGAAAGAAATCATAGGATTATTCAGTTGAAAAAAGCTGGCAAAATAGTCTATGTTCTGAACAGGGAACTGGTAGATATCCTTTTTTTAGAATTTTTTTGGTCTTTATTAATTTGTTTACTTTTAGTTTACAAGATTCAGTTGCACAATTCCTTGAGTTTCAAATTTTCTCTCCCTTCCTCTCTCCCCCCCATGGCAGCATACAATCAAGTATAGGATCTGCAAATACTTTCACATTAGACATTGGTCAGGTTATAAAGAAGGATTGTATCAGATGGAATGAACAATGGGAAAGAGGAAATAAAACCATATAAGAAAAAGAAAAAGAGCAGGTAGTTTGCTTCAATCTGGATTCAAACTCAGTTCTTTCTATGGATGTAGGCAGCTTTCTCCATCATGAGACTTTTGGGGTTGACTTAGAACCCTAAATTGCTGAGAAGAGTCCAGTCTATCAAAGTTGGTTGTCACACATATGTTGTATCTGTAATGGTGTACAAATTTCTCCTGGCTCTACTTTTCTCACTCAGCATCAGTTCGTATAAGCCTCTTCAGGTAAATATGAAGTCCATCTGCTTCTTGTTTCTTATAGCACAATAGTATTACATTACATGTATATATCACAACTTGTTCAACCATTCCCCAATTGATGGGCACCCCCTTAATTTCCAATTCTTTGCCAGGTCCTAGATTCTTTTTTTTTCCCAAAATGCTTTGTTAACTTTTGGTTTACATCATTCATTTCCGCCATATTTTGAGTTAAAATTTTTTCCCCGTTTTTCCCCCACCCACCACCCCAGAATAGCAGTCCCACAGGATATCCCCTCATCCAATCTGCTCTCCCCCATATCTTCTCCCATACCTCCTTCGACTTTTCCATTAAGGCAAAGTGAATCCCTGTGCCCCAATGCCTGCACATCTTATCTCCCAGTTACATGCAAAGTAGTATTAATAATAGTATTTACATATATTTGAAACTTCAAATCCTAGAAGATAAGCTATTCAGTATATGTTGTACATGTATAGCTATGCAAAACATTACCATAGTAGATATATTGTAAAAGACTGACTATATTTCCCTCCCACCCATCTCACCCCCCACCTGGTCCATTCCCTACTTTGATCCTGTCCCTCTTCAAAAGTGGGTGCCTCCAACCTCCCCTGCCCCCAACATGCTCTCCCCTCCATCCTCCCCCTTCTCATCCCCCTCCCCCCTACTCTCCTGCAGGGTGAGATATCCCATTTTGTATGCATGTCATTCTCTCCCTAAGCCAAATTCAATGAGAATATGGTTTTGCCTTTTTGCCTTCCTGTTCTTCCCCTCCCTTGTAACCATTTCCCCTTGCCTCTTCTCTATGAGAGAGTTTACCCCATGCTGTCTCTCCCCATCTCCTCTTGCCACATTCCTCTCTCACCTCTTAACTTCACCCCTTAAGTATCATCCCTTCCCACAAAATTCGACCTGTGCCCTCTATCCATGTATACCTGTAAATATATATACACACATTCACATATATATTCATATGCCCATATACCCTTCTTCAATTTTTTTCATACTGAGAAAGTTTTCATCAATCACAGTTGTTGTTTTTCCATGTAAGAATGTAAATAGTTCAACTTTGATAAGTTCCTTTTGATTTCTTTTCCCTGTTTACCTTCTCAAGGATCTCTTGCTTCTTGTGTCTGGATGTCAAATTTTCTATTCAACTCTGGTTTTTCCCTCAAGAATGCTTGAAAGTCCTCTATTCCACTGAATGACCAAATTTTCCCCTGAAACAAGATACTCAGTTTTGCTGGGTAGGTGACCCTTGGGTTCATTCGCAGCTCTTTTGCCCTCTGGAATATCATATTCCATGCCCTTCAGTCCCTCAGTGTAGAAGCTGCCAGGTCCTGTGCTGTTCTGATTGTGTTTCCACAATATTGAAATTGTTTCTTCCTGGCTGCTTGTAGTGTTTTCTCCTTGATCTGGGAATTCCAGAACCTCACTACAATTTTCCTCGGAGTTTTCTTTTTGGGATCTTTTTAGGAGGTAATCTGTGCATTCTTTCAACCTCTATTTTGCCCTCTGGGTCTAAAACATCAGGGCAATTTTCCATGAGAATTTCTTTAAGGATGATTTCTAGGTTCTTTCTTTGATCATGGCTTTAAGATAGTCCAATAATTTTTAGATTGTCTCTCCTGGATCTATTTTCCAGGTCAGTGGTTTTTCCCATGAGATATTTCACATTGCCTTCTATTGTTTCAATTGCTTGGATCTGTTTAACAGCATCTTGATTTCTCATAAAGTCACTAGCTTCCATTTGCTCCAATCTAATTCTGAAGGAATGATGCTCTTCAGTGAGCTTTTGAGATTCTGCATCTGGCAAATTTGGCTTTTTAAGGCATTCTTCTCCTCATTGCCTTTTTGAGCCTCTTTTGCCACTTGAGTTAATTTTTTAAGATGTTATTTTCCTTAGTCAGGCTGGTGACTCTCATTTCATACTTTTCCTGTATCTTTCTCATTTCTCTTCCCAATTTTTCCTACACTTCTCTTATTTGGTTTTTAAAATCCTTCTTAAGGTCCTTCATGGCCTGTAACCCACTTGTATTTTCATCTGGGGCTTTTGTTGTAGGATTTCTGACCTCACAGTCCTCCTCCTGTTCCATGCTTTGATTCTCTTTGCCCCCAAAATAGGAGTCTAATGTTGAATTTTTCTGTTTATTTTATTTCCTTTGCCTAGGCATGTTGCCACTCAATTACTTGACTTTTGGGCTTGTTGCCACAGTAGGACTGTGCCACTAGAAGGCAATCTTCTGTCCCAAATGTTGGGGTCTTCTCAACTGCTGGAGGTATTAGTTGGGTGCCCTCCTTGAAGCTCCCACACACTCTGGCAAGCTGGACATACACCCCAAAACCTCCACGCAATCCAGATCCAGGGAGGTGATTAACCCCGAGACTGATCGCCGGATCCCCCTATAGTCTGCAGGCCAGGAGCTGATGCTGTAACTGAAGCTGCAAAATGGCGTCTGTGTCATGTCTCCTCAGCTGCTTCTAGCCCCCAGGGGAAGAAGTTGACGAGCTCCCAAATACTGGTCCCAAAGTCCATAGGGCACTAACCTCTCACTTTGTGTTGGAAATTCTGGAAAGGCCGCAGCTCCTGGTGTTCTGGGGTCCCTCCAGCAGGCTGCTGGTCTGGCCACCCTGGGGCTAAAACCACTACTCAAGGGATCCTGGAGCTCGGCTCCCAGAGTGCTGTGGTGTCAGCTCCCAGTGTGCTGCTTTGTCTACTCCCTGCCAGGCTGCTTGGCTGTCCTCAGCGGGAGGTTAGCTTCTCTGTGTCATTCTGTGGGTGCTGGAGCTCCAGAGGTTGTTCAGAGTCTTCCTTTTACATGACTGTGAAGTGGTGTGGGCTGGAGCGCCATGGAAGTATTCTTTCTACTCTGCCATCTTGGCTCTGCCCCCCCAGGTCCTAGATTCTTTATGGGTATGCAAGATAGCAATGACAATAGCCAAAGCAGGCTTTATCCTTTATTTATTTTTTAGCCTTTATTTTCAAGTCAATCAAGAAACATTTTAAAAATACCTACTATATAGATTTGTCAAAAAAAATTGAGTTGGTCTGTCAGCTTGCCTTATAGATGACAGAGACAACTCCTTTGACAAGAGTCTGATGAGGAATTCTATGTTCTATCATCAAGGCTCTAGTGGGCATGTCCAACTTCTCTTTTGGAAATGTCAAAGTGAAATAAAGAGGACTACTAGAGACAAAGTGGCAAAACTAGGGTCTTTAATCAAGGCAAGGGAATTAAGATTTGGGGCACCTTGCAGCATCAAAGTACTGCCTTTGAGGGGCAGAAGGAGCAGAGTCTAAATACATTTCAACAAGGAAGGATAGAAGGTACAGCCTCTTGAAGTAGTTACACAAGTTGTTTTGCATAGCAACCAAAAGTCCATAGAGAAAGTTGGGGACACTGGGGAGTAGTGACATCTAGTTACAACAGCAGGTTCCAAGTGCAGTAACAGAGAGTTTCCAAAGATATCACAAGACCAACTCAAATTAGTTTAGACCTGTTCCAACCATGGGGATGGGGTCAGGTATCTTGTTTGATGGCTGCATTCAAAAGGAGGTACCCCTCAAATAACTCTAAACAAAATCTCACTATATGTAATTTCATTAAATTGATTTAGGGAACTCATCAAATTTTACAGGGGCCCACCTGATCAATCTTGATTATTCATATATGCTTAGACCAGGGGTGGGAAACCTTTGGCCCTCTACTCAAAGAACCACACTTGAGGACCCTGGCTTGAACTATAGTGAAGCTTGACAATATGACCACAGACACAGAGAACTCAATTAAATCTCCTTTTTTATTTTTGGCATCCTTTCACTAAGACTGCCTCCTATGGCTACTTTTGACTTACCTCTTTGGCAAATGACCAAGACTTGTTACCTGACCATACCCCCTATTCTTTTTGCCTAGCAGCTGTGGCAAGCTGACTGTTTGAACGTGGCTTGGCCTGAACCCTTGGCAGTCAGCACATGAACTGAGCCTGTAAGGCAGACAATAAGCAGCCCTTTTTCTCAGAGTAGCAATTTTACATTTTCTAAAAACGTGTTAATATGAAAAGTCTTGCTCTAGAACCTGCAAATCAGGGAACCTGTGACCTTGAGGCCACCTAGCCTCAAGGCTGCAGATTCCCCACCCCTACTACAAATCATCATTCTCCATTTTTCTCTAAAGCCTCACATATTGGGAACTGGGAAATTATAGTTCTTGCACATCAACTTTTACTTCCCAATAAGTATTCTGAAAGTCACTAAGAAGTGATTTTAACAAACTATTAAAATAACAATAGTAATTGCTCATTTACATGGCAATTCAGAGTTTATAAAGTGCTTTCCTCATAACAACTCTACAAGTTGGGTAGCACTAGTCTGTTGGCTTCATTTAAGACTTGAGTAAAAAGGCTTCAGTGACTTGTCACATAAGAATACGTAGCAAAGCTGTAATCAAATTCAGGGCCTTTGACTCCAAACCTAAGCATTTTCAAGATATGCCATCTTTGAAAAGATACAATGCCTAATAAGTATAATTTACCCTGGGCATCTAGGTGGCATATTTTGGTAACAGGGTTCAAATGTGACCTCAGATACTTATTAGCTGTGTGACCCGAGACAAATCACTTACCCCTGTTTACCTCAGTTTCCAAGAAAACCCCAAATGTGGTCATGAAGAATTGGACACTACTGTAAATAACTGAATAACAATATATCCACTGTGAGTATACACATTAAATGAGTATGATTTAGTCGATCTGGCTCACCCTTTCTGGTCCCCACATATTCCTTCCCTTCAATATGAGAATGAGATCCTGATGAAAATGATGAAGAGAAGGAGAGAAGAGCTGGGATTTCATCTTCTCAGTTTGGGCAGATAATTCAGTCATCAATCAGCCTTCACATTTGTCCCCAGCCAGGGTGATTCTGGGAAATGGTTGGATTTGGAGTAAGGAAATCTGAGTTTGAATCCTGGCTTTTCTACATTGCACATTTGTGACTTTGGTTGAGTCACTTAACTTTCCTCGGCCTCAATTTCCTTATTTGTAAAATGAGGGAGTTATGCTAGCTCACCGATAAAGTACTTTCTAGTTCTATATTTATGACCTTATAAAAGCAATGAGTAAATGGGAGAAGAGTTTTATTACTAAGTTTGTGGGGGAGAGATTTTATATGATACTAGACCTAGTGCTAGAAGGGCCCTCACAGCTTGTCTAGCTGAGCCCTGTCATTTTATGGATGAAAAAACTCCAGTGTGGACAGGTTGAATAATTTGTCCAAGGTCGCACAGGTTGGAGACAGGTTTAAAACCAGGACCTCTGAATGGATTTCTTTCTTTTTTTTCTTTTTTCTTTTTGGAGGGGGGAAGACAGGGCAATTGGGGTTAAGTGACTTGCCCATGGTCACACAGCTAGTAAGTGTTAAGTGTCTGAGGTAAGATTTGAACTCAGGTCCTCCTGACTCCAAGGTCAGTGCTCTATTCACTGTGCCACCTAGCCACTCCACTCTGAATAGATTTATTCTGGAAGCAGGGAGTGTGTTGTGGTGGGATTATTGGAATACTCCTTGCTCTCTGTTGCAACTCAGATTCCCTCTACTACTATCTACTATGATTTAGCAAGTTCTTCTTTTAGGCTCATACTGTCCTGATTTATTACCCAATCGAAAGCCCAGTAGCCATTATCTATTGATCCCTAGACATTCTCCTTCCTTTCTCAATGAATTTGATGCCTCTCTCCACCCTAACTCCTACCCTCATATTAGGGGATGGAGTGAGGGGAACAAGCATTTATTAAGTGTTACTACGTACCAGATACTTTGCAAATATTATCTCATTTGATCCTGACAATAGCCCTGTGAGGTAGATGATATTATCTCCATCTTATAGGTGAGATGGAGAGATTAAGTTACTTGCCTAGGGTCACATAGCCAGGAAGCTTTAGAAAGCTAGATTTGACTTCAGGTCTTCTTGGCTCCAGAACCAGTACTCTATCCACTGTATGACTTGGCTGCCTCATTTTAGGGGATTTCAACATGAATTTTTGATGGTCCCTAAATACTTTAACATCTTAAGTCTTTGCAGTCTACTTAGTTCCAATGACCTTCTCCATTCCATCTCAACTACACATAAGGGCCAAATGCTTGATTTTGTGATGATTTAGAAGAGTTCCTTTTCCAGGTTTATAAATTCTGAAGTTCACTTATCTGATCATAATATTTTATCCTTTCATCTTTCCCTCTGCTTTACAATGCCTCCTGTAATTGTGAATCCCAATGCTTCCATCTCTCAGTTATTTCCCAGGCCTTTACCAATACTCTGGTTTACATTCTTCCCCCCTTACCTATCTTGCCTCCTAGGTTGAATCAGTTAAACTTCACACTATCCTCTGCACTAGAATTCTTTGCCCACTTTGCCCTGTTAGCAACCAGGCTTTGACAAACCTCAACCTTGTATTACTCCTACCATCAACTTCCTTCATGCTCATTCATGTACACTGGTATGGAATTAGAGAAAATAATAATTTGCTGATTGGATCCATTATAAATTTATTAAATAGTCTCAAATGGACCCATAATACAAATTTTTTTTTTATCAAATGCTTTATTAACTTCTGGTTTGCATCATTCATTTCTGCCAGATTTGAGTTACAAATTTTCTCCCCGTTTTTCCCCTACCCACCATCCCACTGGATATCCCCTCCTCCAATCTGCTCTCTCCCATATCTTCTCCCATACCCCCTCTGACTTTCTAGTAGGGCATGGTGGATCTCTATGCCCCAGTGCCTGTATATCTTATTTCCCAGTTACATGTAAAATAATATTAATAATAGTATCTACTATATCTATCTATCTATCTATCTATCTACCTACCTACCTACCTACCTATCTAAAACATTTGATTTTAAAACTTTGAATTCCAGATTCAATCCTTTCCTCCCTTGTCACCCACCCTTAATGGGAAAATAATCAATTCAGTATAGGTTGTACATGTGTAGCTATGCAAAACAGTTCCATAGTGGATATATTGTAAAAGACTGACTATATTTCCCTCCCTCCTATCCTACCTCCCACTTGTTCTATTCTCTACTTTGATCCTGTCCCTTTTCAAAAATGTGTGCTTCCAACTTCCCTCTCCCCCCAGCCTGCCATCCCTTCCATCATGCCCCCTCTCATCCCTTTCCCCCCTACACTCCTCTGGGTAAGATACTTAGTGTGTATGTCATTCCCTCCCTAAGCCAAATTCAATGAGAATAAGGTTGAGCCATTCCCTTTTGCCTTCCTGTTCTTCCCCTCCATTGTAACCATTTCCCTTGCCTCTGCTATATGAGATAGCTTACCCCATTCTGTCTCCCCCATCTCCTCTCATTATATTCCTCTCTCACTTCTTAATTTCACCTTTTAAGTATCATCCCTTCCTATTAAATTGGTCCTATGCCCTCTGTTTATGTATACCTGTACACATATATACACCTCACACTCACATATGTATTTATACACCCATATACCCTTCTACATACACACATACATACATACATACATATATATATGTATTTCTATTCCCTTCAACTATTCTCATACTAAGAAAAGTTTCATAAGTTATAATTATAGTTTTTCCATGCAGGAATGTAAATAGTTCAACTTTGATAATTTCCTTATGGTTTCTTTTCCCTCTTTACCTTCTTATGCTTCTCTTGCTTCTTCTATCTGAATGTCAAATTTTCTATTCAACTCTGTTTTTTTCCATCAAGAATGCTTGAAAGCCCTGTATTCCACTGAATGACCATATTTTCCCCTGAAACATGATACTCAAATTTTGCTGGGTAGGCAATTTTTGGTTTTAATCCCAGCTTCCTTGACCTCTGGAATATCATATTCCAAACCCTTTAATCCCTCATTGTTGAAGCTGCCAGATACTGTGTTATCCTGATTGTGTTTCCACAATATTCAAATTGTTGCTTCCTGGCTGCTTGTAGTATTTTCTCCTTGTTCTGGGAATTCCGGAATCTGGCTATAATATTCCTAGGAGTTTTCTTTTTGGGATCTTTTTCAGGAGGTGATCAGTATATCCTTTCACCCTCTATTTTGCTGTCTGGTTCTAAAACATCAGGGCAGTTTTCCTTGAGAATTTCTTGAAGGATGATTTCTAGGTTCTTTTTTTGATCATGGCCTTCAGGTAGTCCAATAATTTTTAGATGGTCTCTCCTGGATCTATTTTCCAGGTGAGTGGTTTTTCCCATTAGATACTTTGCATTGCCTTCTATTTTTTCATTTGTTTGGATCTGTTTAATAGTATCTTGATTTCTCATAAAGTCACTAGCTTCCATTTGCTCCAAGATTCTCTTCAGTGAGCTTTTGAGATTCTTTTTCCATCTGGCAAATTTGGCTTTTTAAGGCATTTTTCTCCTCATTGTCTTTTGGAGCCCCTTTTGCCATTTGAATTAGTCTATTTTTTTTAAGATTTTATTTTCTTCAGTCAGTTTGTTAACTCTCATTTCATAATTTTCTTGCATCATTGTCATTTCTCTTCCCAATTTTTCCTTCACTTCTCTTATTTGCTTTTCAAAATCCTTCTTAAAGTCTTCTGTGGCCTATAACCAACTTGTATTTTTCTTGGAAGCTTTTGGTGCAGGAGTTCTGACTTTGCTGTCTTCCTCCTTTTCCATGCTTTGATCCTTTTTATCCCCAAAATAGAAGTGTAAAGTTGGATTGCTCTGCTTGGTTTGCTTCCTTTGCCTGCTCATGTTGCCACTCAATTACTTGACTTTTGGGCTTTTTGCCACAGTAGGACTCTGCTATCAGACAGTGGAGCTTTATCCCAAATGCTAGGGTTTTCTCAGCTGCCAGAGGTATTAGTTGGGTGCCCTCTCTGAAGCCTCCACATGCTCTGGCAAGCTGGTTGCACACCCCAGGACCTCCACCCTAGACAGCAATCAAGATCCAAGCAGGTTAAAGCAAGATTACCCCTCTTACTGGTTGCTTGGACTCCCTACAATCTGCAGGCCAAGAGTTGAAGCAGCCACATGCAGGTGCCTGCACAACTGGGTACCTCAGTGGCTTCTCCCTCCAGGGGATAAAGGCCAACCACACTCCCAAACTACTGGATCCCAAAGTCCACACTGCACTAACCTCTCACTTAGTCCTTAGCATCTATGGGTTAATAATTCTGGAAACTGCCACAGCTGCTGGTCTTCTGAAATCTCTCCAGTTGGCTGCTGGTCAGGCCACCCTGAAGCTAAAACCCTGGGCTGAGGCAGGGCTGGGCTTGGCTCCCAGAGACCTGTGCTGGCCAATTCCTGCTGGCCTGCCAGGCTGTCCTCAGTGGGAGGTTAACTTCTCTGTGCCATTTTGTGGGTGCTGTAGCTCCAAAGTTTGTTCAAAGTCATCTTTTACATGAATTGGAGGAGGTGAGAGCTGGGGCTGCACAGAAGTCCTGTTTCTACTCTACCATCTTGACTCTGCCCCCCCATAAATAGTTTTATCTCTTCCTCCCTCCTTGTCATGAAGTTAAGTCTCTCTCCACTCCAATTCATCCTCCATTAAGCTTTCAAGGGGATTTTTCTAAAATATAGGCTTGATTATAATCTTTCCCCCTGCCTCCACCCCCCTAAAATAGGTTGCAGTGACCCTCTATTACCTCAGTGATATAATATAAAATCTTCCCTCTGGAATTTAAAGAGCTTCAAAACCTGGTCCATTCCTACATTTCCAGCCTTTAAAAATCTCACCCTTCTCCATACCCTCTATAAATCTAGTCTGGTCTGACCAGATTTTGGCCTCTTCATTCCTTGACTACAAGGCTTCACTACACTGACTGACATTCATTCTTGCCTAGCATGGTGACCCTCCTCACCTTCAAGGTCTTACTTCTCTGGCTTTCTTCAAGTCACAACTTGAATCTCAGCTTCTACAGAAAGCCTTTCTCAGCTCCCTCAGCCCTAGTTGCTGATGCCTCCTCTAGGTTTTACTGTCTTTCCTCAGATATCTTGAATATACAATTATTTGCATGTTGTCTTCCTCACTAGAATGTGAATTCCTTAAAACTCAATTTGCTTCATTGCTCACATTTTGCCTTTCTTTGCATCCCCAGCATTTAGCACAATGCCTGTTCCATAATAAGCACATAATGCATGCTTGTTGACTGACTTACTGTCTTTCCCCAGTGAAGGTTATGTAAGCATACATGGAGGGAGTCATTCTCTGAGCACCTGATGTGTGTAAAATCTTGTCATAGGCATGGTAAGGAACTAGAAAGAAAGGAGAAGACCTCTTCCCTGCTTTCAAAGAGACTATAGTAGATATGTCTCCATTTATTTGAGCTTCATGTAAGTAAAACATTGTCTAAAGCTTGGGCAGATTATTTTCTGTGCTTTGATATTTAATTCTAAACCAAGGATATAAAATGATTATAGTTATTAATTTTTGCTAATTTTAAACTGAAAGGGATAGATACTCATTAATATCAGCCTTGTCCCCCTCCCCATTTTTTCCTTCTGTGCTTTTGTTTCAGAAGTCACATCTCTTAAAGGTAGAAAGAATCAAGGAGGGGCGGCTAGGTGGCGCAGTGAGTAAGAGTGCCGGCCCCGGAGTTGGGATGACCCGAGATCAAATCCGGCCTCAGAAAATGAGCACCCAAACATAAATAATGACTAGCCGTGTAACCTTGAGCAAGTTACTTAACCCCAATTGCTTAAAAAAAAATAATCAACGAAGAACTTGGCTCTGGTTGGACAGGGGTGGGAAGACATGATGTGGTAAGTTCTTCCATGACTGGCAGTCTTCAGAGTAGCTGGACAACCCCTTGTCTGGGTTGTTGTAAGGAGAATTTGTGCTTCTGCTGGGTATTGAAACTTCCCATTTGAATGTAAGGCAGGCATCACATAGAACATGACAAAGTTCTTTTCTCTTCTTCAGGTCAACCACATGTGCCTCAGTATTTGGTTATATTGGAGAGTACCATTTCTGGTGATCTCCCAACATATAATAACTCAGAGATGAAAGGATTTGGCATTTTGGTTTGAGATGGTAAACCCTGAGTGGTCCCCTGGTCTTTTTCCGTTTGTGAGAGTGGCAGGAGATAGGGTGCTTTATCTGTTAAAAATAGATACCTTTTGGGATATACTCTCAATTTGACTCCTGTGTGGCTAAGAGTGCTCTCTGTCACTAAACTCCCAATGAAGGGGTTGGAGCTCGTTGGGTCTGGCAGTGGTTCTTAATATTAGACTAAAATTCTAGAGTAAAGATGTGTTTAGGGTTTGATGCTTATAAAAACACTTTCCTTAGATTATTTCCTTTGATCCTCATGACAACCCAATGAATTGGTGCAAATAATTTTTTTTATCCCCATTTAACGGGTGAGAAAACTGCGACTTAGGGATGTTTGCAATTTACCCAAGATTACACAACTACATGGCAGAGCTGAGACTCAATTGTTTCTCTGACCCAAAGACCATTTCTGATTGGCTCATGAGGAGTTCTTCAGAGATAAAGCCTTCATACAAGAAAGAGATAGAGGGAGGTTATGTCCTCCTGGAAGGTCTACTAGAGAGCATGCATTGGCTTACCCCATACAACTAGGTTTTGGTGTCTTCTCTTAGATGAACCTTTCCCTGAGCAAGCTGTTGTCCAATCCCAGTGGCAATCCCTGAAAACCTTCCCCTGAGCTGTGAGGGGGAAGGATGGAATGACTAAATTTCTGGAAAGTCACAAGGTAAAGAAAGAGAACAGCCACAGAGAAAGCAACACTGAACAATCTCCGCGTGCAGTTTGCTTATTGTTTAGAGTCTGAAAATCTGCCAAGTGTTCATACTTCTTAGATGTCAGCAGTTTAGTTTGAGACAATAGAGAAAACAGTCATTTTGGCCTGTACCTAAGTTTCAGCAGTATAAACAGCTTCAGAAGTTGAACTTAAATGGTCTTCTTACCTTATTTGCCCCGACCCTTGGTTGCACTGCACCAGCAAAGAAAGTATCTAGAACATGTGACATTGGAAGAGCTGTGTTTACAAGTCTTGGGTTTACACATTCTCTGAGTCACAGCCTCTGCACTTGGATGGTAATTGAGGAGGGATGTGGGAAGGAGCCATGTTGCCAACTTGAGAACCCACTTCTTAGATTCAGTGTTTTAACTGAACTTGAAATCCTGAAACTCTTGGAGTTGGGATTCTGTTGTTGTGACTTGGCAAAACTCTAATTCTGGACTCTTTCTTTTTTTCTTTCTTTTTCTTTTTTTAATATGGAAAAGAAAAAACTTAAGAGAAAAGAGAAGTGTTTCAGTGGGTGGGGATGGGGATGGTACCACTGGTGTTATTATAACGATTAACTTAAAATACAAAGAGATATAAATTTCCAAAAAAAAAAAAAAAGAAAAGATGAGAAGTTATATTGGACATGAAACTGCTCTTGGAAAATGGTTTTGCTGAGTTAAGCATCACAAAGTCTTCAATTTATAGACTATGCTTCCCTGAAATGACATGGTGGTTGGATAATTGAGGGACCACGGCTCAGCTATGACAGGAACACTCCAGGAACTCTGGGTAACTCCCAGCACAGATGGAAGCACAGAGGTCCTGGGGGTGGTTTTCTCACTCTGAACTCTGATATCACGCACCTGCTTCTTCCTGATCCCAGCTCTGTCTAAAGAATATACTTTATATTTGAGCAGTTCTTGGACATGACCTTTGGGCAGAATTTTCCAGTGTTACTTTTTGTTCAAATGTCTTTTTCCTGGTGGGCACAAAGAGATCTCATTGGGGAGCACATCCCTATCTGAAGTACTGCCAATTGATCCTACCCATCCTTTAAGGTCCAATTTACAGTCCTCTGTGACCTACAGATTTATAGATTTGAGAGCTTGATAGGTCCTTAGAGACCAATTAGTCTAACTCCCTAATTTTACAGAGAGGTAAACTAAGGCTCATAGAAGGGAAAGGGCTTGTTCAAAGTGCCATAGGGAGTGACTTGCAGAGCTGAGATTTGAATCTAGGTCTACTGATTTCAATCAGTGATATTTTTATAATGTAATGAAAACTTCCTTGTTCTACCTCCTCTGAAAGTGATTTCTCTCTCTTTGTTAATACTTCTTTATGCATTCATATTGTACCTCATATTATAGTTAAGTAGTCATGCATTTTATCTCCCTTTCTAGATTTTGAGTACCTCAAAAGCAGAGAATTATATCTTGTTTACTTGCATATCTCTCCCAGGGCCTAGAACAGGGATTTGCACACTGTGAGTTTTAATCAATTTTGTTTGTTTGAATGAATGAATGAATGAATATATATGGAGAAGAGGGAAGAAAACACTTCTCCGTGGATCATTAAAGTATTGAGAAAGTTTTGGAGAGGGAATAAGCATTTATATAGCATTTACTATGTGCCAAGAATTGTGTAAGATGCTTTTATAATATTATTTCATGTGATCCTCACAACAATCCTGTGAAGTAGATGCTAATACCCCCATTTTACAGTTGAGGAAACTGAGTCAAACAAACTTGCTCAGGGTCACACAGCTACTGTCTGAGACCAGATTTGAACTCATGTCTTCCTAGTCCTAGTCCTAGTGCTTTACTCACTACCCTACCAGCTGCCTCATAGACATAGAATTTGATTCTAAAGACTTTTTCCACCCTATTTTTTAAAAATAAGTTAGCTGTCTATTAAAACCAAGTTAGAATCCTGAAGTGAAAGCTCAGAATTTGTCAGTCCATATCTATTAGGGCTTGTGTCTGATAGCTGCTCTTACCTGACAGTTATTCAAATAGCTTGGCATGGCCATCTCATCATGTGGGAGCTATGTGTAAGCCAAGTCAAATCTAAGTTCCAAAAAATTATTCAGGGTAGTATACTGAAATGGTCCCTTCTTTAAAAGACTGGATATGATGAAGAGTTTCTTAGCTGGCATGAGCTCAGTAGTTTCATAGGTATTGTGCCAATTTTTCATTCAATTGATTTTATGCTCTTACCTGAGTAACAATATCATCAGTAATCACTTTGCATCCTACTGCCTTGTAAAAATTGCTAAGATATATAGTGTCTCAGATATGAGAGAACTTCAAAGAGGAGTGGACAATCAGAAATCAATCAATAAGTGTTAATTACATACCTTCTATGTGCCAGGCACTATGCTGGGCAGTGGGGAAATAAAGACAAAAAAAAAAGAGAAACATTTTCTATCTTTAGGGAGCTTACATTTTATTAGGGGAGATACATGTAGACAGAAATATAAACAGAAGAAATACAATAGATACAAAGTGCTTAGGAGGAGAGAGGGCACCAGCAGTGGATAGGATGAATCAGGTAGTCAACAAACATTTATTAAGGGCTTACTGTACTTCAGGTACCAGTATGAAGAGGGGAAAAAACAGCTCTCAAGGAAGTCACAGTCTAATGGGGAGACAACATACAAATAATTATACACACACTGTGGAAGATATTTACAACAGAAATGTAAGGTAATCTCAGAGAGAAGACACTAGCACTAGAAATACTTCTTGTGGAAGGGAGTGCTTATGCTAACTCTCGAAGGAAATGAGGGAATGTCTGAAGCAGAAGTGGGGTTAGGGGATGTATTTAGAGCACAGGGGATGGCCCATAGAAAGTCAGGGAGACAGGAAATAGAGTGGTGAGTGAGGAACAGAGAGGAGGACAGTTTGGCTAAACCACAGAGTGATCCAGAAAAAGGAAGCAGTGGTTTTTTTGGGGTCTGGCTTTCCCACCGAAGGACTTTCTGAAGTATGGACAGCCTGGATCTAAGGTTAGTTCTATCTTAGGCACTGAATTTTTCCCAGTATGGACTAGAAGGGCAATATATGTCCATGAATTGTATTTTTTAATGTGTTATGTTCATACACTGGATTCTCCCTAGTGTTGTGTCTAAAAGGTGCTTGGGCTAGTCCTATGTGTTATAATGCCATCTTGTCCCTGTCCCACTACCTTCAAGATGAAGGGGTAAACTATGTTAGTTGCCAGTTACAATAGGAACCCAGAGAGACAAGTACTTTTATCTCTCAATCTCAACTCACAAGGGATGGTCTAAAAACTATTCTTTTTTTCTATGTTTTGAGGGGCTGTTTTTTCCCCTATGAATTATCAATCAAAGAGACTGATAGAAAATACCTTTCCCTTCCCTTCCTTTCCCTTCCTTTCCTTTCCTCTCTTTTCCCTTTCTTTCCCTTCTTTTCCCTTCCCTTCCTACTTTTTTCCTTTCTCTGTGGAAGGAAGAAAAGAAAGATACAGGGAGAAATCTAGGCCAGTGGTGTTAAATTAAAATAGAAACAGGAACCCTGCAGATGCTTATTGACTTAGAAAACCACAAATTAACATTACCTGTGTTGTATTTTTATTTATTTTGTTAAACATTTCCCAATTACATTTCGATCTGGTTGGGACCAGTAGGGAGTTTTTGTGGATTCATTGCTGCTGAGGCCATGAATTTGATACCTCTGGCCTAGATGCTTTAAAAACAACAAAAAAATTTACTTCAAAAAGATTATGTACATACAGGTAGACTCTTATGTACATGCTTTTTCCTAATGAATGAATAAGGTCCCTTAACAGAAATTGGATGGGCACATGGTTGCTATAGTTTCTTGATTTCCAGAAGGAACCATATTCATATGGAAGGCAGCAGAAAGATCACCAATACTAGAATCAGAAAACCTAGGTTCCAATCCCACTTCTGACCTGTATGACCTTGGGAAATCATTTAGCCTTCTCAGGCCCAGTTTCCTCAAATGTAAAATGAGAGAGTTGGTCTCCTGGACAAGGTGGTCTCTGTGATCCCTTTGGGCTCCACATCTGTAATGCCCTGACTTCTTAATAGGAACAGGACCTAGAGTGGCCCCCTGCCATACTTAGTAATTCTTTTGATTCCTTTATCTGTCTCAGAAAAGGAAGAAAGCTGTTTTCAAGAAAAGGAAAACCATTCCCCTGATTCATTGAAGGCTCTGAGTATAGCCTAATAAAATTCTGAAGTATCATGGAGGGAAAGGGAAGAAAAAAAAAGAAAAAGTTACATGACAACTTTATTATATATTTAAAAGGAACGTGTACATAATAGACTTGCTGTTTCATGTGCAATCATCTTTTTTTTTCATTCTACTATATCATGGAAACATTTGTTTTATTTCATAAATTAAAAATAAAAGTTAGAAGGAAAAGATACAGAGGGACAGAAACAAGTAGAATCCATTTGGTTCTTAAGAGGAGCTGGTGAAGCTGGGTCCACTTCTGTTATGTAAGGGTAACTGATGATTCATGTGAGACCAGAACAGCATGTAGCCAGAGTGGTAATTAGAGCTGGCATGCACTACCCTGGGAGCAAATAGATGGATAAAACATATATTTGACAAGGATTTTCAGCTTATAGATATCACTATGATTGAACAAGTGGCCAACAGTAAGCAAATCAATCTCCCCTTACAACAGTTGATGTTAGAACTTGTTGCCTTTCACTTTTCTAACTCACAGGATGGTAATGGATCCAAGATAACCCTCCCTTCTTGGCAAGAATTCACAGCAATATTTGTGCTTCTCAGCTGCTAGGGTGTCCTTAAGGAGCCAGGCCCTATAATAAAGCTGGGAGTTAGGTAGACATTAGGAGATTATTCCTTTTGTATCATTGATGAGGAAACTGAAGGAAGAAATGCCAAACACCTGAAAATTAAACAATACATCAGAAGCGATGCCAGATCTGGGACTCCCAGCCCTTGACCTCCATTATTCCTATGTTCATTCTCCTTCACTCAGTGGGCAAGGCATGTAGATTCCTTCAAAACAAAGTAGGCATTGTTTTTTAATGCTTTTAAGATTTTAACTCAGGCACCTCGTTGTTATTTAGTCTTATATGTCGCCAACAAGATGCTTGGTGGATATGCCTTCTTTCCTGGTGGACAAACAGGGTCTCGGACAGTTATTCCTATAAGTCAAAGAGCACATCTGATAACCCTTTCATGATCTTCCCTTTCTTTTGCAATTAAAGTTGTTATTGGCAATTTTTATTTACAAAACCTTTCTCCTTTATCTGTCTTATGACAAAGAATAAAAAGGAAGAGAGAAAAAAAGTAGTTTAACAAAACTAGCCAAATCTACCAGTATATGCAATGATGTACACCCATAATTTCCTATCTCTACAGAGCAGGCAAAGAGGTACTTCTTTTTGACTCTTCTCCAGGATCTAGGTCATTATAATTACACAGCATTCAGTTTAATTTTTAATTTTTTTATTTATACTGTTGAACTCATGTATATTCTTTTATTGTTTCTGCTTATTTCACTTGACTTTAGTTCATAAAATCTTCCTAGGCTTCTCTGAATTTTTCATAGTAATTGTTTCTTAAGGCATAGTAAGATATTCCATTATTTATATACCATGATTTCTTTAGTCATTTCTTATTTTTATGAGCACCTACATTGTTTCCAGTTCTTTGTTCCCACAAAAAAGGGGGAGACTATGAATAATTTGGAACTTTATGTATTTGAGCTCCTTGGCAGGCACACACACACACACACACACACACACACACACACACACACACACACCCTAGTGGTGGGATCTGCAGATCAAAAGGTATGATCATTTAAATTACTTTCTTCTTGTAATTCCAAATTACTTCCCAGGATGATTGTGCTAATTCACAAGCCCACCAATAGTATATTAGTGTTCTGATCTTCTGTAGCCCCACCAATATTTTAAATCCTCTTTTCAACCACATCCATGCATCTGGGAATACCCTGTCTGCCAGCAGTATCTGATATATTCCTACATGAAGATGTTGATATAGAATAATAATTGCTAACATTCATATAGCACTTACTGTATGCCAGACATTGGACTAAGTGCCTTCCTATTATCATCTCATTTGATTCCCACAACTGTGGGAGGTATTATTATTACTATTCCCAATTTTACAGATGAGGAAACTGAAGCAAACAGAGATTTAAGAGGATTGCCCAGGGTCACACAGCTAGTAAGTGAGGCTGGATTTGAACTCAGGTCTTCTATGTGTACAGATGTATACAGTAACATCTCAGTTATCTGGCCCAATCAGGAAATGAGCTGTTTCACCTCTCTATCAATATATGAAGGAGCCCCAATTTTATCTATGTGACTATTTCCTCCACTGACATAGATTATAATCTCTCTGTAGTGTAGAAGATTTTATGGGCGGAAAAGCTCACCAATGGAGTAGCAATCAGTTAGTGAAACTCTCCAAACCCAGCCTGGCTAACTCTCACTAGACAGACACACAACCCATCAGTGGGCTGGTATTTGAGACCTTTGCCAGGGTGGTAGGATGTGTCAAACTTGTGTTCTGCTAGCATGGTATTCAGGACCTCTGAGTCACCTCTGTCATAAGTTCCTCATCATTGATTATTTTCAGGATAACTGAAGTTGTACTATTTATGTGTTCACCAATTTTTATATTGTAAATATTTTAAATAGAAATCTTTCTAAAATGTAGAGCATATTTCTCTGTAATCAAAGTAGACAGCATAATTTAATCATTTTTGATGGTTCAGTGTTTTCATGAAGAACATCAAATATTCATAAGCAGGCACTGGGCCACTGATGACTGATTGCCATGTCTTTGTAGCAAATAGTACCTTTAGCCAATACTTAGAAGAATAGTACTGTTTGCCCTTAGCCAACAGAACGGGTCTAGCTTTCTCCTATCTCCAGCTTACTTTACAGATGAGGAAACTGAAGTAAATAAGGTGAAGTAACTTACCCAGGGTCACACAGGGTCATGCTCTTTATTTCTACTGTAAGACTATTTGTTGCTCATGATCCATTTCTAATGCCTGAAACTTCCTGTAAGTCTTCTTTCTGTTTTCCCTTCTTTGTCTCTTTTTCCTGACACTTCCATGCTTCTTGACTAGCCAGTTGCATCATGGATACAGCCAATGAGACATCTTCTTTTTCTTCTGGTTGGGGAAATGATTTATCATGTTGTGTTGGATATGATATTCTCCTTTTGGACCACTGACTATTCTTGCATTTGCTTGTTTTCTTTTTTTTTTTGATTAAAAACAAACAAACAAACTTCAAGGGTTTGACCTTTTCCTAGATGTTAAAGAATGCTAACCTCTGGATAATGGAGACCTCAGTGGATAGCAATGTACATTTTTTAACATCTGGTGCACGAACACTTATCTCTTGGCAGGCCAAATCTGCTCCAGAGAATGCAGTCTGGTTCTTAAGTTAATTGGGAAGTAAGAGCCTACCTTGCCACCATATTAAACTCTTACATCCTAATTGTTAATTATTTTCCCTTGAATGCAAAATGATAAAAAAGCAATGTTTCATACTGAGAACAGATGTTCATATTTTTAGCCAGACACATACATGGCATGGATTCTCTGGAGCTTCTTATCAGAAAGACTCTTTTGTACTTTGTATCAGAAGTGTTTCTGCTTGACCAGGTTCCTTGGTGAGAGTTGGGCATTTATGCCATACTTATATCCAGAAATTGGGACTGTACCTCGTTGGGAGGGGGTAAAGCCTTCCCTGGCACTTTGCTACCCATCAGATTCATGAGGACGACAAGCTGATCTGGAAACAGCCTTTTCTCCTGCATATAAAAATGGGCATTCTTAGTTTTCTGTCTTATTAGTTTCAATTTCCACAGTGTAAGACATCTAACAGTCCTTTTGTTCTCTTTATTTCTTCATTTATTTTCTTTTGCATAGGATCCCAGAAGGCTTTCTTCCCATTAAGATTCCCAAAGGGTTTTGAGCATTTCTGCAGCTAGCTAAAATCATACCATGTCTAAAATGGAGTTTTTGGACACTACAGACTATGTTAGCAATAAAACCAGAATATTGCTCTTATCATGCTTCCAGATAGGCACATTTCATTAAAGTCTCTCCAAGCCCTCCTAGGATGGGGTGGCCTTTGCAATTCCCTCCTTCGACATTAGATTTTCTACTCATGTGACTGTAGGCAAGAAACCTATTCTTTCCTAGGCCTAATATTATCATATGTGAAAGTTGTTGTTGTTGAGTCATTTTTAGTCTTCTCTGACTCTTCACAACCTCATTTTGGGTTTTCTTGGCAAGGATACTGGAGTGTTTTGCCTTTTCCTTCTCCAGCTCACTTTACAGATGAGGAAACTGAGGCAAATAGGATGAAGTGACTTATCCAGGGTCACACAGCTAATAAGTGTCTGAGGCCAGATTTGACCTCAGAAAGATGAGTCTTCCTGACTCTAGACATAGTGTTCTATCTACTGTACCACCTAGTTATCGCTATATATGAAAAGGAGATTGCCTTTCCTAAGGTTGTGGTGAGGAAATTTTGCAAACTTTAGAGGATTATCTATCTACCTAGCATCTATCTTTCTGTCCACCTATTATCCATCTATCTATCTATGTGGTACAGTGGATAGAGTGGGGGCCTGGAATCAGGAAGACCTGAGTCCAAATCCATCCTCAGACACTTAGCAGCAGTGTGAATCTGGGAAAATCACTTCACTCTGCTAACTTCAATTTCTTCATTTGTAAAATAGGGATAATGACAGTACCTATTTCCCAAGGTTGTTGTGAGGACTTAATAAGATAAGTTTGTACAATGCTTATTACAGTCCCTGGCACATAGTACCTGCTTAATAAATTCTTATTCCCTTATTTATTTACCTATTGATCTATCAATCTATCTGGATGACACAGTGGATGGAGGTCTCAGCCTGGAGTCAAGACAACACATCATCCTGAGTTCAAATCTGACCTCAGATATATACTAGCTGTGTGACCTACAGAAGTCACTTAACCCTGTTTGCTTCAGTTTCCCCATCTGTAAAATGAGCTGGAAAAGGAAATAGCAGACTACTCCAGTATCTTTCCCAAGAAAATCCCGACTGAAAAATAACTAGGACGATAGTAAAATACATTTATATATGTGTGAATGTGACAAAAACATAGAGAAATGTCATTATTATATAATCAGCTCTTTTTCTTAAAGCATCTGGATCAGTGATCTCATTATCCACATGCCATTTCTATGGATGGAAATCTCTTGAAACTCCAAGTTGAATTTGTGAGCAGAATAGAAATTTAAGTTTTAAGAGGAATGAGAATCTGGACTAGTGCCTCCTTTACAGTAATGAATCTCAGTTCCTTCCAAAGACTCTGAACAAGCCCAGGGAAATGGCTTGAAATTTCTCTGTTTATGTGAAAATCCTTCATTTAAAACCAACATTTCATACTTTTTGCAGACATGGTTCCCTTTAAAAAAACAAAACAAAGCTCGTTTCCAATCAATTTTGGGGTAGTAAGCTTACCTTGAAATATAGCAAAGAAATGTGGCACTGTGGATAGAATATTGGAGTGGGAATTACACTACTTCTTCCAAAGTTACCGATGACCTCTTAACTGCCAAATCTAGTGGCCTTGTCTAGATCTTCAGCCGGGACTTCTCTGCAGCTTTTGACCCCTTGCTCTCTTTTTCCTTGCAACACTTTCTTAGTAGACACTCTCTCCTCTCTAGGTTTTCATGGTACTGGTCTCTCCTTGTTCTCTTCCTAACCGTCTGATTATTCCTTCTTAGCTCCTTTAACGAATCTTCATCCAATTAGCCATGTCCTCTAGGGTTTCTATTTTTTTTGGCAAAGATACTAGACTCTTCAGCTCGTTTTACAGATGAGGAAATTGAGGCAAACAGGGTAAAGAGACTTGCCCAAGATTACACAGCTAGTAAGTATCTAAAGCTAGATTTGAACTCAGGAAGATGAGTCTTCTTGACTCCAGGTCTGGCACTCTATCCACCAAGTCACCAACTACACCCCAATATTCACTCACCATGGATGTCCTCTAAAACTCTTCCTTGACCTCTCTTCTTTTTCACTTTCTCACATAAGTTCAATTATCACAGACGATAAAAAATATTCCAGCTGTATATACTCAGCACTAACCTCTTTCTTGTGCTTCAAATCTACATTACCAACTGCCTTTTGGACATCTCGGATTGAATGTCCTGTAGGCACCTGAAGTTTAAGGCAAGTTCAAAACAGAACTTATTCTATTGTACCCTCCCCATGACTTCCTTTTCACTCAATTTTCCTCTTATGGCCAAGGGCACCACTGCCCTCCCAGTCACCTTGGCTTATAATTTCATGGTCATTTTCTCACACTCATCCCACATAACTAACATATTGTCAAATAGGTTGTCCCTTCTAACTTTCACTGTAGTTCCCATAGATAAACCCTTCTCTCCATTCATACAACCATTACCTTCATAAAGGTCCCCCTCATCTCTCACCTGAACTATTGCAATAACATTCTAATTGGGCATTCTGCCTCAAGTCTCTCCACACTCCAATCCATTCTCCACTTAGCTGCCAAAGTTATTTTCTTACAGGGCAAGTCTGATCACGTCACTCCCCTTTTCAGCAAACTCTAGGCACTACCTCTAGGATCAAATCTAAAATCCTCTGCTTACCATTTGCAGCTGGCTCATTTCTACTTTTCTTGTTATACTTTAGTTCCCATCCAAGTATTCTACTATCCAGCTACATTGGCCTTAACTATGATACTTCTTATCTCACTTCCCTAGAATTTGCATTGATCTTCCAGATGCCCAGAATACTCTTTCTCTTTCTCTTCTCCTCAGCCTCCCTGGAACTCCTTAGAAATTCAGCTGGAATACTACCTTGTGTAGGAGGCCTTTCTCAGTCTTCTCTTCCACCTCTACTTAATTCCTTTGAAGATTCCTTTTCATTTACATTGTAGATATCTTGTACACACATGAAATTTGTCTTTCTTTTTAATCCCCACACCTCTTTTCAAAGAGCCTGACCCATAGTAAGTAAGCACTTAATAAATGTTTGTTTACTAATTGATTGAGGTCAGAAGGCTAGGGTTCAAATCCTGCCTAAAATGGTTACTTGTTATGGGACAGTCAGAAAGTTGCTTAGATTCTCTAACTCTGAGTTTTCTACTCTGCAAAATTGGGATACCTCTACTATCTACTTCAAGGATTTCTTGGGAAGATCAAAGGAAATAATTTATCTAAGGCATCTGAAAAAATAATGGATCCAATGCACCATAGACACGGCAGTTTTGTTATTATTACCTTATGCCTGTTCTTGAGGTGTATTTTCTTACACTTTCTTATTAAATTCTGGTAAGGACATAACTTGTCTGACAATGAGAGAGAGGAAAAATAAATAAACTTGAACATGTAAGCACCAAGTAATTTTCCTTAATCAAGTTTCTGAATTGTGGTTGCATTTTGCCAAAACCTCTGGTGGTATTCCAAAGTAACATGTATTAATGTCAAAATAATACCCCAATAAACAATAAATTATCTTTGAGAAAGTATCAAATCTTGAAGCTGTCCTTATGTTTTAAAATTGAGTAATGTGCTAGCTAAATTATAAGTATCTGACTGGTAGTTTGGTGCTCCAGAAAATACCACAGCAAATGGTAGGTTTTGGAAGCTGGACCCTTTTCGTGCTGGGCAAGCTGGGAAATGTTCAATGAATCTGTATTAACCCAAAGTGTCCTCTGTGAGCATCATTCCTGTACTGGAGGACCCTTGGCAGTTCCCTGATTGGTCACAAGTAGATCCAGAGGCTCCTGGACTCTTGGTGGGGGGAGGGGAAATTCTAGAGTTCCTGGGAAAGAGCTAAACAATAAAAGGAAGGATATAATCATCTAAATAGAGGCAAATACACATAGCATCCATAGGAAGAGTGAATACAGAGCATATACTGGTAGTGAGAAACCTATGTTGGGAATACACATGGCCAAGGCAACTCATACCTTTTTTTTTTTTTTTTTTTTTGTTTTTTTTTGTTTTTTGTTTTTGGTTTTTTCAACTCATACTTTTGATATTATAGGACCCCAGTGTCTTTTCTCTTTTCATGATGATCTCTTATTGTCCTGGGCACAGAGTGTCCAGGGGGGCTGCTCCACAGAACTTCTTAGGCTTCCTTCTTTACAGAGCTAAGTTTCCAATTGTTGTAGCTAATTCTATCGTATTTCCAGTTAGCTCTCTTCTCTGCTGCCAGGGGCCATGCTCCTTTAAATTACTTCCTGCCTCCTGATTCTCTGTGTATCACTCTTACCTACTGGATTCAGTGTCTCTGTAAGACATCATAGGTAATGGAAAGGGAAAAGGGAAAATTCTGTTCCTCCCTCCCCTCCCCTTCTAGTAGTAATACAGAGGTCATACTTCACAAAATGGCCCTCTGCCTCAAATATCTCTCAGGTTAGTTAGCTTATTAAGGGTGATCAGGGTCATGATCAATCCTTGACCAACCAGTTCTCAGGTCCCTTTTCCATTCAATTAGGGCAATGTTTTTCACATTTCATTAAAGGATAACAACAGAGATATGATATTTTTAAACTTAATTTAACATATTAACACCCTTCTATCTGATAATTTTTTCCTTACTTTCAGTAACTATACAACAAAGCTAAAGGGTGGGGAGATATCAACTCCTTCTTCTCCCCCTCTCACTCCCCCAACCAGACAAAGATAAAATCCCTAAAAATCTGATCTTTCCAAAAGTGAATTGTGTTCCTTGGGAGATGGTGAGTTCCTTCTTAGGGGTCTTCAGGCAAAGGATGGGTGACAACTTGATATATTGTAAGAAGGATTTTTGACACTAGATGTGCTAGATGGCTGCTAAGGTCCCTTATAACTGAAACTTTGTGATCCTGTGAAATCGTTAAGTGACCCAAATGTGTCAAGGTGTGATTTCTCATGGTGTGGCAGGGCTGGGGCAGATGATCCCTCTTCTATGTTGTTGGTCTGTGCCCACAGCCTGCAGCACTGTGACAGTGTGCAGTCAATAAGTATCGACTGGCTGGCTGGCTGAGAAACCACAGAGCAGACAGAGAGTTCAGCAGTAGGAATTGGGGGAGTGCTTTGTGTGTACAAGGGATGGGAAGACTGAGTCTAAAATGCTGAGTTGCAAAGGGCAGCAGACACTGCAAATACTGACTGTGACCACAAACCAAAGGACAGTCTTTATGAGCTCAGCTCAGGCAGGACACCCCCACCCACACATTCAGATGGGGAATCAGATAGTTATTGCCAGGGTCATCTTTGAATAGGAAGGTTAGTGAGAAAGATTTAAATTGGACAGGTGCTTACTGAAAAATGGGATTTTCCAAATCCTCCCCCATTCTGCTTCTCTATGTGTTGACCATGACAAGATCCAATGATAATTCCCAAAGAACAATGTATTCTGTACACCCCATCCTTACACATTTAAAGCATTCATAATTACATATCATTTCTTCCTGATATTGGTGTTGGGGGGGAGAGAACTCTAGGTTCACTGTTATATCTGGCTTTTCCTGATGTGATTATGCTTCAAGGGTCACAGTTTGGCTCAGTGCTGAATGCAAAACTCTCTAATGATGAGTTGGGCTATAATGGGGCTTTGTTCAATGGATGGCATTTCTCTATCTATTCATTTACAACCAACCCTCCATTATCTGCATGAACAGAAGGGAGAAACAGTATGAATGATCCAAACTAGCGGCCAACCCAAAATAAACATTTACGTTAGTTTGTGTGTATATGCCACAAATGTGCAGCACATTTACTTTCCTAATTATATTTTGCTTAACCTATTTTAAAAGTTAGTTTACATTCTCTGAGCACACATGAACTATGGTCACGGGAAGTAGGGAAGAAGGATGTGGTATTAAGAGGAAAGTGTCCTAGAACTTTAAATGTCAGATAATACACAAAACACAGAATCTACATTCAAATAAGATGTATGTGTGTATGTATATAATATGTATATGTATATATACATATATATCTATATATGGTGTGAGTGTGTGTGTGTGTGAGTGTGTGAATTTTCTCTTCCTAAATTCTTCATGAAGCAGCTAGATGACTTAGTGGATAAAGGGCTGGACCTGAAGCCAAGAAGACCTGAGTTCAAACTCAGCCTCAAACAGATACTAGCTGTGTCATCCTGGGCAAGTCTCTTAACCTCTGCCTTGGAGGCAGTTAATGTACTGCTGGGCCTGGAGTCACGAAGACCCAAGTTAAAATTCGGCCTCAGACACTAGCTGTGTGATCCTGGATAAGTCACTTAGCCCTATTTGCCTTAGTTTCCTCATCTGTAAAATGAACTGGAGAAGGAAATGGCAAACAACTCCAGTATCTTTACCGAGAAAACTCCACTGACAGTGTAGTCCATGGGATCATAAAGAATTGGATGTGACTGAACAAGTAAAAAACAAAATTCTTCCACAAGTCCTATACTAAAGCTCCATTATATGTATGAATGATGTCCTGAGTTCACAGGGGGAAAAGGTACAATTAAATATGTAAGTAGAATTTGATCACTTTATTAGAGTAATTTAATTTAATAATTACTCAAAATTCGATAGTGCTTCCAGGTTTGCACAGCACTTCCCTCATAATAATCTCAGGGGCTAGGAAAAAAAATATTGTTCCCTTTTACAAATGAGGAACCTAGATCTATGGAGGTTAAATCTTCATCAGAATCACAGAACTGATAAGTGTCAAAGCTCAAGTGTGAACTCATGTTTTCTTAGTTTCTAATTTAATGTTCTCTCCACAGCTGGTTTCCTGATATTTTAATTCAATAGGTCTTGAAAATGATTTTTGAAGCTCTCTGAATTTCAAGAACCTCCTATCATTTCCAATACAATTCCCCTAGTACCTGGAGAAGCAAATTCACTCAGTTTGGTGACTTTTACCCTAGGCAGAGCTGCCTTGATTGGTGAGTGCAAATTCCATGAGGCCACTATAGGAACTTGATGGTTTCCAAATTTGGGGGTTTTCTTTAGACCCTTTTCAACAAAAACAAAAAACTGTGTTGCATTCCAGGAGAATTTAATATACATTTCATAATATTTTAGACTTATCTGCTAAAGGCTTAGAATAGCCATAACAAAAAAAAAACACTATCATGAAGGTTTCAAGTTGCTGCAGAAACAAAAATATGATGCTTCAAACATGCACATGCTATTGTCACAGGAAAAATACACTTGTAACGCATTGGAACATTTTTTATTGTTTAAGGTGTCATTAAAGAATTTTTAGCGTGTATTGGTTCTTAGCATAGCAGCTGGTGCATAGTAGGCACTTAGTAAATGTTTATTGATTGATTGAATCCATTGAACCATTATAAATAACCCAACCATTAAATGGAAAGTAGTAGCTGTGTTGCAGAGTAACACTCCTTTTATAGATGAAATTATCTTCATGGTGACTCCTCAGACATTCCCTTGCTTGGCCACTACTCCAATATATGAGTTATCTCCTCTACTTAGAATATAACTAGAGGGGGATGGGCTTGTCTCTGTTTTCTATTTGTATCCCTGGCACTTAACACACAGTATTTGGCACATAATACTTAAGAAATGTTTTTTTTTTCAAAATTCATTCATTCATAACATCCATTCATTGAATCTCAAATCTTCTTTCTAGTAACAGTGGCAGTATGTTTTTTCATTCATTCATTCCTTTCCTTTGGAAATCCTTCTCTTCAAATCACAGTTTCATTACTCTCTTTTGTAGGAATTCCTCCAGTTGAAAATAAAGTCTACTCTTTAAATTTTCCTATGGCACTTTGTCAGAATCTCTCTTTTGTCTCTGTCACATTCATGCTCATAACGCTTATTTAAGGACATGTTCTATCTACCCTAGTACCATCTGCTTGGAAAAATATCATTTGAGTATACAAAACACTCAATATCCTAACTGCATGCATTTTCATTTGCTGTCCTCCCATTCTTGGAAAGCTCTTCCTCTTCATTTGTGCCTTGTGGTTTCCCTAACTTCAGAGCTCAGCTAAAATCCACCTTCTTCAAGAAGCCTTTTCCAGTCATTCTTAATCTTTGTGCCTTCCCTCTGAGATCACTCCCTATTTATCCTGTCTATACCTTGTCTGAACATGGTTGTTTTACATGTTATCTCTCCCATTAGACTATGAACTCCTTGAAAGCAGTGAATTTTTTTTTCTGCCATTGTATCACCAAAGCTTAGCACAGTGCCTGGCCTGAAGTAAGGATGTAATAATAAATGCTTGTTGACTTGACTCGTTGACTATATGCCAGAGTGCATAAGGGAATTTCATATTTTCCAAATATATATTCTCAAGACTGTTTAGTGAAGGCTGAAGCTTAAAAAAATTATCAGAAGAGCTAAGAAGATGATCATCCATCTTCTGCAACAAAACTTAGAGTGAGCCAGGTTTTATCTTGCCTTGAGAAAAACTTTAATAAACTCAGTAATCTGGTTTCCAATTCCTCTAATTTAGTTTCTAATTTGAAAGCAGCAAATTAGAAATGAAGATAGAAGTCATGAAGGCAAGCGCACTGATAGCAGGGAGAAATAAGAGTGGGTAGCCTGAGAGTGAGGCAAGAGACTGGAGATCTTAAAGGCAGATACAAGAATTCAAAAACCACAGCAGCCTGGGGCCATTTAGTAAAACCCTGAGGGCAGCATTGTTTAATGGCATAGTATAATTCCTGATGTCTATAATGATAACTCTGATTCATCTATAAAAATTTAAATTATTTTCAGTAGACTCTAAAAAGACATAAAATGTGAGATATATTATGAAGATAGTTATTTAAGTTTTTAAAAATCTAGTTATTTTATTTTAAAGATGTAACCCTCAGTTCTCCAGAAAGCTCAGTATTCTAGAATGACTTATCGTTTCAGATAGTTGAGGTTTTTATTTTATTTCCTATAGAATATCCTCGAAAGGAACTTGAGAGAATCCCAAATGTTTGTGTTTCTCAACCATTTCAAGGGTTCTAGATGGTTCTTTAAGTAGCCAACACAAATTGGGCTGCCATTTTAAGACAGGCCACTTGTACTCTATACCTTTATGATATATGGATCATATGATTTTGTGCTGGCTTATTCATTTTCGGGGATCACTTCCATATGGATGGCCTCCAATGTTCACTTAACACCAGTGGTCCTGTCTTCCCCCTCTGCAAAAAAAAAAAAAGAATTACTGATGTTATGGATGGTCAGGGGATATTATAGAACTGTCTCTATATACTATAAGCTAGTTATGCTCACTATTGAGCTATTCTCTCTACTATGCCCCTCCTGTTGTTTTTCTAAGCTGCTGTCATCTTTTGGTACTTTTGTCTGGTACCTGTCTATATCTTTCTCCATCCTTTCTTTTGTTCAGACAGCTAAGTAAGTAGCACAGTGGATAGAGTGCCTAATTTAGAGTCAGGAAGACCTGAGTTCGAATCCAGCCTCAAACACTTACTAGCTGTGTGACCCTGTGCAAGTCACTTTAACCTGTTTGCCTCAGTTTCCTCATCTGTAAAATGGGGATAATAACAGCACCTACCTCTCTGGTTGTTGTGAGGGTCAAAGTAGATAATCGTAAAGGCTTAGAAGAGTACCTGGCACATAGTAAACACTATATAGATATGAGCTATGATGAGGATGAGGAGGAGGAGGAGGAGAAGGAGGAGGACGAGGAGGATTCCATTTGCTATTTGTCCATAAAGTTGGGTTTCAGCTGTTTCAGCAATAGCTTCAAAGGCTATTTCAGCTTTTTTGTGAGTCGGATCTATAGCTACCCTAGTCAGTTGGCAAAAGTTAGCAAAGACTCTCAGGTTCATATTAAGTTTATCTTTTGAATTCCTTTATTAATTCCTCTGTGAACTCCCCAAGCTCTCCCTCTTCAATTTGCTCTTTGGATTGGGGTAGGAATATTATTTTTAACGGTTCCAAAGTCCAAGGTATAACTTAGGTTCATTTAATTCTCTCTTTGGCAAGGTCAATCTAGAGGCAGGGGGAAGGGGAAAAAGGGAGTGTCAGTCTCCTAAATTTTTTGTCTCACATTACTGCCAACAACAAAAGCACTCTTCTTGCTACAACCATTATTCCTTTTCCATATAACAATCCTTCAAATATTTGATGACAGCAATTATGTTTCCCCTAAGTCTTTATTTTTCCTGAATAAACAATTCCAGTTCCTTAAGCTGATCCTCACATGGCCTATTATAATTTTCTCATCAAATCATAGCAGGGCATTTAAAATAATCAAGTGAAACTCTTCCATCTAATTTAAACTTTTTATTTTGGGGAGGTAGTCAGGGTTAAGTGACTTTTCTAGGGTCACACAGCTAGTATGTGTCAAGTGTCTGAGGCTGAATTTGAATTCAGATCCTTCTGACTTCAGGACCAGTCCTCTACCCACTGGGTCACCCAGCTGCCCCAAATTCTTCCATTTTAAAGATGTCCAAAAAAAAGGTCAAATAATTTGTTCATATTCACTTATTTAAGATACACACATTCTGAGAGCCTATTGAAAAAAAACTTTTTGGAGAGTAATTAACTATGAATCCAATAAAGCTAGAAAATTTCACTGTGTACTATTGCAATGTCTTAGACCTTTACCTCTACAAGTATCTTCTTCCTCCTGTTTACACACCAGACTGGACAAATCCACAAAAGGAAGCTTGGAAGGATAGGATCCCCAAAAGAAAGTGGGGAGAATGAAAGCAGAGCACTCAGAGTTGAGGCTGCCCTTGTTTGCAGTAAGCAAAGGACGAGGTTACACAGGGTTGGTTAACTTTGATCTTAAATACCTTAATAGTACGCCAAAGACCATGCTGGGAGAATATTTGAGGATCCACCCAAAGGGTAGAAGCTGCAGCCCCACCCCTTCCAGTGAACACAGTACACTTAGTGAGCAGGGGGGCAGAGGAATTACAGGCTGGACTCCTCACTTGTTTCCACTATGAACTTTGCATAGCAATGATTTATTCATGTTTTACTCGGGATGAGACTGATTAGGAAACCAAGCACCAAAATGATCTGATCTCAAACTTTTTCCCAAGTACTGTTTCTCTTGCACTTAAATGCTTTCGTATGCAAGAGTTCCATTGAAAATGCCACTATTTACTAAGTTTTCTTTTGCCAAGAACAAAAAGCCACTTTCAATAATTTTTTCTTAAAAAAAAAAAAGGTTAAAAAAACACTTCCCTGGGGTTTGCTTTCTGCCGCTCTGCTTTTCACCATATGCCAAAAAGAAAAAAAGGTGTTTTTTTTTTTTTTTTTTTTTGCTAGCAACTGCTTTTGGCAAGGTCATTAGCTGAACATCACAGCGGGGGTGGCAAGCAGAATTTTGCTCAAGATTGCATAATTTGGCAAACTTTCCCACTACAGTAGTCACATTTTTGTAAGTTTCAGTGAACTTTGTAGAGGTTTGCTTCACCATAAAAGTTTGTTGCAGTAGAATCCCAACATGTTGTGTTTCCCTGGGTTGTGCTGCTTGAAGGGCCTTGAGCTGCCTTGTGCCAGCGTTTGTCCACGGATTGAGGTCATGCAGGGCCTCCATGAATCCCCTGACTGAATTTGTCAGGCATTCTCCCTGCTTGGGCCGAGAACTCTGGCCCTTTGTGTGCAACATGCCTGAGTTGAGAGTCAACAAAGCAAAAGGCTAACTCCGCTTGGGGACAGACAATGAATGCTGAAAGGCTCCTTCATGTTTTATAACTGGGCCCCATTTTCCTTCAAGGTTGTACCTCTTGGCATTTTCTTCTTGTGCTAAATGAAATCTACATCAACTATATCAACTTCCATCAACTATATAACCCTTTAAGCAATCACTGTGACCTAGGGGAAGCTGAAGCTGTTAGAGTTGTGTAGCAAAGGACCAGAGTTTGGTGATGCTAGCCCCTTGGCCTCCATTAGACTCCTGAATCTAAGAGGGGGGGTAAAAGAACTGAGAACATAACCTGAGAATACAGATTGTGTCCTGGATTCTCCCCCACCCCCTTTTTTTTAAAGGAAAGAAGGAGTTTCTGCCCAATGGTTAACCAAAAGAAATTTGCAACTACAATGATCAACCTGGAGGGGAAGCACTGGGAAGGGACCTTAGGTGTCATTTTGTCCAAATTCTTCATAGGTGGAGAAACTATGTGTTCACATCAGAAAAAGCCCCAGTGGAAAGAATATAGGCCTGAGAGTGAAAAAAACTTCAACCACTTACTAACCTAGGGTAAATTGCATTCCATCTCCAAGGCTCAGTTTCCTCCTTTATAAAAGAAAGGGCCAGAATATTATGTTCTTTATATTCCCTTTCTACAAATCTGTTAATCTAAGATGTGTTTCTTCTTGTTTGGATACTCAGAGCAATATAACAAAAGACCTGTGTGGAACTTGAAAGGAACTCCTTCCTGTCCTCCAGAAAAAGCTAACAACTAGCCTGCCTTTAAATGGACAATACTGACTCGTCCTCCATAAGGTATAGATTCTAAGGCTTTCTTCCAGGCTAGATAGATAGACTGAAGGTCATAGGTAGGGAGTTAGTATACAGAAAAAAATGTAGCATAGTGAATAGAACATTGGACTAGCAGTCAGGAAGGCTTGGGCTCTAAATATCATCTCCAACACTGACTGGCTGTATAATGATGGCCAAGTCACTCATACAGGTATGAGACTCATACAGGTATGAGACTCAGTTTCTTATTTGTGCAATGAATGTAGATAATGGCACCTGTAATATCTACCTCTTAGGGTTGTTAGAAGGCTGAGTGGGATGAACTCTATGTAAAGGGACTTGCAAACTTCAAGATGCTATAGAGATACCAGTCACTATTGATTGTTACTGATATAATTATTAGAATATAAGTGGAATGAGTACTGAAAATAAAGCATAGGTCAGTGTTTATGATGTTAGGCAGAACTGGAGGGAGGATAGGAAAAAGGTTGTGAGACCAAGGAAAGGATATTTTGGTTGTTGTTCAGTCCTGTGTAACTCTTGGTGATCCCATTTGGGGTTTTCTTGGCAAAGATACTGCCATTTTCTTTTCCTGCTCATTTTATAGATGGGGAAACTGAGGCAAATAGGATTAAGTGACTTGCCCGATGTCACACAGCTTATAAGTGTCTAAGGTTGGATTTAAACTTAGGAAGATGAGTCTTCCTGATTCCAAGCTCAGTGCTCTATCTACTGTGCCATCCAGCTGCCCCAATCCAAACATTAGATAGACAAAATTGTACAAGTATTAATGGAGAAATAGAAAGTTGTATTTCTGAAGGCAAAGAATCTGTTAAAGGCCTGCCTCTGACATTGCCTGTGTGACCATGGGCAGGTCACTGACCCTCTGCAGGCCTCAGTTCCCTTCATCTATGAAATGATGGGGTTGAATTGAATGACTCTACAGTCATGATTTTATGAATCTGAAGATATGAACCTTGGGTGAAACTTTGGAATCAAGTCAGGCACAAATAAAAGGGAGGAATAGTTTGGGCCTGTGAGTGGTATCTCACAATTTGGAAGAGGTACCTTCAGGACTTGGTCTTCAGAACAATGATTATTATTATTTTTTTTGATAATCAACATCATCATGATCACAAGGGCTCAAAGTCTCAAAATGGGCCTTGATGCCCTTTTTCCTCACCCCCTTTCCTGTTGTTTTTACTGCCATAATATCTCTGATCCATCCCCTTCTCTTTATTCATGTTCCTAGTTCAAGTTCTTTGACCTCAGACACATTATCTGTGTGACCCTGGGCAAGTCACTTAACCCTGATTGCCTCAGTTCCCTCATCTGTAGAATGAGCTGGAGAAGAAAATGGCAAACCACTCTGGTATATTTGCCAAGATGAGTCCGTAACTACTGAAGCAGCTGAACAGCAATAAAAGTTCAGGCTCTTATCATTCTTGCCCATGGAGATGCTTCATTGTGATGTAGTAGAAAGAATAATGTGTATAGAACCAGGGGACAACTTTGGGCTCATTTGCTTACCACCTACATGATCTTGGGCAAATCACTGACTCTCTTTGGGCCTTAGTTTCTTCATTATTAAAGTGTAGAAATTGGAACTTGTATTTCTAAGTTCTCTAACCCTTCAACTATTTTAATAAACTCCTAACTGATTTTGATTCCTTCACATGTCCAGTCTATTCTTCATGTAGTTGTCAAAATAATCTTCAGAATGTGCAGGTTTGACCATGATGATGAATATTCACAGAAATCTTCAGTGTCTATCTATTGCCAATAGAATATAACATGAATTCCTTTGCTAGGCTTGTCCCTGACCCCCTCAAGACCTAATGTTTTCCCTCCCTAATGACCTGGTGCTTATTTTGTATTCCTTCAGTATACACTTGTAGGTGTATATATTATCTCTCCCAATAGAATGTGAGTTCTCAGAGAGTGAGAAGGTTTCATTCTTTGTACTCTTTTTTTTTTTTTTTTGCTTTTTGGAGGGCAATTGGGGTTAAGTAACTTGCCCAAGGTCACACGGCTAGGTTTTTGTTTGTGTGTGCATTAAGTGTCTGAGGCTGGATCCGAACTCAGGTCCTACTGACTCCAGGGCTGACGCTCTATTCACTGCACCACCTAGCCGCCCCCTTTGTACTCTTTTTAATGCTCTTCAATCCAGTGACATTGACCTCCTTGCTGTTCCATGCACAAAATGTGTCATCTCTCAGCTCTGAGTCTGTCCCCTAGACCTGGAAATTTCTCCTTTCTCTCTCTGCCTCTTGACTCCTTTAGCTTCCTTTAGATCCCAACTGAATTCCCATCTTCTATAGGAAAAATTTCTCAACCTTTCTCAATTCTAATGCCTTCTTGCTGTTACTTCCTATTTATCCCATATGGTGTTTGTTTGCACATATATGTTTGTTTGTCTCCTTCATTTCCATTAGACTGGGGGTTTCTTGAGGGCATAAACTGTCTTTTACCTCTTTTTCTATCTCTCACCTTAGCATATTTTTTTTTGTTCAGTTGTGTCTGACTCTTGGTGACCCCATTTGAGGTTTTCTTGGCAAAGATACTGGAGTGGTTTGGCCATTTCCTTCTCCCGATTATTGGAAACTGAGGCAAAGAGAGTTAAGTGACATCTCCAGAGTCACACAGCTGGTAAGTGTCTGAGACCAGATTTGAACTCAGGTAGATGACTACCAGGCACTCTATACACTGTTCTGCCTACCTGCCTTAGCACTTAGTAGACACTTCATAAACGATTATTGATTGACCAACTGGTATCTGCAGCACCTAGTACAATTCCCCTCACATAGCACATGCTCAATAATGCTTGTTGATTGATTAAACCCTACAGAGTTGAGCTCTAACCTACTTTTCCAACCTTATTTCACCTTATTTACCTTCACACACTTTCCAGTCAAAATGAGGTCCTGGTTGTTCCCTGATTTCATCTTGCACTCTCTAACCTCCATGTATTATATATCTGGAATATATTTCCTTCACATTTCCATCAACTCAAATCCTTCTCTTCCTTCATGATATTCAGCTGTCACCACCTCCAAAAGGCTTGTGGATCCCACTCACTGAAAATCATGTTTTCCACATTAAAACAAAAACATAACAAAACAAAAAATCAACTGTAGGCCATCGGGATTTCTTCTTTGTCCTTATCAATTCTAATTTATATCATAATGTTCATGTACCACTTACATGAATTCCTTTATCAGCTTACACACTTAAGGGATAACCACTAATGTTGAATCTTATCCATATTTTATGGGAATTGTGTGTGTGTGTGTGTGTGTGTGTGTGTGTGTGTGTGATTCTCTGAGATCACAACATCTAAAAGAAATTAAAGTCTAGAGAGGCTCAAAGATTTAGCCAAAGTCATGCAACTCATAAGCTTTGGAGCCAGCCTTCCAACCTACATCTTCTATGTTTATCACCATTGTTCTTTCCATTCCTCTGGGATGCTCAAATAATACAGTCAGCTTCTGCCTGTCCCTGGTAAAGTCCTTGATAGCAGGGCCTATATTGCTTTTCATTTTTATGTCCTCAGCATCAGGTACCACGCCTTTCACACTGTAGTCCCCTAATAGATGTGGAATTGAAGTAAACTTTGTTATAGCTGTAACTGTTAGACCTTTCTGACCTATTGACCTAATTTTAAGTAGTCTTTCTCATGTTGGCAGATCACAAAGTAAAGAACTTGATAATTTTTGGAGACAAAGTCCTCTGGAAAGTCCATATTGTTTTCATGTGTCCAAAGTCCTTTACAGAAACCTGAGGTTGATTCAGACTGATTAGGAAATTCCTATCACATTACCTTTGTTTTCTCCAACTAAGTAAGGGTAATTGATCAAGCCTATTCCTGTGCAATACTCCTTGGAGTTTCTTTAGAACCCCATCACTAACCCCTTCACCTGTCATTTATGCCTATATACAATCCATAAGGTTCTCCTTTTAGAATACTTAGGTCTATGCCTTGGGAGACACAATAAAAAGCTTTCCTTTCCACTCATCTGGCCTAAATTAGAAGTTGCTGTTAGTGACTAGGTGAGTGATTAATTCCAAGACAGGTTTCAAAATTATATGTTTATACATATAGCATTTTGGAAGGAGTTAAAAAAAGAAATCCAGAAACTGAAATGAAAGTGTAGGGTCATGTTCCTATCATTATATGCATGCATGCATGCATTCATTCAGGAAATAGGTTCTGATACCATCATACTAGGACTTGAATAAGCAGGTCAGGCCAGGATAGGCCAGGGCTGAGTGTCTAGCTCTGGCAAGATACAGTTTAGGCCAAGATGGAAAAGTGCAAGCAATTATGACAGGTCTCTGCAGGAGAGGGTCATGTATAGGGGTGCAGACAGAAAGAATAATAATAACTCACATCTATGTTAACATTTTTAGGTTTACAAAGAGATTTCTTCACAACCCTATGAAGAAGGGACCATGAGAATAACCATGACCATTTTAGAGATGTGGAAACTAAGGTTTATGCCCAGAGTTATGCAACTAGTACTAGAACTCAAATCTGAACTCAGGTCTTCTGACTCAAAATTTACAGTATCTCCCATTGTACCACATCGCCTTTGAGACAGAAAGACTGGGCAACAAAAGGATCAGGGGCTCAGAAAAGAAAGTCTTAGTATCCAGGGATCACACTGTGAGTAAGAAGTCTGGATAAAAGGCTCCTAAAGAAGGAATAACATTTGTTATTCAGAACTTCTGAGGCAAGGGGAGAATGGCTACCATGGGTTCTTGAGGGCAAATCCAAAGCCAAATTACAAGGTGTGGGACCAAACTAGATAGAGAACACAGGAAAGGAAGACACACTTTCCTTTATGCTTCCTGCCCAAAGGCAGAACAGATTTCAGGGTGTGGGTTGAATTGAGCTCTAAGAGAAAACAATTAGGAGGACTTATCTTGTGGGAGGACATGGGAGCTGAGAGTCAGGTAGTTCCACCATGTACCAGGGTAATTTCCTCATCCTTCTTTTGTACCATGACAGTTGAGTGGACTTTATGCTTAGATTGAACTCATTCTCACCAGGTTCCATTTTGCCAGATACTATGGGGCTTCAGCAAGTGGAAAGCACTGATGAGACTCCTTTTCAGTGTCCAGAAGGTAGAGGATCATAAAATAAGGGCATCAAGGCCAATCTTAGTATGGAGGAAATGGAGGCACAGTGAGAGATGAAGTGACCAGCCTCGGGTCACACGGGTGGTAAGTGGACAAGCAACACTTCAGACTTGGCTCCTCAGACTCTAAAGTTAGTATTCGCTCTTCTATGACACAGCTGCCTCTTGCTGTTCCATGTGGACCAATATGGCAGGACAGTTAAGGGACCTTAGCAGTTGAGGCCCAAGGATTAGAGCTAGCTTTGTCTTAAACTAGATGTATTTAACCCTGGGGAAGTCCCTCAGCCATCTGTAAAGAGGTTGGATTGGATTACATTCAAGGTATCTTCCAGCTCTGAAATTCCATGACTAAGATTGTCATGGAAATTAGACTCCATTACTGAATGAGAAATACAGAATAGAGTCAATGCATTGGGTGCATTAGATTCACTGTTGTTACCATATAGAGGTACTCAGTATCTTCTTCACAATCATTTGGAGGGCTAGTTGTGTCTAGAATGTTACGTTGGATCTCTTGATAAGTGAGCAGAGCTAACTAGTCCAGAACACATGGAATTTGTCCCAGGGTATTGGAAGTACTGGGAATGTGCTCTTTTCTCCTATGCTTCCTTCTCATGGGATTGAAATTCATCTGAGGTACATGAGGCACCTCAGCAGCTCATGCCACAACACAGTAGGATTATCTCTTGGACATCTCCACCCAGCTTTCCATGACTTGGTACCCTTCCTTTAGGGACCATCTCTCTCCCCAAAACACTCAGGAGGTAGGTGTGATGCTTGGACCACTCCTCCCAATGTGATGGCACCAGTCAAACTGATCTCAGTCTTCCCATCCCCTTGCCTTCCACCCCCAATGTTTTTGCCCCAGGTGAAAATATTTCTAGTCCTGGTTTTATAGTTGAGTTGTGGCAGAGGCAGCAATAAGTATAATATCTTAGTGAGTGAAATTCAATTTGAACCAGATTCAGGAATGCAAGGACTACAATCAGAATTTTTCACCTTCTTAGGGTCAGTCTCATTTTGGGGGCTGAACATGGAATACATAGGGGAAAATTATTTAAGCCATTTTATTTATTTATTTATTTATTGCTTTTTGGAGGGCTATTGGGGTTAAGTAACTTGCCCAAGGTCACATGGCTAGGTTTGTTGTTGTTGTTGTTGTTGTTGTTGTTTGTGTGTGTTAAGTGTCTGAGGCCAGATCCAAATTCAGGTCCTTCTGACTCCAGGGCTGGTGCTCTACTCACTGCACCAGCTAGCCTCTCCTATTTAAGCCATTTTAAACAATAGTATCGTGGTATGGACAAGAAACTATGTTTTGTTATTGCTTTCTGATAATTTAGCCTTGGACCTATGTATGACAGCATCTTAGGTCTTGACATAGCAGTTCTGTAAGCCATATGTCCACCTTGGTGGAATGCCTGCTCATACAGTGCCCCTGAGCATCTGTATGCCATGTAATATTAATAATGATAACTGCTACGTTGATATAATGCTTTATGTTTCCCATCTGGCTGCTTTTCTGGACTTTGTTTTCTTCAGAAACTCATCCTTCTGCAAGATGAAAGCAACTTGGAAACTTATACCTCCTCAGCATCCCCTGCCCTTGGGCCCTTCTTTCTCCATGGTTGGCGAGGGTGGGAGGTAGAGATCTGAGAGCTCCTCCGTTATCCTTTTCTGCTTAAGGATGGTACCCAGTGAATTCTCCTCATTATTCCCCATCTGGCTATTTTCCTAGACTTCATTACCTCTAGAAACTCATCATTCTATAAGATGAAATCAACTCATAAACTCAGACCTTCTCAGATCATTTCCCACCATGACTGCAAAGGTTATCCCATAGGTAACCTTTCCTCTCCCCTCTACTTTTTAGGCTTTTCTATATATTATCTCCCCCATTAGATTGTGAGCTCTTTGCAGGGTGAGAACCGTCTTATACATTTCTTTGTGTTCTCAGCACTTAGTATGGCAAATAGTAGGCTCTTGATGAATGTTTATTGACTCTGACATATATGATCTCTTTGTTCAATAGACAAACTTGACAGGCCCCCAAAGAATATAGTTGTAGGAGAAGAAACTGAGACTCTAGACTCAAGTGGAAGGGAGAAGAGAATAGGGCATCAATATGTGGGTAGGAAGCTGCTTTTATCTCTCTTTCTCACTGTGAGTCATATAACTCCATCCAAATATAATCTACAATACCTGTAGGTCAAGATTTCCATGTTCCTGATCAGGTCCTGAAGTCCTATTAGGCCTTCAATGGTGTGGTGAGCTAAGCCCAACCCAGGCTGGTTTCTTCATAGTTTAGGTCCCATATTGGAATGGAATTAGATACTCAGAGGTCATTCTGCAGTTAACAAAAGGAGGATTACTTAGCCAAAGTATATAAAGGATGTTCAACAAGGATCTAGCATTCAGCTTGCCCCCTCCTCCTTTCTTCCATATTAAGGAACCTGGTCAGTAGGATAGGGTGAAGTGACTCACACTGACTTGGGACATCCATCAAATTTGAAGGGGCCTGGCTCTGTGTGGGTGGAACTTCTACACCAGGGGTGGGGAACCTGTGCCCTGAGGCTACACTTGGCCTTCTAGGTCCTTGGGTGCAGCCTTTTGACTGAGTCCAAGTTTTACAGGACAAATCCTTTTATTAAGGGCATTTGTTCTGTGAAATTTGGATTCAGTCAAAGGGCTAAATTTGAGGACCTAGAGGGCCACATGTGGCCTTGAGGCTATAAGTTCCCCACCCCTACTCTAGAACATCTGGTGACCAGGAAATCATCAGTAGAGTCATAGTCCACCAGAAAGCTTTGTCAATGGAGACTTGGCTCGAATCCTTCAAGGTATTTTCTCCTTACATGTATCTGTGCTCAGAAGGAGGGCCACGGAGATATTCCAGAGTTAGGTTTTGGTTCAATGTAAGGGAAAGCATGGGTGCAAGTCATGTTAGAGCTGTTGTTCACAAGCAGAACAGGATTCTCTGAGCAAGATCTTCCAAATGAAGGCTGAGTGATCACTTGGCAGGAAGGTTGTTGAAGGGATGCTGATTTTGGTGTTTCCTTCCCACTCTGAAATCCTGTGGTTGTAGGATTCAGTGATTTGTTTTTCCATTGATCACAGACTATGGATGGGCCTTAGTCTGATGATAGAGAAAGAGGTACATCGAGATGGAATAGGAGGAGGAGATGAAGAGATGGTTCTTCCAGAAACCTCCTGGAAAGGGAAAAACTTGGTCATCCAATTATCTATTTTGAATAGGTGATCCCCACTGACTAGTTTGAATGTTCCGCTGAAATAATGGACTCATGCCGTTCCTTTGGCACCTATGGTCTTATTTAAAAGGGCTTTCAGGCTGCAGGAAGTTATGTAATGCAAGCTCCTGGTGTTAGAATATTTAAGTCTCTTCCAAAAGTATATGGTTTTCTTCTGTGCCTTAATGGTTATTTGTTGAATTCCCTTATTGAATCACATTCAACACAGAGACAAGAGAGTTTTCCTTTGTCCTCATCTCCTTATAATAAAGAAGCCATCTTCTATGGAATTTGCCTGATAAAATGAGGACCTTTTGATAATGCATAATCTTGGTAATGTGCATTTAATATTGTCACTTCCTATGGCTAATAAAATTTGCTTTAGAAACTTGTCTTGAACTATTTTAAGACAATTCATGTTACTTTTTCCCCCCTATTTTATTGTAAAAGGACGTGTTGAATCTTCCAATTAAAAAAAAAAAAGCTCTAGGATGGGAGTGAAAGGTGAGCTAGGTGTCACAGTGGATAGAGACCTGGGTGTGTAGTCAGGGAGACCTAAGTTCAAATCCAACTTCACTTACTAGATGTGTGAACCTAAATAAGTCACTTAACCTCTGTCTGTCTCAATTTCCAATACTATAAGATGGGGAAATAATTACTACACAGGGTTGTTGCGAGGATAAAATGAGATATTTGTAAAGTACCTAGCATGGGGGCTGGCATATAGTATGTGTTACATAAATACTTATTCCCTTCCCTTTTGGCATTAGACAGACAAAACCCAAAGTCTAGAATAGGCAGTATCAAATAAAAACATTCTTGTAGGGAACCAGTACTCCGATGGTTCTGTGATCTCATTACATGGGTGTTTCTTCCCATGAGGAAGACCACAACTCCTCCCTGCCCAACCATCCTGTGCAACATTCGTCCATGTGCACATACATTTAAACTCCCATATATAACACCTGCTTCACCATCATGCAAAGTTGGGAAGAGAAAGTAAATGGCATCCATGTTCTCTCACTCACTCTAAAGCTAGATGATGGTCATCAGTTGATCAGGAGGGGACGACAACAGTTCCTTTACCCATGAGAAAATATGCCTGATGACTCGAGCCAGAAAAAGCAGCTCATCCCATTGCACCCCTCCCCCTTCTCCACACACCATTTTGCAGGGAAGGCTGAGATATTTCTTTTTAAATCATGGCATTTATACTGGTTTTATGTTCAGTGAGTGCAGCAAGAAAGGTGGATAAGTAACTTGTTACCTGGGAACAGAACAAGGATTCTTTCATAAATGAATGTCAATGAGCTATAATTTTCTGCTGGAGCAGAATTTCTACACCTGACAGTATCCTTAATATACTTTAATTAAGAGGTTAATCTGTTGTAGAAATTGCTTTTCTCTGAAGCCACCTGAAATCAATTTAAACTCAATTACAAGTGGTTAGCCATTGTTTATGTGGTTAAAGATTAGAGAATACATTTTTGCTTGTTAGGAGCCATCAGAGCAGATTCTGAATGTCATGATCAGAGGCGACTGAATAGCTGAGTGCTCTTTAATGGGCATAGAGAAGCCATTAGAAAATGCAATCAGTCATATTTGATGACTTGACCTTGGGACTCAGATAGAAAGGGGTCTAATCGTGCCTGTCCCATAAGTGCCACTAGGATTGCTCTGCTGAAATTAATTGATCATTACGAGCTTTCTGAGAGCCTAATACACCCTATTTGATGGAATATAAATTGCAAAAATAATCTGTAAATTATATAACAAGCTTCAGAATACATTCACCCTCTCTCAGCCTCTTTAGCATAGATTAAATCTGACAGCTAGTTTCAAAATCATCAAAATTGTTAAACTCTCCCAGTAGTTTGGAAATGGAGGAGTTTTACAAAGAAGTGGGTGTGTGGGGGGGGGACTTATTGCATGGCATGTGCCCAGTATGTAAATTTGAATCATAATCCATTTTCTAGCCCTAAAATAGAGAGATGAAAAGAGGTCTGAAAAGGTTTTTGGTGCTTGAATACATTATTTTATTCAATTGCTTGGTGAAGTACTTAGCCACTATTAAAAATTTGGATGCCTGTCAGAGGCAGGGAAGCTATTGAGAATCCTTGCCACTTCAATGCTGAGTATAAGAAAGGATTACAAGCCTTTAACAAGCCTGCCAGCCTGCTAATAGGATCTCTACTACAGCAATTGCAATGATACCCTTATGGCAGTGGACTCTCCTCTAGTTATTGGTGAGATAAAGGTTTTTTCTGGTCTTTTAAGGTGTCAAAGTGTTGAAGCAGAGGACCTGTTTATATGCCTTTCCCCCCTGAGATTGTAGGCTCATAGGTTTAGAATTGGAAGGAGCAGAAGAGGCTTTCTGGTCCAGGAGTTCTTAATCTGGGATCCATGAGTTAATTTTTTCTTAATATTTTGATAACCACATGTCAATATAATTAGCTTTCTTTGAAATTCTATCTGCTCTATTTTTACTCATTTAGCAACAGTCATTATCAGAAGAATTCCATAGTCTGCCTAAAGGGGCCATGACACCAAAAAGGTAAAGAACCCCTGTTCTAGTCCAATTCCCATAATTTAACAGACAAGGAAATTGAGGCACAAAGAAGATAAATATTTTACCCAAAGTCATACAAGCAGTGAGTAGCCAAAATAAGATTTGGCTCATATCTCTTGACTTTTCCCACTTTGCTATACTTAGTGTTCACACTTGGAGACCTTTGGGCTAAAGTTACAGGAGAGCTTCCTTTATAGTTCTCCACCTTTGTTAATTGAGAATGCCTCATTTTTGGGTGTAGATGATCTGGTGTTTTAGGGTACTGGATATGATGTCAGTAGGGCACCTAGCAGGTGCTATCAAGCAGGAAATCTCCAAGCATTGACTAGGTGATGGACATTGTTTCTACCATCTTTTCAGGAAGAGACTCATCTAGACCATTTTTGATATTGTGGATTGATCATGAAAATGTTGCAGTCTGTGTTGTCCCAAGATTATATGGGCTCATGAAACAATGAAGACAGTTATTAAAAGAATTATCCTATGTACTGATACTTTTCAGTCTTCTAAGTCTCCTGGGGATCTGTCCCCTAATTGTTGGGTCAAATAAAGTCATGTGTTTCTTTCTGATTAAAATAATGACTGAAAACCACATTTTACATATTGGAACTTTGGTGGGTGATCAGATTTAAGTTAAATCATTTCCAGTACTGGGACTGAGTCAATTCCCATAATGCTCTATATAATTTCTGATGGAGCTATTTCTAGGAACTGAGGGATCCCAACTGATGACATCAGGGAATCAAGACAGGGCTGAAACTCCACTGTCAAAAATATCAGCACTTGATGTACTCCTCCTGGAAAAGTGAAACAAGTACATGTTATTGCTACTTACTTAAACATATTTCACCTTTTTGCACATTGTACCCAAAACGTCCTTTAAGTCAGGCACTGCTTTGGTTTTTCTCTTTGTGTCTGTGTCTTGTGCAGAGTAGGTGCTTCAAAATATTTGTGAGATAAATGCACTGTTTAAATATGAAAAACAGATGTACTTCATATTTCTAGTCTTTAGAGATGAGAAATCATCTGAAGAATTTTTTTAAAAAGTCGAACCAAAAATAATTCCCTTAAAACATTTCCATTAACTCTTTCCTGTAGTTCTACATGAATAAAGGGCACAGGTTAACTCACATCATCTTTGTATCATTGAACAATCAATATTCCTTTGTCTAAACTCCCTTCATCCCCATCCAACACAGTAGCCCTCATCATATGTCAGGATAAGAAGCCCTAGAAAACAACACCAACAACAAATAACACAGGATAGAACATTCAGAATGGACTTCATAAAAGCAATTTATTTCTACCATAATTTACAATTCAGTTTAATTCAATTTAAGTAAATAAATGTTTATGAAGGGTCTATTCTGGGTAGGAGAGGGGCAGCTATGTGATATACAAGATACAATGCTGGACCTCCAGTCAAATCTGGCCCTAGACACTTATTAGCTTGTGATTCTGGGCAAGCCACTTAAACTCTGTTTGCTTTAGTTTCTCCATTTGTAAAAATAAGGATAATAATAGTACCTATATCCCAGGGCTGTTGTAAGGACCAAATGAGATAATAATTTTAATATGCTTTGCATAGTCCCTGGCACATAGTACATGCTATATAAATGTTAGTCTCTCTCTCTCTCTTTCTCTCTCTCTCCCCCCCCCCCACACACATACACACACATGCTCAACTGCATTACATAAAATAAATATATAACTTAAATATATGTAATATAAATAGAATAAATATAAAATATATAAATTATTATTAGCAACTTGGAATAATGGATAAAGGGTCCAGTCAGGAACTTGTAGGTTCAAGAGGCCCCTTTGCTAAGTACTAGCTGTTTGACACTGGATAAGTCACCTAACTGTCATCTGTCTCAATTTCCTCATCTGTAAAATGGGGATAATATTAGCTCCTACCTCCCAGGGTTGTAGAACATAATACATGCTATATAAATGCTAGCTATTATTATTATTATATATTACATTATATTTATTATATCATATCATCATCATCATCATCATCATCACCACCACCACCACCACCATCATCATCATCATCATACAACTTGGTATGATGGATGAATAAAGAATCTAGTCAGGTTCATAGAGCCCCTCTGACAAGTGCTGGCTGTGTGACCCTGGGTAGATCACTTAGTCTCTTAATTTTCTAGGCAATTCTCTAAAACTGTAAGATTCAGAGAAAGTACAGTTTTGAATTTGTAAGAGAAGTTCCTTATTAGGAATGCCCTATGCTGAGAAAATCATAGGTGTAGAAGAAAAAAGTATGGATTACTCTGAAAGGTTCTGGGATTTCCAAGACAAAAAAACAAATGAAATAGTACTGGCCCTCAGGGAGCTTATATTCTAGTGGGGGAAAGTAGCAAAAAATCAAATAAGTAAACAGAAATGAAGTAATTTGGGCAGGGGCAGGTTTAAGGGCTAGAGAGGACTCAAAAGTCTGGGAATTGGGAAAGACCTGGGTCAGGAGGAGGCACCACTTGAGCTGAGCTTTGAAGGGAGCCAGCTATTCCCAGAGGAGCAGAGTGTTCCAGCTATGAGGGACAGTCTGTACCAAAAAAGGCACAGTGGCAAGGGGCACGAAATTGTGTGTAGGTCATTTTGGTTAGAAAAGAGGGTGTCTGAAGGGGAGCAGTGTGAAATTATGTGGGTGGGATCCTGATTGTGAAAGGCTTGTAAAAGCCAAACAAAATAATTTGCATTTTATCCTAGAGGCAATAGAGACTCAATCTTTTATGTAGGGGAACAACAGCTACCTTAGCCCTCAGCTTTAGAAATTCAGTTATGAGAGGATAGATTGGAATTTCAAAGCCTTTCCCACAATAACCCTATAAATTAGGTAGTGCAAATGTCTTTATCCCCATTTTACAGATGAAGAAACTGTGGCTTAGAGGGTATGTGACAATTCCTTCAATGCTCTGGACTCCCTTTCTCCTCTATAAAATGAGAGGTTTGGGTTAGAAGACATTCTAGCTCTATGTCTATGATTCTGTGATCTAAAAAATAAGGGATATTGACTAGATGATTCCTTGGGTACCTTTTAGCTAGGGCTAATCAAGTCAACTTGAACTGGGTCCATAAGACCTGATTGTTACTAGCATATTCCATAAGTTCAGTACTAAATCCTAAGATTTATGAAGCCTCTACAATCAATGGATAGTGTCTACAATTCTACCACTAGAACTTCATCCCTTTAAGAAGTTCACGTTTATTAAAATGCAAAACTTCCTGGCAGGGTTAACACTTTAAGATGAGAACAATCTAATGATAACATCATCATTCATAATGATTGGTCATCATTATGACCAATAAGAAGGAGCCAATTAACAAAATAGAAATTATAATAAACTTAGGAAGAAAGCAATACTGTTGTTTAGTTCATGATTTAAAAAAAAGGAAGGGAACACAAGGCATAATTTCTAATGCCTCTTAGAAATGGGGAGCAGGAATTTAAAAGAATTCAGACAAAAAATAGATCTTTGTCCTTTGTTAAAGTTAACACTCAAATGCTGAAGGAGCTGTGAGAAAATAGCTATGCTAATGTACTGTTTGTGAAACTGTGAACTGGTCAAATTATTCTGGAAAAAAATTTAGAATTATGCTCCAAAAGTTAATAACAGTCAATGCCCTTTGACTCCTCAATACCATTTCTATGCCATTATCCCAAAGAGATCAAAGACAGAGGAAAACGTTCTATATGTATAAAAACATGTATAATAATTCTTTGTGTGATGGTAAAGATCAGGATACCAAAGCAGTGTCCATCAATTGGGGAATGGTGGAACAAATTGGAGTATATGAATGTAGTATGATACTTTTGTTCTTTAAGAAATAAAGAAGGGGCAGCTAGGTGGCGCAGTGAGTAAGAGCACCGGCCTCGGAGTTGGGATGACCCGAGATCAAATCCGGCCTCAGAAAATGAGCACCCACACATAAATAATGACTAGCCGTGTAACCTTGAGCAAGTTACTTAACCCCAATTGCTTTTAAAAAAAAAAAAAAGAAATAAAGAAAAAGGGGCAACTAGGTGGCACAGTGAGTAGAGTGTTGGCCCTGGAGTCAGAAGGACCTGAGTTCGGATCTGGCCTCAGAAACTTAATGCACACACAAACAAAAGCCTAGCAGTGTGACCTTGGGCAAGTTACTTAACCCCAATTTCCCTCAAAAAGGCAAAAAAAAAAATAAAGAAAAAGATGGTTTCAAAGAAACTTGAGAAGAATAATATGAACTGATGCAAAGAAAAGTGAACAAAACCAGAAGAATAATGGTACAACATCAATATTGGAAAAATGAAAAATTCTGAATGATTTAAGATCCCTAATCAACTGAATGATCAATCATCAATCCAGAAAACTGATAAAGAAGAGCATTGCCATCCTCATGAAAGAGATAATGGTCTAATATGCAGAAGAGACATACTTTTTTGGATGTGGTCAAGGTGGGAGTTTATTTTGCTTGCCTAATCCTGTATTAGTTGCAGGGTTTCTATTTTCCTTCCTTCCTTCCTTCCTTCCTTCCTTCCTTCCTTCCTTCCTTCCTTCCTTCCTTCCTTCTTTATAGGTTGGCGGAAGGTTGAAGGAGAAAAAAGTAAAAAAATTAGTCAGGAGATCTAGATTTTAGTCTTTGTGTGGTTATTGGTATGATTATGGGCAGATCACCTCCCCTTTCTGGACGTGTTTCCTCACCTATTGGATCATTAAATTGAATCATGTGGTTTCTTTTTTTTTTTTTGCTTTTTTTTTTGGAGGGGCATTTGGGGTTAAGTGACTTGCCCAAGGTCACACGGCTAGTTTTTTGTGTTAAGTGTCTGAGGCCCTATTTGAACTCAGGTCCTCCTGACTCCAGGGCTGGTGCTCTATTCACTGTACCACCTAGCCACCCTGAATCATATGATTTCTAAGGTCATTTCCAGCTCTAGTATGATAATAACTTTCTGTTTCACTTAGGGAAACTGCAAGATGCAGTTGGAAAGAATGCTGGATTTGGATCAGAAGCTCTGATTTCAAGTCTCCACTCTCCTATTTACAATCTCTGTCTCTTTGGGCCTCAGTTTCCCCACATTTAGAACAAAGAGAGGAATAGATTAGATGACCTGTATGGTCCCTTATATCCCTGAATCCATGATAGTCTAATTAAAATTTCATTTGGTCCTTGGAGTAAATTGCATGATCCACATCAACTTAGTTAAGATATGCTTATGGTTTGCCATATTTTGGATGACCAAAATGCCCCTGGGTCAGTGTTATTAAATTCAATCCAGTAAAAATTGTACTCCAGAGAAGGGTGGTGTTTGGGTTATATCATCATCAAAATCCATTAAGATGATGATTCAACTCATTAACGTCAACCCAGGAGGTCGAGTTGAATACTTCAGTCAATGATTGACCTCAGAAAAAAGTCAAAGGCCATGGAATCAATATCTCCAGCGTAAGTCAGTTACAATAGTTAGCATTACCTCTAATTGAATCATTCAAGAGAGACCTCAGGTACTTGGCTAGACCAACCATATACATACATGCCCACAAAGTTCACTTACAGGTTAAGGGAACTACCCACCAAGGAGATAATAACCATTGATTTAGTCACACACAAAAAAGGTTTCCTTTCTGTATGAACTATTCAGACAAGCACAGCCATTTGCTTTGTATTTTGACAGTTATCCCCAGCTATATTTCCCTAGAAATAGCAATCATACTATGTCATATTAAAATGCCTAGGTCAGCCAAATCGTCTGGCATGGAATTCTTGGGCTGAACAACATTCACCAAGAAAATAGGTCATCTACTTGTCCTCTTGTATTCTTTTGTTCATTCAGTGGGCACTTAAGCCAAGCTCTGTTGACAGGATGAAATGTGGTTTACGCTGCATACAGATGTGATGTTAGGTTTGGATACTATGTTGAAATACTTGGAATGTTTTATTTTTTTTAAAGAGAGATTCCCTGTAGTTTAGATATGACTTTAGGATCTGGGGAAGACAAAATTATGTCTAGTAATAGCCTCTGGTGCTATGCTGCTGAAAGAACTAGCATTTGATAAATGTTTTATTTTCAATGAACAAAGCTTTAGGCAAGATCCTGGTCAAATATTTGGGGTTAGCTGAGAGGTCCACTTTTAAGACACAGAGGGACAATGCCTGTGGGCCAGGAGAAATTATCAAAAGACTCCCCCAAGAACTTGGTCAATTTCAATTGTCTCTGGCCATGCTACAAATTGACCTCATTTTTGTTTGTCCTTTGACTTGGACAATCTAACCCATTTCTCTCTCTCTCTCTCTCTCTCTCTCTCTCTCTCTCTCTCTCTCTCATACTTTTTTCTGGTTTTCAGAACTGTTTATATTGCTCCCAGCAACTTTATGACATCATGGGTAAAGTACCCCTACTCTTGCTCACTCCACTCATAAGCTACTGGTGGTACAGTAGATAAACTGCTCTGGCCTCAGACCCTTACTAGCTATGTGACTCCGGACAGTCACTTAATCACTGTTTGCTTTGGTTTCCTCAACTGGGGATAATAACAGCATATACCTTGAAGGATTGTTGTGAGGACTGAGTTAATATTTGTAAGGTGCTTAGCACAGTTCCTGGCATGTGGTAGAATCTAAACAAATGATTATTATCCCCTTTCCCCAGTTCCATAGAACCACTTTTGGTATTGTTTCATGAATCCTTCTGGGTAAAATGTCAAACACTCCTTAATCACTGTCCCAGTCCCTCTTAAATCCTTCAATGATCCTAGGTATCTTCAGGCTACATTTTGAATCCATCAAACCCTGAATTTAGGTCTGGAAAAATTGTCTCATACTCATTAAATGTAGCACCAAACAAGTAGATTGTTGTAAGAAAACAAATGGATGTGTTAGTAGAGCCAATCTCATACTTTAAGCAGACAACTCTTTAAGAAATCAGTTATCCTCCACTTAACCCCAACTGCCCTACTTCCCTCTCCAAAAAAAAAAAAAAATCAGTATCTTAGTCTCTCAAAGAAACCTTTTGCATCACAAATAGACCCTCTATCAGGAGTGGGGAACTTGCAGTCCTGAGGCCACATGTAGCCTTCCAGGTCCTTGAGTGCAGCCTTTTGACTGAGTCCAAGTTTTATAAAACAAATCCTTTTTTGAAGGAGATTTGTTCTGTGAAGTTTGGATTCAATCAAAGGCCCACTGTTGAGGACCTAGAGGGCCACACATTACCCACTCCTACCCTAGATAGGTGCCTGACAGGCAGTTCAAGAAACAGGACTCACCTTCCTACAACAGACTATTGCCCCCCCCCCCATTCCAATAAAAACAAAAATAAAACAAAACACACACACACACACAAACACACACACACGCAATTGGGCTGCCAGCTGCCATCAGGAGAAAGGTAACACTGAGTTACCAGGCAGTCTCATAAAAAGAGAGGGCAAGAGTAAAACCACACAAATCTTAATAGGCTATTATCAAAAAGTCTAGGGGAGAAAAATCATTCAATCCAGTCAATTGACTGATTTACTCAGAAAGCTGAAAGCAAACAGCCCCACCAAGAAGAGAATTTCAAAAGTCATACATGCTTTGGAACTACTCATCCAATATTGTTTACTGGTTTCACATGGAGTGGGAAAGATGATTCCAGAAAAACTGTTTCTCCCTTTATACTAGAGCTTTCCTGGTTAGGAGACAGATGACAGAACATTCTTCCTCTACGTTTGTCAACAGTGCACTTACTTCTCAGACCATTCTGGCAATGATGACAAAAAAGGAGTCTGAGAATTCTGTAAGATACTGTCCTGGTTAAGACTTGTTTTCCATGATGCTTTTTTATTTATAAAAGCATGTACCATATAATACATGGGACCTGTTGAGAATTAGGGTTTCCCTAGGTGTTGGTTTTAAGGGATATTTTGACACAAAAACTGAACTCTACCAAGAATTCCCACTATAATGATTTGATGAATCTTTAAATAAGCCTAACTAATGATTTAAAAATATTTTTAAGCCAAAAAGATGAAAAAATTACTGAATTAGCTTAAACTAAAACTAAACCTGCATATTAAAAAATAACTGGTATAAAATCAACTCAGAATACTTTTGTAATCAACAAACATAGGGAGTTGGAATGGGAACAAGATCTTGGTGAATTAGGCAAAGTTTGAAAGGTATAACCCCCTTACCCCCTCCCTCACTCAGCCCCTTGCCCCAGCCACAGCATTAATTTTGTGTGTGTGTGTGTTATTGTACCCTAGAGTCTTCTAGCTGTCACTGTAACATGCTATACTTACTACAAAATACATACCACTTGCAAAACAGAAAAGAATTCTATGGTATGCATTTATGCTAATTTATATTAAAGAAAGTGATGTTAAAATGTCTCCTTTTGTTGCATCTTGTCAATGGCCTTCTTTTTTGGTTCCTGCTCCTGGTTTGGGAGGTGGTCCCTGCTTTTCCCTGGCTCACATTTAAGAGTGCTGGAAAGACTACTGAGGCCTCAGAAGTCATTGAGTCCACTGAGATCTGAGAGTGAATATTCCCTATAATATCAACAACAAGTGATACTCAAGCCTCGACTTGGACACTTCCAGGAATGAGAGATAGTCCATTCCACTTTCAGGTTGCTCCAGGTGACAGAACCTTATAGCAAGTTTATATCTACAGTTTGTCCCCATTGCTCCTACTTTGACTTCTAAAGTGCAGAATTGGTTAGGTTCTTAGAAATCAGAAGTGTAAACACCTTGCCCCCACATTGCATGCAGCTCCCAACATTCCTATGTGCCCTGGAGCAGATTAAAATGTAATTGGGAAATATCTAACAAAATAAATAAACAAAACATATAAATATGTGTGGTTTTCAAAGTCAGGATGTGGCCCATAGAGGTTGGTATGCATGGCTTAGTGGCCCCTTTTTCTATTTGAGTTTGATGCTACTGATGTAAACCAACCTACTACACGTAGATCATCCACAGGCTAAAATCCTGAGAAAGAATATCTTGTCCCTGGTTGGACAATTCATCTAGTCTACTCATTTGTGGGAACGATTGGGGTGTCATTCAATGTGGTCTGATAGAAAACTGTTTTTCACTGCTTTTACATAGACAGGGAATCTTTTCTGCCAAAATCTAAAGAAATAAAGACTACAGTTTATATTTATTTATGAATTTTACTACGTTTTAAGCTGTTTAAAGATATGGTCCCCAGAAACATTCCATTTAAAATTCTGACCCATTTCAGCATGTATTTATCGAGTGTGCACTATTTGCCAATAGCAATGGGAAATGCAGTGGGGAATTAAAAAACTATGTTAGTGTTGCACTGTTGACATGCCTCTTGACAGTTTTGACAGACAGTAAATGCAGAACTGTATCCATTTGGCAAGATGTGCATTTCTGTATACAAGAACACATAGAGGGGAAAGCTAGAGAAAAACACAAGGTAGAGAAAGCATAAGCATACATGTGCAAGATGAAAGAAGAAAAAAAGAAAGAAGTAAGTCATACCATAAAATAGATTCCTGTCAGTTATCACTCTCTGGCCTTTGTCAAGGCAGTTACTGTTAATGATAATCAGCAAGTTCCTTCCTGCTGGTTATATGCTTTTTTTACCTGTTACCTCTGGTTCAGTGGGCCAGGATTTAATTCATTAGAACTCATGTTGTATTCCACAGTTAGTATATTCATAAGACAATGTGAACTAAACACCTCTTCAGGGTTTGGAAACCATACATACATACATACATACATACATACATACATACCACTTGGAATGTGCCCATTTAAATGTAAGTTCACAAAAGTGAATATGGTCAGTGTATTTTGGAGAAAGTGAGGACCCTTGAAAGAGGGCTCATTGGCGTATGTCTACTTACAGATTATTAGGAAGAGGTCAGGGAATGATGTTAGATAACAAAGGATAACTGTCATTGGTGAAACCTGGCTCCCCTCTAGGCCTAGTGAAATCTTGTCTAATGTGTCTTCAAAATTTATACTTAACACATATCCCTTAGTAGAGAGATCTACTGTCTTTCCAAGGCATATATCCAAAACATTGCAGGAGAAAAACCCCAAGACTTGGCATAACTGATGATTCATACATGCCTTTGATGATTCACAGGAACACAAATGATACCATCAAAAAGAACCTAGCAAACATGACTAAAAATCACGAGGTCTTGGGTAAGAAATTTAGTAACGACACCAGAGGTGTCCAGAAATAACCAGAAGTTTTTTTTCTTTACTGGTGCCCTTTGTAGGCAAGGACTTTTGGAGAGAAGAGAAAGCCTGGGAAGTAAATTATTGGTTAAGTACATAGTATCTAGGAATAAGATTTGTATTTCTGGGTTGTGGATTAAATATAGGAATGAAGGGCTCTTGGTTAGCAATGGAATGCATCAAATGGGGACCAGTAAAAATTTATTTGCCTGGAATCTTGCAAATCTAATTAAAAGAACTTTAAACTGAAAAGGAATCTTGCAAATCTAATTAAAAGAACTTTAAACTGAAAAACTGGATGGGAAGAAAACTCATTGTGCTAATCTATAAATTCAGATAACAAAAAAAGTAGCTACAGCATTAGAAAAAAATAGTAATAGAGATAACCAGAAATTCACAGGTGAGAAAATCTGAGAAAGAAGCCATCACTAAGACCCATAGCCTCAATTTTCTATGTTTTGCTGTTGTTATTTAGTTATTGTTATTATTTAGTTATTCAGTCGTGTTCAACTTTTTGTGACCCTGTGTGGAGTTTTCTTGGCAAAGATACTAGAGTGGCTTGCCATTTCTTTCTTCACCAGATTAAGGCAAACAGAGGTTAAGTGACTTGCCCAGGGTCACATAGTTAGTTGGTAGACTTCTGAGACTGGATTTAAACTCAGGTCTTCCAGACTCCAGGTGTCCAGTTCTCTGAGCTCCACTGAGCCACTTAGCTGCCTCCTATAAATGTCTATATATTGTTACTTAAAGGCTGGGATTTATGCAAGGTAACTAAAGATCCTAATACAAAGAGTCAAATTTGACTTTGACGCTTAGAAGAAAAAATAAACTTATTCTGATTTGGCCAAAAATATAGAACTGGAATAATGGGTAGAAATTGTAAAGAGGCACATTTGGGATTGACATAAGGCAATATTTCATTATATTCAGAGCTATCTCCAATGAGACCTGCCTTTGGAGGTAATGCATAACTTACTGATAGAGGTCTTAAAACAAGGACTATAGGAAGACCTGACTGAAATGCTATAACAGACTCCCCTGTTCTAATCCAGGTGGAATGAAATGATCTCTAGAAGTTCCTTCCACCTCTCAAATTCCAGGGAGAAAAACCCCCCAAAAAGTGTACCCGCTTCAAGAATAACACACTCAAGTAATGAGAAAATAATAAGGTATATGATACTTATTTTAGATATAACAGTAATTCAGAGGAAAGGGAAATCAACATTAGTGTAGTAGTCAGAGAAGGTCAAGGAATGTAGAGTTGAATCTAACAAAATAAAATTTAACAGCAATAAATGAAAAGATTCACACTTAGATTCAAGAAATTAATTCCAGAAGCACCTGAGTGACGTGGTTTAGCTAGGCCAAGAAAATGGCTGTACTTAAGACAGAACTTGAGCTGGTCATTGGTAGGAGGTAGGTAGGTAAGTGAAATATAGAAGAAAGAAGGTTTCAGGATGAGAGTGGGGATGGAGTAAGGGGAGACAGAGTGACAAAATGCACTAAGGTAGAAATGAGTATGGCATAGTGGGCAGCAATGATTTGACCTTTCTAGACTGGAAGTTTCATTATAGGGAATGATGGTAATTATGTTAGTTGTGTATTGTTTGACCAGGTTGTAGAGGCCTTGAAAGGTAGGCAAGGGAGTTTAGATATTGTAGGTTTTTAAGCAGAATTGAAACATTGTAAAACTTTGTTTTAGAAAGAGTAATTTGGGGAGTAGAAACAGCTCATCCAAGCCACTCTGCCCCCAGATTCCCCTCAAACTATGTAAAAGGGGACTCTGAACAATTTCTGGAGCCCCAGCACCCACAGAACGACACAGAGAAGCTAACCTCCCGCTGAGGACAGCCCAGCAGCCCTGCAGGAAGGACCAGCGCAGCAGTCTGGGAGCTGGCAGCGCGCAGAGCGCGGGGAGCTGAGCCGAGCCCAGGTCCTCATGAGCCGAGGTTTTAGCCCCAGGGCGGCAGGGCCAGCAGCTGGCTGGAGGAACCCCAGAACACCAGCAGCTGTGGCGACTCCAGAATCATCAACATAGACATGCCTAGGACAAAGTGAAAGGTTAGCGTCCTATGGACTTTGGGACCTGTATTTGGGGAATGCGTCAGCTCCCTCCCCTGGGGGCTAGAAGCCACTGAGGAGACACACCATTTTGTAGTTTTCAGAGGCAGCTCCAGCTCCTGGCCTGCGAATTAATTGTAGGGAGATCCAGCGATCAGTCTTGGGGGGTAATCGCTCTTGCTTTAACCTCCCTGGATCTGGATTGTGATCTAGGGTGGAAGTTGTGGGTGGGTTTACAGCTTGCCAGAAACGGAAGTTGCCTCCCACACGTTCGGGACGAAAATTCCTCTGTCTGGCCTTAAAGCCATAGTGTGGCAACAAGCCCAAAAGTCAAGTTATTAAGTGGCAACGTGCCAAGGCAAAGGAAACAGAAAAATGAAACCCTAGACTCCTATTTTGGGGGCATAGAGCGGGAAAAGGACTGTGAGGTCAGAAGTCCTGCTCCAAAAGCCCCAGGGGAAAACAAGAGCGGGTTGCAGGCCATAGAGGACCTTAAGAAGGACTTTAAAAATCAAATAAGAGAAGTGGAGGAAAAATTGGAAAGAGAAATGAGAAGGATGCAGGAAAAGTATGAAATGAGGGTCAACAGCCTGACTGAGGAAAACAACACCTTAAAAAATAGACTAACTCAAATGGCAAAGGAGGCCCAAAAGGGCAATGAGGAGAAGAATGCCTTAAAAAGTCGAATTTGCCAGATGGAAAAAGAATCTCAAAAGTTCACTGAGGAGAGTCATTCCTTCAGAGTTAGACTGGAGCAAATGGAAGCTAATGACTTTATGAGAAATCAAGATGCTGTTAAGCAGATCCAAACAAATGAAAGATTAGAAGGCAATGTGAAATATCTCATGGGAAAAACCACTGACCTGGAAAATAGATCCAGGAGAGACAATTTAAAAATTATTGGACTACCTGAAAGCCATGATCAAAGAAAGAACCTAGAAATCACCCTTCAAGAAATTCTCAAGGAAAATTGCCCTGATGTTTTAGATCCAGAGGGCAAAATAGAGGTTGAAAGAATCCACCGATCACCTCCTGAAAAAGATCCCAAAAAGAAAACTCCCAGGAATATTATAGCCAGGTTCCAGAATCCCCAGATCAAGGAGAAAATACTACAAGCAGACAGGAAGAAACAATTTCAATATTGTGGAAACACAATCAGAATAGCCCAGGACCTGGCAGCTTCTACACTGAGGGATCGAAGGGCATGGAATATGATATTCCAGAGGGCAAAAGAACTGGGAATGAACCCAAGGGTCACCTACCCAGCAAAACTGAGTATTTTGTTTCAGGGGAAAATATGGTCATTCAGTGGAATAGAGGACTTTCAAGCATTCTTGAGGAAAAACCAGAATTGAATAGAAAATTTGACATCCAGACACAAGAAGGAAGAGATGCCTGAGAAGGTAATCAGGGAAAAGAAATCAAAAGGAACTTATCAAAGTTGAACTATTTACATTCCTATATGGAAAAGCAATAACTGTGACTGATGATTTCTTTCTCACTATGAAAATAATGGAAGAAGGGGGTGTGGTCATATGAATACATATGTGAATGTGTGTGTATATGGTTACAGTTATATATGGATAGAGGGTATAGGTTGAATTTGTTGGGAAGGGAGAATACTCAAGGGATGAAATTATGAGGTGAGAGAGGAAAGTGGCAAGAGGAGATGGGGAGAGACAGGGTAGGGTAAACTATCTCATGTAGAAGAAGCAAGGGGAAGTGGTTGCAAGGGAGGGGGAGAATAGGAAGGCAAAAAAGGCAAAACCACATTCTCATTGAATTTGGTTCAGGGAGAGAATGACATACATACTAAATGGGATATCTCAACCTGCAGCAGGATAGGGGGAAGGGGGATGAGAGGAGGGATGATGGATGGGAGGGCATCCTTGGGGTGAGGGGAGGTTGGAAGTACCCACTATAGAAGAGGGACAGGATCATGTAGGGAATGGACCAGGTGGGGGGTGGGATGAGTGGGAGGGAATTATAAGCAGCCTTGTACAATATATCTACTATGATAATGTTTTGCATAGCTAGACATGTACAACATATACTGAATTACTTATCTCCCCAGAGGGAATGGGTGACAAGGGAGGAAGGAAATGGATCTGAAATTCGAGTTCTTAAAATTAAATGTTTCAAATATATAAAAATACTATTAAAAAAAAGAAAGAGTAGTTTGGTACTGGTATACAGAATGGATTAGAGAAGGTTCAGATTGGGGGGTAGAGGTAAAGCCATTTTTCCATTATAACTACATGCCAACTAGGCAATTCTTTATCTACAACTGAAAATCCTGGGAAGAATAAATATGATAGTCTTCTTTTTTCTACAAACCATGGCAAAATGTTGTGTCTCATCAAGATGAGGGGTAGGGGGCGAGGTGGGCAATCACACTGGGTAAAAAGTAAGCCTTAAACTGTAAATTCTGGATACAAATCATTCCAAAGTTTGCAAGAAGGTTGTTTTGGCCTGGGATGTGTTTAGATAGATCCCTTTGGTGCAGAAAAAAACCTCCCTGGAATGTGTAAAAGAAAAGTCAGCTCTATGTCACTTCCCTATTCATTTCTGCACACTTTTAGAGACTACACCTGAGCAAAAGAAAGCAGAAGTCAACATATGAAAAGGTCAGGTCATCTTGCCCTGAAACATTACTGGAGGTCAGCCTAACGTCAATTGAAAAAGTTGATAGCCATTCCTCTTTGTGCTGTGGCCAACCTTTCATTGTTGCTTCCTGTTATTGTTTTTCTCCTAACATTTGAGCCAATCATTTGTTTGAGCTGGCTGAATCCTTCATATAATTTATGTACCTTTATTTCTCTGTGTCATTTAGGCTTTGAGGTAAGATCTATGTCATAGGCAATGGGAGTCTTCTCTCCTCCCCTTGTTTTTTCAAAAGAGTTTAGATTTGGCCTCTACCCATAGCCATATGATACTCTCCTTCCTCCTCAGGAATTGAGGGCTTCAGATTTGGAGTCAAGATTGAATGGATTCCAATCTATTAAGCTGTTTTAGGAAGACAGAGCAGGTTCTAAAATTCACTATGAAGGTCAATTTACTTTAGAAATAGTTGCTAGATTCTAAAGGTCCTGTGAAATCCCCCCAATAATTCCATTTTAAAATGCTAATCCCAACAGGAAAAATCTAACCAAGCAGAAAATGAAGTTTATCTGGATTTAAGAATGAGCAGAAATTGGACTCTACTAGAATTCAAAAGCACAGATTTGCTTAAAAGTACACTCTAACCCAAAGATACTAAGATTCAGTTATTTACTTTCAAGATAGATAGATCAACTAAGACTTGATTAATAGTTCTTTAAATTTTTTTTTATCCTCCAAAGAGTCATGTTTCCCAGATAGGCTGAAAACAACAGAAGGATCAACAATTATTTCTTTCTCTCTAAAAATAATATTCCTTCTTTTTAGCTTTTCAGCTACTAGATTAAATGCAAGTTCCAAACACAGCTCACCTGGCCCAGTTTGAGGACTCCACTGATTGGCCTTTCTTTGTTCTCAAATATAGAAAAAGGTAGATCTAGAAATCATTAATAGAATATTTCTGTAGAGCTTCCTGCTGAAATTTCTGGCTAGGCTAGAGGCTTTTAAAGCCAGTTTCCCACTGAGGCAAAGGGGGTAGTGTTGGAGTTTTAAAATAAGTTTTCACAAAACCCCTAATCATTATTCTCTTTTAAGCACCCAAGTCTTTCAAGATTGGGAAAGACACATAGGCAGTTTGAAACTGTACCTTAGAATTAGAAAGGCACATTTCTTTCATTTTCAGTTAGTTCTGCCAATAGAATCCTATTTTGTCTTTAAAATTCTTACTATAATTTTCATCTACCAATTAATCCATTATATTCATATCAGCAAGGTAGAAGACCCATTCATCTCCAGACCCTTAATGGAAGATAAAGACTGACAGTAAACTGATATAACCATTCCTTGGTTTGGAGATAGATTTGTCTCAAATGTTTCATTGTAAGTTCACAGTACTTTACAACACCACATGTTTTATATGCAAAATATGTAGAGAGTGTCTACATGGTAGAAGCTGATCAATTCTGTGGGAAAAAAAATCAGTTCAAACTGTCAGTTTGTATCACATGGAGATGAAACATATGGCTGACAGGCTGAATTTTAAAAATTGAATTTTGCAGTTAGTTTTTGTCACATAATCTCAGTCATATTAATATAAGAAAAACTTGTACATGGCTGGATTTTGATTTCTGTGGAAACTTTATTTTTAAAATAGAGGTTTGGTGTCTTTTGTATTTATGTTGCCTAGAGTTTTACCTTTATCTCTCCCCCAACTTGAGAACCATCTCCTGAAACAAAGAAATTGGAAGAAGAAGAAGAAGAAGAAGAAGAAGAAGAAGAAGAAGAAGAAGAAGAAGAAGAAGAAGAAGAAGAAGAAGGTGAAGGAGAAAGAGGAGGAGGAGGAGGAAGAGGAAGAAGAAGAGAACTAGAAAGAAGGAAGAAAAAAGAAAAGAGAAAGAAAAGAAAAACAGATCAATACAATAGAAAAAAGGATGCTATATATTTATTTATTTATTCACACACATATTGTTCCATACCCACATGCTTCCCTCCTTCCAACTTCTGCAAAGGAATTGGGTGAGATATCTTCTCATATCCTTTCTTTGGGGTAGAGGAAGCAAACTTTTTTCTTTTTTAGTAAAATTTTGTGACATTTGGTTTTGATTATTTTGTGGTCTCACACATGCTGGTTGATTAATAAATCCTACTTGATTAATTAATCACCACCTACTTCCCTACTGGTTTATAATTTTATATTTCTATGGATATATGATCTCATCTAGGTGGATACTGCCTCCAATAACAGATTACAAACCCTAAATAATTTTCCATTCTGTACAATTCCTATCTATGTTTTTCACCTGAGAATCAGGTTTGGGGAGAGTACATTCACCCCAAAACAAATAGTCAGGGGTTGCATTTTTCTTTCTTTTTGGGGGGGGGAGGGGAGGTAGGGCAATTGGGGTTAAGTGACTTGCCCAAGGTCACACAGCTAGTTTTGTGTTAAGTGTCTGAGGCCGGATCTGAACTCAGGTCCTCCTGACTCCAGGGCTGGTACTCTATTGACTGCACCACCTAGCCACCCCAGGGGTTGCATTCCTTAAGCCATAAATAGACAAACATTATCCCTGGGAATATCATATTGACTACTCTCCAAATAATTGGATTGAATTACATCCTTCCACCTCAAGTCAATGAAATGGTTTTTCGCCATACTACTTCTCCTCCCAAGGGTTCCTCTCTGTCTGGATCAGTCTTCTGGAAAACAGCAAACTCACTTCAATGCTAAGCTGTGAATGACATAATTTACCAAAGAAGCAGAAACAGGCAGAGCTTGTGCTCATCTGGTCTTCCTGGGCCTTTGTGAGGATGGTGAGGATGTTGAGGTTGGCACTACCACTCCTTAGAGAACCACATTCTCTGATCAGATTAGTGCCCCCCTCCTGTTGTGGTATTGACTTGGCATTCTTATGTATGTTGTCAATACACATGCACACACACACACACACACTCAATATATTCTAATTTCCACAATTCATCCTATTTCTTTCCAGAAAGGTAATTTAATTCCATATTAACCAAAATTTTCAAATATCCAGGCATAATATACCCTGTTATCAATCAATGACCAAGTGTTTATTGGTTGTCTACTATATATTCAGCACTATGCTAGGCTCCATGAACACAGAACAAAAATGAAACAATTCCTTCCCTCAAGGACCTTACATTCAAGTGAAGGAGATGATCTGTAGATAAGAGTATGCAAACTTAGTAAAAATAAATGCAATAATTTTGTGAGAAAGGCCCTAGAAGCTGGGGTGGGGAGATAGGGATCAGAAAAGACCTCCTGTAGGAAGGAGGTATCACTTAAGCTGGCTCCAAAGGAAAATAAGGATTTCTAAGAGATGTGTTCCAGATAGACTGGACTCTTCTCAGCAATGCAGTGACATAAGTCAATCCCAAAAGACTCATGATGGAGAGAGATGCCTACATCCAGAGAAAGATCTAGAAAGAACTGAGTTTGAATCCTGATTGAAGCAAACTACTTGATCTTTTTCTTTTCGTTGTTTGGTTTTATTTCCTCTTTACCATTTTTCATTCCATCTAGTACAATCAGCCTTTGTAACCTGATTAATGTCTAATGTGAAAGTATTTGCAGATCCTATACTGGACTATATGCCGTCGTGGGGGTGGGGGAGGGAGGGAAGGAAAATTTGAAACTCAAGGAACTATGGAATTGAATCTTGTAAACTAAAAATAAACAAATTAATTAAAAAAAAAGGGAATGTGTTACAGCTCTTAAAACCTGTCTTATGTCTGTGACAGTTACTGTCACTTGCTAGGCCATCACTAGAACCTGAACCGGTCACTCTAGCTAAGATAATTTCCTGAAGGTTACAGACCACAATGCCTATTCTTACAGATTGACCTGGTGAACTTGTACCAGGCCTTTCAGAAGGACAAGGTAGGGAAGGGACATTTCCATCATGTTGGTGGAAGTGCCATTACTGGGATTCCCTTCCACAATCTTAGGATGAGAGGGACAAAGTCTAAGAAAACATGCACCCAGGCAGTACCTGGACTGGCTTTCCATCACAGACTCAACTCTTACTGAAAAACTGATTCTCTAATACCAGGATAGCCTCCCAGACAGTCAGCATGCTAGAAAAGAAAGAGATGTATCTCATTTCTGATCTCTCTAAACATTCTTGTAAGGTAGTAGGATTCAAATGTCATGTAACAATGCCCCTTTTCATACCCTTCTCTCATTTTTCATAAAACAATCTTTGACTTCAGTAGTTTCATGAATTCATTGTAGAGACTCATATCTACATTTAAATTATAAATATACACAACTTTAAAAAATTGCATAGCTTACATTTCACTAGGATACAATGATTAACTTTCCACAATTTTATAACAAATCTTAAATGTACAATAGAAATAGCAAAATATAAAGGAATTTGTTGATCAAATCCCTTATATCTTCATATTTACATCTAGTAAAATAATCAAAATAAATCTTTTTTTTAGAGTGATCTTATTTTTCATTGTAAAGTTTCTCAAGACATAGCTTCGTTGATTATATTTTTTTTTCCTGTAAATAATTTTTAACCATTAATTGAATCTGATATTTTGTCTTTATAACAACTATAGCAGAAAACCCAATTTTATACCAATAAGACATTACAAATGAGAATAAAAAAGTATTTTAAGTAGACTAGAGAGCTCTTTATTTACCTGTAGCATAAAAAAGAATTTGAAGCTTAAAGCTTGTTTCAAAGACAACTTTATTAATTATTCATCTACGCAAGTGGGTTCTCTATCCATTAATATTTAACTATATTTAGGTTTTTAAAATAAAATAATAATTGCATCTGTAAGCTAGTCAAACATTTATTTTATTTGTAAGAGAAATGTTTTAAAATTGGGAACTATAAGAAGGATGATTTTTTTTTAAAGCGATTGGGGTTAAATGACTTGCTCAAGGTTACACGGCTAGTCATTATTTATGTGTGGGTGCTCATTTTCTGAGGCCAGATTCCATCCTGGGTCATCCCAACTGCAAGGCCAGCGCTCTTACTCACTGCACCACCTAGCCACCCCAAGAAGGATGATTTTGTAAGTGTATTATCCATAGCTCTATTTATTTTTTGATAAATTAAATCATTTTTGGATCAATGTATGGATTTGAAAATGTTGCAGTGATCTATTAAGAGTATCATTCAAAAAAAAATCTACCATTAAACATGCAAATATCAGGATGAACATTGTTGGGGTTTTTTTTGCTTTTTTTTTTTTTGGAGGGAAGGCAGGGCAAATTAGGGTTAAGTAACTTGCCGAAGGTCACTTGGCAGGATGAAAATTTTAAAATAAAACACACCTGCTTCCTCTTTATTATTATCACTAAGAAGAAATGACAATCTATTCTAACTAAAATTAAAGTAAAAAGTACTTAAGTATTTTGCAATAACCTAGAAAAGCTCTGTGCTCTGACTTCATATTGTCAGAAAGCTTATGGTCTTTTTTTTTTTAAGCAATTGGGGTTGAATAACTTGCTCAAGGTTACACGGCTAGTCATTATTTATGTGTGGATGCTCATTTTCTGAGGCTGGTTTCGATCCCGGGTCATCCCAACTCTGAGGCCGGCGCTCTTATTCACTGCGCCACCTAGCTGCCCCGTGGTCTTTTTTTTTTAATAAAATGATTTTTTTCCTCATGACAACTTGAAAAAGTTGTGTGACTCATATATTTTGTACCTGTAGCCCTCATATATATATATATATATGTACATATATATGTATGTCTCTGTGTCACTCACATATTTTTAGAATTCAAGTGATTGTAGAGTATATGATGCATCTATATTGCACAAAAGAACACATTTTACTGCTTGTAGCTCTAATTTTTGATTAGTTGAGATTTATTGCTTCAAAATCTAATACAGTCATTCTACAATATGTAATTTTCATTAAAACATATGTTAAATATGTTGAAATTTTCACTTGATGTGGCATTGTAATCATTGGTTTGCAAAGTAAGAATTTTTGCTTAACGTCATTTTCAACAACATATTGTACAGATATCAACTGAGCATCCTTAACTGCATTTGTTCCTTTATTCTCTTGCAATGAATAATATAAAGATTATTGTTTCTCAATTAATTGATCACAAATGTCTTCAGACATATGGGTAATTCTTCTTCCCCTTATATTATCTCCAAGTAGAGCCATTCAAATCTGCTTTGCATGCAGATCTAATTTTCTCTGGAAATATTCTCTTGTCTTGCCAATTAGTTCTGCATACATACCTTCAATATGTCATTTCAACTTATTAAGAATTTATGCTATCTGCTGTTAAAGAATTTTTTTCTAAAGTAAAACAAGGACATATTCCAGAGAAAACTAAGTGCCTTTAATAAAGAAACCAAATTTTTCTCCCAGTCCACATTTATGATAACCAAAGGTTGGCTTTCATTATGTAAAGTTGCCTATAGAATTGCTGCATTAAAAAAAAAAAACTCATTCTGGAGGAAAAAACATTGACACTATAGGCAACTATTGATAAGCTGCTTGACAAATCACTTGCAAATCAACTCAATTGAGTTAAATCTAGAGAATATCCAGTGGAACAGCTGAAACTAATGAAAGTAAAGAAAATAAAGACAACAAAAACATTGGTGCAGAACCAGAAAGTAAAAATGTTGAAAGCCCCAATCCAGAAAATTCAGTCTACTTATCACTTGAATTCACCATAATTGTTTTCAATGGAGAGAAAGACTGCTATGTATGCTATATTAGAATGTGTTTAACTTATGAATTTATGTATCATGAAGGGATATACTTTCAGTTCTGAAAAATTAGAAACCGTAATTTTAGACCATTAAATTCAAATTTTAGACCATTAAATCAAATTCTATTGCTACAAATCTCAAATGAGTATAACTGTTCTTGGGTTATTTCAATTTTATAAAAGTTTCAGGTTTTTTTTTTAAACTTGCTTATTGCATTGTATATACCAAATTGAATCATGTTGAGTAAGATAATAGTTATTTAGGTACTTTATACTTCCACACAGATGGTTTAGCTTTGAATTTATACATTTCGCATTTAAAAGCAGAAAGCAGCATGGTTACACAACTCATAAGCTGATGCCAACTGATAATGATGGTGAAATATCACTTCTGTGTCAAGATTCAATATATGCTAACTCAGATTTGACCTCATGGGCCATACTCCATCAAATAATTGCTGTTTTATATTCATTATTGTAGTAACTCTCTCTTGTTGACTTTGATTCAAACAATTTTAATTTTTAAAAGCAATGAATTTATGTAACAGCTGTACTTGAAAATATCCGATAATTTTAACCATTGCCTCTGACCTTCTTTAAATGATCTCATGTCTCCTTAGGAGAGTATACCTCATGATTTGGAAAATTCTGCCTTGAGATGACAGGGAGGTACCAATATTGGAAATGTATTTAAATTCCTATTCCTACGAGGTCTTCTCATCACAAATTCAGATCTTATCTGACACTGACCCCCTGATACTTGAGGAAAGTATGAAACTCTCTCATAAGACACCAGATACTTGGGGGAAAGGATACATAAACACAAATTGCTTCCCTGCTTGTTATTGCGAGAAAAGAAGATAGAAACACAGAGAAAATGCAGAGACACAGCCATGAAAGGGAAATTTCTGTTTCTGGAAGCCTCAGTTATGCAGTGGTACCTTCTTTACCAAACCAAATTATTTGGGTTGGTCTAGATGTCCACTGAAGACTCTTATAACTTTCAAGTTCTGTGATTCTATAAGATATCAAAGTTGCTTATCTAGCTAAGTGGGTACTGGAGGAGATTTAACAAAATTTCATCCTCCTTAAATATGCCAGGTAATGTTATCACCACATGTCACCACAAAGGAGGTACAATTAAGATTGGGGAATTTCTGTTGCTAACTACTGCCCTGGTAATGAATCAGCCAGCTCCTACATGGTTTATCATAGCTGCTGGCCATGGTACTGACCACTTCTCTTATAAAAGGTTTCTTTTCTGAGACTCACCATTTCTTCTTCCCCACCTAGGAAGGTTTGTGATTTAGATTCTTCTATATACATATATGTGAGATGACTCACACTGGAAAGGTCATGAACTTTTTTCCTACATTCCTTGTATACTTATTTGATGTTCAGCATTTTCCTCCTGTGGCTCTTCAATTCACTTAAAGGACTGTTTACTGTTGTTTTGCATTCCATACAGGTGAATAAATGCATCACACCATTTCACTTTCAGAATTTTTTGGGGATAGGTAGGTTTCCAGCTTTTGTGCTTTCTTTTCATACTAATTCATTTTGTGGGGCAGAGGGCTTAATTCCAATCTTATTTTCGGGGGGGGGGGAGGTCTCTTGTTTTAAAAAATTCTTGAATTTCCATGTTTATGGCACATAAATTATTGCTTGACCTCTATTTCTGGGCTACCTTGACTTAGAACTCTATGACATTGTAGATTGGAGGGACATTAAAGCCCTTGCCTTGTGGGAAAGGTGCCATATCATATCTTCTCAGACCTTGCCCCTTCATCATCACCATCAATATCTCCTACCCTTTCTCTTGCAACTTTAACTTCTAATCCACTGGCTCTTTCTCTTTTCTCCACAAACATGCCTAGGTCTTCCTAATCCCTAAGATTCCTTTCTTATCCCTAAGTATTTCTCCACTCACACACCAAAATTCATTTGACCATAACATTCCTCCAAGCTATTCAATATCTTTTCTCTCTTTCACAGTCAATTTCTTGAAAAAAACTGTCTCTCTTTGTTACATTCATGTCCTTACCTCCCACTCCTCAGTTGCTTTAAATCTGTCTACTGATTTCTTAGTTCTAATGACAAAAATGTTTTTTCCCCACAGTTACCAACAATTACTTTATAACTAAATTCAGTGGCCATTTATAGTCCTGATTCTACTTGATTTCTCCATTGTTTCGATATTATTGATGACTCCTCCCATCCTGTATATGCTCTCTTCCCTTGGCTTCTGTGATGCTGCTCTGACTTGGTTTCTTTCCTTCATATATGAGTGCTCCTAGTCTTCTTTGTTGGACCATTGTCCATGCTAACATCCACTAACCATGGAAGCCTCAGAAGGCTCTACTTTGAGTCTTTTTCTTTTCTATTCCTAACTTGATGATTTCATCAGCCACCATGTGTTCAATTATAGTTTCAGTGAGACGACTTTCAAATATTTAAATTTGACCCAAATATTTCTCATGAATTTCAGTCCTTCACTGCCAACTGCCTGCTGGAATTATATATGCAAATTTCTCATTGATATTTCAAACTTATTATTATCATGAAATAGGGGATAAGGCTTTGAACTGGAATGTGGTAGACCTGGGATCATATACCCCTTCACATATTTATTAACTGTGTGGTCCTTGGCAAGTCACTTAGCCTTTCCGTACCTCATTTTCCTCACTAGTAATATGAGGAGGTTGGAATTGATGGCCTCTGAGTTCCCTTTTGGCTCTAGATCTCTGATGCTATGATCCCTTCTCCCATTTTGCCTATTTCTTTTGAAACAACCTCCTTGTAGTCTTTTGAAAACAACCACCTTTACTTTGACCCTAACATCAAATCAGCTACAATTTTAGTTGTTTCTTTTTCCATGACATTTCTTGTATCACTTCCTTTTTCTCCACTCACACCCCAAAGATCTAGTCCAGACCTTCACTACCTGGCCTATCACAATAGACTTTGGATTGATTTCCCTGCTTGTTCAGTCTTTTCTCCTTCCAATCCATACTGAACATGACTTTGGAATTACTGTTTCAAAAAACACTCACCACATTCCTCCACTGTTCATACCTTGAATGGCTTCCTTTTTCCATTAGACCTTGAATTTTAAGGCCTCCAAAATCTGGCTCCTATTTGCTTTTGCATGTTTATTTCACATTGTTTTCTTATACACCATACATATTTCTGTCAGTAAAGTTAGCTGTTCTCCCCAAATTTAACTCACCATAATGTCTCTTCTCTATATGCCTTTTCAGGGATTGTCCTCTCTGTCTGAGATGCACTCCATATTCGCATTTGCCTTTTAGAATCTTTATTGTGTTTGAAAGCTCAGACTAAATATTTCCTCCTTCACAAAGCCTTTCTTGAGCCATACTCTTCCCTTTTATTCCTTTTGTGTTTGCATTTCAAAATTCTTACTCAGATTATTTTTTCATAAGAAATTCTTGAAAGTCTTCTATTACACTAAAAGCATATTTTCTCCCTGTAGGATTATATTTATTAGGGTAAATTACTCTTGGTTGTTAGTTTATTTCTTTTACTTTTGAAATATTGTATTCTAAGATCTTTCAATTATAATAGAAGCTATCAAGGCTTGTGGGATATTGACTAGGATACTACAGTACTTGAATTTCTTTTTTCTGGATGCTTGCAGTATTGCTTCTTGATATAGGAACTCTGGATTTTAGCTATGGAATTCCTGGGACTATTCCTTTTGGAGTTCTTTTCAGGCCATGGTGAGTACATTCTCTTAACTTCACTTTGTCCTCTGGTTCTAATAGAGATAGACACTTCTTTATTTATCTTTCTGAAATCTAGTGTCCAAGCTTTTTAAAAATCATGTTTTTAGGGAGTTCAATGATTCTTAAATTATCTCTCTATGACCTATTTTCTAAGTCAATTTTTTAAAAAGGCAAAAGACAATCCCTGACCTCAAGGAGCTTTCCTTCCTGCACTCTCTGTTCTAGCCAGATTAGCCTTCTGTTTTCCAAAACTCATTACTTCACTTTCTATTTCTATACCTTAGCACAAGTTGTCTCACATCCCTACAATATTCTCTGTCTGACTCTATTTCTTAGAATTCTTAAATTCCTTTAATGCTAAAATTCAGATGCCATGATATTGTACAGTGGAGAAAACTAATGGATCAAGAATGAGAAGACCTAAGGTTCAAGCTTACTTTGGATACTTTTTACCTTGGGAAAAATTGTTTAGTCCCTCTCTACTTCCAAGGAGATGAATTCAATAGCCTTTAAAGACTGTTCCAGTCAGAAATCTATGATCTTGTGAACTCTCTGGTTAATGTTATTTCAATCTTCAAATTATATTGTATTTACTTTTTTTTTCTTGCTTCTCAACTAAAAGGGGATTTTATTGATATCACAGTCCCATCAAACCCAGGAACAAGGCCTTGTTACAACAGACTACTCAAGAGCACTTCAGTGAAGGGAGCCAAACCAAAACTGGGTCCCCAGGCTGGTCCTTATTTGACCTTCTTCTTGGGGCACAGATTGTTGGTGTGGCCACACTTCTTCTTACGGCAGTTTACAGTGTGGGGGTGCAGGCTGGTGTAACACTTGTGGCAGATCATCTTGTCACAGTTGTATTTCTGGGCCAGCTGGTGAAGGGAAGGCTCAATGATGCCCCCTCAAAGACGCAGCACCAAGTGCAGAGTGGACTTTTTCTGGATGTTGTAGTCCGAAAGAGTTTGTCCATTTTCTAATTGTTTTCCAGCAAAAATCAGACATTGTTGATCTGGTGGGATACCTTCCTTGTCTTGGATTTTGGCCTTGGCATTCTCGATAGTATCACTGGGTTCGACCTCAAGTGTGATGGTCTTGCCCGTCAGGGTCTTCACAAAGATCTGCATCTCTGCAATGCTGCGCCAGCCACTCAGCCACCTCGACGAAGAGAAAGAGCTGTATTTACTTATTTATTTACATCCATATCCACTTGTGGAAGGATAGGTTCTTGAGCACAGGGGCTCCTTCACATTCCTATCTTTGTATTCCCTAGTGTCTAGCATTGTGCCTCATACAAAATAGGCCTTTAATAAATGCTTTTTGTATTGAATTGCAACTTCTTACCATGGCATTCAGGGCCCACTACAATCTAGTTCCATTCTGCCTTTCCAGTTTTTTCTCCTACTTATCTCCATTATGTTGCTCTCTTAGCCAAATTCATTTTGTCTTGGACATTTGTGACTTCTCTCATGCCATGTCTGTAATTTCCAATCCTACAGTAATCCTCTCTGCCTGCTGAAATCTTCCCCAAGTGAAAGACCTAGTTTAAATGGCATTTTTCTCTTGAAATCTTCTTTAATTTCTCCTTCCAGAAGTGATTAATCACTTCTTCCTCTACATTCTTTTCGCATTTTTGGTTGTTTCATTTCTAGGACAGCTCACATGCTAAAAACATGCAGTGGGTAGAGGATTGGACTTGGAGTCAGAAAGACTGGAGTTTGAACCTGGTCTCAGATACTTAATATCTCTGTGACACTGAGCTACTCACTCAATATTTCTTAGTCTCAGTTTCCTCATGCATAAACTGGTAATAATAATAATAATAATAATAATAGCACCAGCCTCACAGAATTATTATGAGGACCAAATGAGATAATATATGTAAAGAACTTTGTAAACCTTAAAGTGCTCTATAAATAGCTATAGGAAATATCAGGGGATTGAACCACTACTTCAGAGTAAACAACTTCCTTAGCTTATTCCATATCCCGGATATTTCACTTAGGAAAAATGAAAGACTAGGAGTTTTCTTTTGGTTGAAAGATATCTCCAATTCAAGAGGCAATCTTTTCTTCTTGTGTTTTCTTTGAACTGAAATCTCTGTATGTTCATGAGACTCATGTGCCAATGGTTCACCGTTGTCAAACAGCTGAAGACAAATAGCTCTCTTGGAGGGGATATGGTTCTACACATTTCCACATGGAGTGTTGTTCAAGGAAACAAGTCACTTTAGATCATCTGGGAATTCTAGGGAGTCAAATGTTACTCACTAGTCACTTAGTAGTGCCCAGTGTTGTCTAATAAAAACAGGATATGGTTCTATTCATTGGTGTAACTAGACCAGGACATGCAGGGATTTGGATCAAGCACCAGCTCAGGGACAATTCCTGAAAGGCATGCTTTGGCCCTTTAGTATAACCATGCCTAATAATGCTCTACTAGCCTTCCCTCAGAGATGAAAGGGTAAGGTAGGACCCTCAGAGAAAGCAAAATATTCAGGTTCCAGTCTCAGAAAGGATGGGAATAGACCATTCTCCATGAAAAGCTGAGTTTGGGAGAAAGGTGGTAGGCAGGGATATAGTACCCTGGGGACTTTGTTTTATTAGGCAACACTGGACACTAGTGAGTAACATTGACTCCCTAGAATTCCTAGGGGGTCTAAATCTTGAACAACACTCCATGTGGAAAAAAAAGCAATTCTCCCTCTTGGAGAAGTCTCATCTCTGTCAACAGTCTCAAGAGTGGTGCCTTTATGGTTTTAACCAGTACAAATGAGATCCATAAGAACACAGCCCTTTCTTGTGATGTTGGACAAAACCCTTAACCTCTCTGGGCCTCAGTTTCTTCAACTGTAAAATGAATGGATAGTACTAAATGGTCTTTGAGGTCCCTTTCTACTCTAGAGCTATGATGCTATGATCCTTGGAGTATTCAGAGCAGCCCAAACTCTCTTCCCAGACTGCCTGAGCTTTGAAAAGACTTTCTTTGCAGGCAGTTTCATGTCAGACACTTCTGGGTATATAGAAGCACTTCTTGCTTCCAAGTCCATGGAAAAACTAGGATCCTGAGGTCATCTCTTCCCCACCCAATCTCATTCTCTCTTGATACTACCGGCCTCTTTCTATGTATCCCTCCCACCATTGGAGATGTGAGGCAGGAGATATCTCAACTGTTTTTGCCCCAGGTGAAAAAATTCCCAGTTTTGCCTCTAAATCTATTTTCTGCTCTTATGGGAGACAATAATGTGGTTGGCATCTCTTTGCTGCCCTGTGGGGTTCATAAAGGTTAAACTGCAGGCCAGATTTAATTATGGCACTATAAAGCAATAATGGGAGATCATAGCTTGTGTCTGTTGCTGTTCTAATGTTGATTGATAGGCTGCAGTTTTTTTTTTAGATTGCATCAGTAATTCATGCTTTATTACTCCTGAATTAGTGTAATGCTTCAAATCATCTTGTGGTAATTCAGCGCAATTATCCATAATTATGAATAAATTCCTGTAGGGTGAGAATATTAATTCCCTCTGTTCAGATCATGCCTATCAACCAATGCCCAGATAATATCCGACAATTTCAAATACTTAGTGGAGAGGCAACTTTATCCTTTTCAAAGAGTTTATAAACTTTGTCAAATGATGATTTCTTTAGCTAGATGGTCACGTTGTGTTTCTCTTCCGATTGTCTATAATGTTGTAACTACTCATTATAACAGCATTTATGCAGCATTTCAACATCTGAACAACACTTTATATATATTAGTTCATTTGATCCTCAAAATAACCCTGTGAAGTAGGTCGCTATTTTTATTCCCATTTTATTGATATGGAAACTGAGACTCAGGCATTAAGTGTCATGCCCAGAACCACACAGATAACAAGTATCCCAGTCAAACCTTGAACTCATGTCCTCCTAACTCCAGTTCCAGAGCCATATACATTATGCCACCCAGTTGGCCCAAAGCCCATAGAGAAAAGGGCTCAGTTCTCAAAACTGAAGGCCTGGGTCCATAATCTCTAATGTGTTAGGCATGTGTTGACCCTCATCTTCTGCATACCTTCGCCAGTCCCAGAAAAAGAGATTTCAAAAGTCACTTCTCTCATGATATAAGTTTCTCTCAGATCCCTGTTTCTCCCTAAGGTATAGATTTTATAGTACCTTAGTACTGTAGAGGAATTTGAAGGAGACACTGATGATATTTTTTATATCCAATTGTCCTTTGGTGTACAAAAGTCTTCATTTTCAGGGGTTCTAGGTATAATCTCAGCACCAAACCTGTCTGTTAGCCCACAACTTTAATATAGATAGATCATATGGCAATACCTTAGAGTGATGGGAGATAGCTCAGGACTGGCTATCATGTATGATGATGTTGGGGAGGATGAACTACAGGGCTCCTGATCACCACCTGATGCTGAGAACTTTCAATAAATATCTTTTAATAAATTTCTTCTGGAAATCACTTCTGCTATTTTGTAATTTGAACTTGAACATTAATCATTTAGCCTTTCAGACCAATATAAACTTCTCTTTGTTTCTACCTTTAATTTTTTTTTTCCTTTACTCCTTTATTCAGTCTTCTCTGAGATGGCAAACCCTTATGTTTCATGATTTCAGTCATTTTCAGTTGTGTCCAACTCTTCATGACCCCATTTGGGATTTTCTTGTCAAAGATACTGGAGTGGCTTACTATTTCCTTCCTTACAGATGAGGAACTGAGGCAAACAAGGTTAAGTGACTTGTTCAAGATCATACAGCTACTAAGTATCTGAGGCCAGATTTGAACTTAGGAAGATGAATCTTCCTTATTCCAAGTTTATTGCTCTATCCACTGAGCAATCTAACTGCTCATATGAACCTTCATGTACTTTATAGTATTTATCACCAGTGCTTTCCTAGCCTTCTCTAATAGTTACAAATATCCCAGAGTGGAATGGCTCACCTCAGACAGCAGTGAGCTCCCATATCTTGATATTTTCAAGTGGAAATTGAATTAAAATAAATTAGTGATATTGTAGAGAGGATTCTTAGTTACACATGGTTTTATCTAGAAGAGAGTTAGCAAATATTCTGCCTACAAGTGGCTAGTGAAACTCTAGAATGAAGCCTTAACCTGATTAAAATGTAATTGGGAAATGTTTAACAAAACAAATAAAAATGCAGTGCAACTTAGACAATGCTAATGTGTGATTTTCTAAGTTAATATGCTACCTCTAGGGATCAGTTTTTAGTGACTTTGACACCATTGATTTGGAAGGCTTTGAAGATCCCTTTGAATTCCTAAGATTCTATGATTTTCCCCAATGTCACCAGAGATAGGTTTTAAAATAATGACATAATTATTACAACATTGTTGGGAAGCAAAGGAAATTGAAATAAAAGACATGCTCAAATGAATCAGTGACCTTGTTGATGTGGAACTTCCTGTTAGGGATATAGATAATAATCCACCTATTTCTCCCCTTCTTGTCCAAGACTTGTCCATGTTGCCCCTTAATTTCACTAAAAGAGGTCCACTTAATATGCTGGAAGTCTTTCGTATTTTCTATTAATATCATATGAATACCAGTGAAGCACATGGATTGCCCATTGTTTTCCCTTGCTTTTGCCATTTGAACCAATCCACCTTCCTTTTTGATCTTCCATTTCTTTGATGAGATTCTTTCCTCTAGTTATTCTTTGAAGTTATTTATTATGTGTTGCAGTTTACTCATACCTATCATGTACCTCTTCATTATCCTCTGTGCATGATACTCAGTTCTGATCCTTCAGAGACTTTAGTATTCCATGACTCACAACCATGCAACATCATCAGAGGAATTTTGGTATTAGAAATATGGCCCATCGTTTTAAGTATAAGTAACATTCTCAGATCTCCCTCATCCTCAAAAAACCCTACCTGCTGCTTCTTAGTTTTCTTTGCTAGATCTTAATCCAAGTCATGGTGCCTAATCCTAATTCTTCTTGTCTTCTTGTACCTTATAGAATCCTCCCATATACTCTGTAATCCAGTGACACTTGCCTTCTTGCTGTTCCTCCAAAAATGTCATCCCTGGAATATTCTTGTTCATCATCTCTGCCTCATGTTTTCCTTCAAACCTCAGGTACAAATCTACTTTCAGCAGGAAAATTTTCCCCAACTCTCCTCAATTTTAGAGCCTTTGATCTAAGATTACCTCTGATTTATTCTGCATAAATCTTATTTCTACATAGTTTTTCATGCTTCCCCTCTTCCCACCCTTAGACTGAGCTCCTTGAGAGCAAGGACTGTCTTTTGCCTTTCTTTGTATTTCCAATACTTAACACAGTGCCTGGCATATAATAGACACTTAATAAATGATTATTGACTGACTGGTAGACTACAGAAAGTTTGCAATTTGTACCTTGTGAATTAATCTCTTAGTGTTATTTTGCTTCTAGCAATAGGATGTCAAATCTCCAATGAAAGGGCAATTTTGATTCATGGAGAACTAAGTTTAATGTGTCCTGATAGCCATAATTGTTATTGTTCTAATGGCTCAGAGGAATTAACTTTTCAAGACAGTGGAGTAAAACATCTATTTCTCTTGAAAGTTTTGCTTTTCATAGTTGATGATGTAATACAAGTTACCTAGCTATGACTTTTTGGTGACCAGAACTTATTGGTTGGATGGCAAATGTATTCTATTTTCCAATTATCTTAAGTGGGTGAAAAGTCTCTCCAACTGATATGACAATTATTATCTAAATCCTTGATCATTCTAAGTGTTGTGACATAGAAAACGATTTATTAAATAAATCCACTTTCCTCTTTTCATTGATTCTGTTCTTATGAGTAGTACCTCTACTCATCAAACTCTTTTTAGTACTTGTTAAAAAAAATGGAAAAGTAGGACCCTGGAGTAGAGTAGATAAATGGAAATCATAAATTGTTCACTTGTTTCAGTCATGTCCAAATATTCATGACCCCATTTGGGGGTTTCTTGGCAAAGTGGTCATCATTTCCTTCTCCAGCTCATTTTACAGATGAGGAAACTGAGGCAAACAGGATTAAATGACTTGCCCAGGGTCAGAGCTAATAAATGTTTCAGGTCAGATTTGAACTCAGGTATTCCTGCCTCCAAGCTTGACCCTCTATTTACTGTGCCACCTAGCTGCCACTAGAATAATAAATAATGGAGCTCAAAAACTCAACGTTTGATAAACTCCAAAACATAAATTACCCAGGAAAGAGCCTCCCATGAGATAACAACCACTAGGAAAATGAAAATCAGTATGGAAAAAATTAGGCTTAGAACAACATTCATTTTATGTAATTAATTCAAAATGGATATGATATGAATATTAAAACATATCATAAAATTAGAAGAGAAGCAGATCTTTTACCTTTCACAGCTTTGGGTAAGGGATGAATTCTTAATAAAATGAGGGATAGAGACAATTACCAAGGATAGAACAGATAATTTTGATTGCATGAAGCTGAAAAGCTTTTGCAGAAATAAAATTAGTGCAGGTAGGATAAGTAGTGAAGCAATTGACTGGAAAAAATCTTTGCGTCAAATATTTCTGATTGGTATTTGATATCCAAGTAAAATGACTTGCCACATGGGTAAGAACACCAGGTTACTTCAAGTTCAAGGGTGATTATGGCACGTCCTTAATAAGCCTGGAAAAGGAGGAAAGATGTCCACAGCACCGGTGATGTTGCTGCCTCCGAGAGCTCTCTAACATTCCTCAAGGTTGGTGATGCACAGTCTTAGATAACTGTATATCAGGAATGCAGCTTAGAATCTCTCAGGAAGTCTTCATCATCACAGACACACCTGTACCAGAAAGCTGATTCCCAGCCCATCAGAGAGATAATAAGTTTAGTTGTAGCACATTTGATACCTCCAGGAAGAGAAAAAACACAGAAAATATATAATTCCTCTGGCCACCTTTCCATGACTCAAGGTACCATGCCCATGCCTGGTAAATTACTTAGAAATAAACAAATGATGAATCCACCCTCTGGAAAACTTACCTGGATCAAAATATCTCTCAAAAGTTGAATATGCCAAAAGACTTGGCAACTAGTTCAATGACCAGGAGCAAGATAATGCATAATGTGCTTCAATTTCCCTAATATATGTTTCACCTACATGTCAATAATGGTACAATGTATTCCAGCTGAAGCTGAGCCTGCTGATTTCCTAAGGAGAGCTTTGACTGACCTGGCTACTACCAGTTCTACTGCTGACCCTGGCCCTTATACTGGAACCAGTGACTGAAATTCTCCTGACATCTGTTAGATGGTTCTCTCTGCTAAAAAGAAGAGGCCTCAATAAATTATTAATTTGCCTCACTGAAAACTTCATGTTTCTGAAGATGGAAGAAATGATGAAGGGCACTAAAATTCTAGACCTCCTTCTTATGAATTTGGGGGAGCTGGTAGTTGGAGTCAAAATAGAATTTTAAGGAGAAAAGACTGTCCCATTTTAGAGTTTTGAAAGAGGTATATAATATTAGAGTTAGTAGGAGCCTTTGGGATCATTGAATCCAAACCCCTCAATGAGAGGAGAAAACTGGGGAAGTAAAACGGTGACTTGCCCGAATTCATCCAAGTAGGAGATGAATAGGAAGGACACAAACACTTATTAAGCACCTGCTATGTGCCAGGGACTGCACAAAGTGCTTTACAAACATTGTTCTTATCAACCAACCAAAAAGAATTTATTAAGTGTCCATTGGATGCCTATGGGAACTATGCTTAGCCCTGGGGATATACAAACAAAAATGAAGTGGTCCCTGCCCTCAAAAAGCTTACATTCATTCTATCAGGGGAGACAACATGTACTTAAATAAAAGAAACTAGCATTTGGGGAATCAGGAAAGGCCTCACACAGAAGTCATCTTTAAAGGAAATTGAATGAGGAGGCAGTACTTTTCAGAGCTTGAACCCAGGTCTTTAGACTCCTCTATGTCACACTGCCTCCAATGAAACAATGAGAGTACAACTCTATGCTAAATTGTAGTAAAACAAACAAACAAACAAACAAACCTCTAATGGCTGGTATGGCTCAAATAAGGGAGGAGAAATCAATGAAGGCTGGGGTGGTCAGAAATGGAATTTGAAAATTGAGCTGAACTTTGATGGGTGGGTTAAAAAAGGCAGTTTGGTAACTTGGAAAGAACATTGGTCTTGGAGTCAGATTTGGCTTCAAATTCCACTCCAAAAACTTATTAGCTATATGACCCTGTGAACATCCTTAAACTACTCTGTGCCTCAGTTTCCTCATCTGTAAAATGAGAGGGTTAGACTTAATGGCCTCTAAGATCCCTTTCAGTTCTAAATTTATCTTATGATTTGGAATGGGGGCATAAGATTGAAGGCATTCTATGCAGAAAGGGAATGTACTGAGGTTTGGGATGGGGGGAAGGTAAATACTTACCTTAAGGACAATACAACCCACCTAGATTCACATTTGCTTCACATACAGAGACCCTTCCCTCATGTTTTTCTCTGTCCTCAATTTTTCAGGGGCTCATGCCTGGGAGTAATAATAACATTGAGGAAGTTACTAATAATATTGTTCAGAGTTACTACAAATAAAATCTTTGATAAGAGGCTAGAAGTTGCAGAAGAAATGACAAAGAATTGTGTGAGACAGAAATGTCTTATCACAACTGTGTCACCCGGGCCCACTTGAAAGTATCATACCTACCATCACCTTTATGCATGGAACTAGTCATATTCCTGCTCAAGGAACTTTCATTTCCCTTTAGCCACTGTTTCCTTGGTTCTTCTTCCCTTCCCAAAGAGGAAAATGGCAGGTTCTTTAAAATAAAGGATGGTAAATTTGACATTAAGCCCTGGCAAAATGTAGACTGGATGATAACTGGTGTTAATTGGATTCAACTACTAGATTCAAAGAGTATTGTCTAGACTAGATCAATCACAACACAGTGAAGCATATAGTTGAGTGCTATAGACCTTTGTTCTGTTTTAATCAGTGACTTAAAAGTAGATTTAGATGGAATGCTTATCAATTTTGTGGATGACATAAGGTTGGAAGGACTAGCTATTTTGCTATAAAATAGAAAAAGGATCCAAAAGGATCACCATAGGCTGGAATGATGGGTTGGGTCCAAATGGGATGGAATTTAATAGGGATGGTTGTAAGATCCCTATTATGCTGGTTGTTTGTTGATTGGGGATGTGGGTGGTGGGGCTGGGAAGCATTTGAATCTGTAGAACAAAAACCTGCCATACATTCTCTTTTACAGCAAGGTGTCTTCTATTCACACATCAATATCTTTTAGGTTTCCTTGGAATATATAATAACAGAAATAACCCTGTGCATAAACCTATCAGGTGAGGTGTAAAATAGGGAGGTGTATTCTTGACAAAGTAATGTGCCATTAATGGAGATCTTGCACAAAATCAATGATGAAGAAAGATTTCTTGTGGATGGTGAGGTCCTTCAGATGCCCCCGTGTAAATGTGATGCTGGCCTCAAACACCAAGGCATTGTACTGCCTTTGAGGGAGAAATATGTCATCACTTAAAGGAGTTTGTCCTGTCCATCTACACAGGAAAAGACCAATTGGATGAAGAACACCTATTGTCCAAATTCTAGTGTGCATTTCTATGGGCATCCTGTAGAGCCTGTCCAACCTATGTCTGAGATAGACAATATTGATGGACAATGAACTGGGTCCAGAGTTGAAAAGGAATGGCCTGGATCATCTTTCGGAAATTGCAAAACTCTTTTATGGACCCCGAGTTTCCTTTGAGAACAAAATGCTGTCTTTTTAATACTGATATTTTACCAGTGTTTCCATCTTGTAATGGGATATGAAACATGATTGCCTCCAAAGACCTAAAGACGAGTGTCAAGTAGTGACCAGTAGAGTGGTGCATGGTGGGCGTGCTCAAGTGACAAAATGTAACCAACAAACCCTGAAGAAGAACAGGAGTAAAGAACCTCATTGAGGAATTATATGACAAAAAAAGAAGATGAGTGGTCAGTGTGAAAACAGGTGGACAGCCAGGATTGGCCTCTTTGTGATGTCTCAGAGATCTTTTATAAACTTTAAGAATAAAATGAATAAGAGTGGCTCAAGGTGGGCAGGCATGAACAGATTGTGATTGCCATTGGTGTAGAGATGTTTCCAATAAATGAGGCCACAGATCCATTATCATTCAATAACTATAAACTCAGTAGTAAAATAATTGGCACATGTTGTGTTTGTCCTTCCTTTTTGAAGAGGATAATGGCATCAGGGAAATGATGACATGAATTGCAGTTGACTTTGATTTGAGTGAGGGAGAGCTATGCAGGGTCATGTAATGGAAATGCAAATTTAAAGATCTTTGTTGCCCCTAGCTTAAGTGCACCTGGAGCCTGTGGTGGAAGGCTTGTTTTTCAGGAAAGCCCACACCTTGATACTTTGTGATTGGGGAGTGGGTCAAGGAGGTTGTTACAATCTTTGAGCCAGGAGAAGGCTATATAAACTCTGATGAGAGGCTTTGCTTTGGGGCTCTCTTTGAGAAGTGTTGTGTGATTTGACCAGATGAGACTCTGGGAGGCTGTTGTTGAGAGCCCCCCGGCTTTGAAAACCCAGATGTTGATGCTTCCCTCTCTGATAACTGTGATTTGGTGTTGATGTATATAATGTTGGGACAGTTTGGAAGCCTGTCTGTTTGATCTGTAAGTTCTGTCTGTATAATCTGAAGTTCAGGGTGCTGACCTTTTCCCCCTGAACTAGGTAATATATGTTTGATTAAAGTAAGCTTGTTAACCCATTTTGAGTTGCTTTCCTTTTGAAAAGCAGATCTAAGAACCTGTGTTGGCAGTCACCCTGGGGATATTGGGGTGCTTGCTGCTACAGGTCACCAGCCTCACTTTCTCTTCCAGAGCCATCTGGGTCCAGTGGCCAGATATTCATCTTGATGGATGACTGCAGATGACCCAGGATGCAATGGGAGACCCTGCCCCCCACTTTTTTGAGTAGTATGGTTATAATGGAAAGAAAATTGTCTTGTGGGTCAGGGGAGCTGGGTTCAAATCTTGCTGTTGTCACTCACTACTTGTGTGACTTTGAACAAGTCACTTAACTTTATTGACCTCTTTTAGGTTTCCTTGGAATATATAATAACAAAAATAACCCTGTGCATAAATCTATCAGGTGAGGTGTAAAACAGGGAGGTGTATTCTTGACAAAGTAATGTGCCATTAATGGAGATCTTGCACAAAATCAATGATGAAGAAAGATTTCTTGTGGATGGTGAGGTCCTTCAGATGCCCCTGTGTAAATGTGTTGCTGGCCTCAAACCCCAAGGCATTGTACTGCCTTTGGGGAGTTTCTCCATCCATAAAGTGAAGGTGGGGGGAGAGTTTGATTAGATAATCTCTGAGGTCCCTGCCAACTCTAAAACAAACCTATGGTCCTAGTTTAGCCAGAAAACAATTTATATGAAGAAGACCTGGGATCAGTAGAATCATAGAAATTAGTTGGAAATTACATCTAGTCAAATGCCTTCCCTTTATAGGTAAGAAGACTGAGACATTACGGACATGAGGAAGCTGAGTGAGTTTACCTAGCCAGTAAGAGGAAGAGCTGAGTCATGACCCCAGGACTCCTGACTCCAGGGTTTTTTTCTACTCTTTCCACCATACTATGTTCTTTTCCCCATAAATGGACTACAAACTCAGTATGAATTAACAGTATGAATCAGAGTAGTCCCCACAGCTAATGGCATCTCGGGCTGTGTTAATAGATTACAGGATACCAGTGTGATAAACACTTCCTATGTTATTATTTTACCCTTTCTTATACTCAGTATGGATGGATAGAGGACTGGGCTTGGAATCAGGAAGACTCCTGTTTATGAATTCTAATCTGGTCCCAGACACTTATTAGCTATGTGACTCTGGGAAAGTCACTTAACCCTGTTTGCTTCACTTTACCCGTCTGTAACATGAGATGGAGAACGAAATGGCAAACCACTCCAGTATCTTCGCCAAGTAAGTCCAAAATGGAGTCATGGAGTCAGACACGACTAAAAATGACTGTACACATTTGGTATAAATTCTTAAGGATCAATTTTCTGTTCTAAATCAGCACTCTGTTTCCTTGTCCAAAGTATGTTAAGTTTGCTGTCCCCTGTGTCCTTACTTCTAAAGGAGCTTTGGTGACACTGGCAGAGGAAGGGGGTGGGCTGTGGCAAGAGGGAGAGGAAATAGGAGAAAGGCACAGGGGCTAGTAGGTCTCTTGGTGCTGTGCTCACCTATACATGAGCAAGGTAAGCCATTGGCTCCTGGCCTTGAGCAGCTGGCTTTGGCCAGGCAGCTAGAGAGAAGAGAGAAGGCCTCAGACCCAGGTGGCAAGATGCCTGCTCCACACAGCCTGCGGAGGCGGGCTTGGGGGTGGGGAGGAAATGAAACAAAGGCCTTCCTGGAAGAGGCCAGAGAAGGGGGACCTGCACTGACAGGAATGAAACAGAACATGGCCCTCCCAGAGAGACCAGGTCTGCAAGGCCGGTCAAGGCCAGTGGTTGAAAAACAAACTCGTAAAGGAAGGATGGTAGCAGAGGTAAAAGTGCTGTTCTCTGCCCGGTCTCCCTCCCACACACATGGACCTGGAAACCAGACAATAACAAGGAGACAAGTTGGCACTCAGGGCCCTGGCTCAGAGGGGCTGGCACTCTGACCAGACACATCCTGGACATCTTTCTTTCGTCTTTTTTTCTTCCCTCTATGTAGGGAGTTACAATTAGTTGTCATGGGAGATAAGCTTTCAGGCTAGGCTCTCTTGTCACTGGTTCTATTGAATTTTTAAAGCATCTTCTCTGTGCCAGACTCTTCTAGATACTAGGGATATAAGAACACAAAAAAGCACGCATGGACTGGATTTCTTTTTCTCTGCCTCTGTCAGTATAACAACATCAACAAACAGCAGCTTGCTATATAGCAATTATATAGCATCTATTATGTGCTAGGCACTTTACAAATATTATCTGATCTGATCCTTCACAACAACCCTGGGAGAGAGGGATGCTATTATTATCTCCATTTTATAGTTGAGGAAATGAAGGTAAACAGAAGTTAAATGACTTGACCAGGATCACACAACTAATAAGTGTCTGAGACCAAGTTTGAATTCAGGTCTTCCTGACCTCAGGTCCAGTGTGTTGCCTAGCTATCTCTAAGTGTAACACCTTTACTTGGAACTCATTTCTAGGCCTTTTCTTTTGTGCACACACACGCACACACACACACACACACACACACACACACACACATCTACTCCTGTAGTAGTCACAGGATTAGTGTCAAAAAGAACCTCAGAGGTCATTCAGCATAACCCTCTTCATTTACAGATGAGACACAGAAGTCCAAGTTTCCACTGGTGTGTAAGAGACCACATGCACACCTGGCCCTCTGCCTCCAAATCCAACATATTGCTTCAATGTTCAGTTCTGTTCACACGCTTCCCAAATGGACACGTCTAGCACAAACCTGTCCCTGAGACCTTTGTCTTCTATCCTGTGTCAACCACATGTCGTTGTCTACAGGAAACTTGTACTTAGATCATCTGTTAACATCTGAAACCTAGGATACTGAAAACTGAAATGACCTTATGTCCCTGCAGGCAGTAGGAATGTACATAGGTGGAGCAGGCTACTGGATAAGCATTTATTAAATATTTACTATGTGCTAAATGTTGCAGATTTAAAGCAAAAGCAAAAACAATCCCTGCCCTCAGGGAATTTACATTTGAGCAGGGGATATAATGTATACATAAATAGCTACAAACAAGATACATGCAGAGTAGATGATGTACTTTCAGGGAACTAGGTAGGTCTCATTCAGTGGGAGAAAAAAACAAAACAAAGTCAAAGATATTTATTAAGATCCATTTCTGCTCAAGGTTATCTAATTGTTATGCTAGGTGTTGTAATGGATGGAGAATTGGGTCAGGAGTTAGGAAGAACTGAGTTCAAATCCAGCCTCAGATACTTCCTTACTGAGTGACCTTGAGTAAATCACTTAACCTCTGCCACAGTTTCCTCAACTGTAAACTTGGGCATAATAATAGCACTTACCTCCCAGGATTGTTGTGAGGATCAAATGAGATGATGTTTGTAAAGTACTTAGCATAGTGTCTGGTACACAGCAGGTGCTTAATAAATGCTTGTATCCTCCCCCTCCTCCCATTAAAAAAAAAAGTCTGGTATTTAATTATAAATTTTTAATTAAAAATTTACCCTGGGGGCGCCTAGGTGGTGCAGTGAGTAAGAGCACCGGCCTCGGAGTTGGGATGACCTGGGATCGAAACCAGCCGCAGAAAATGAGCACCCACACATAAATAAAGACTAGCTGTGTAACCTTGAGCAAGTTACTTAACCCCAATTGCTTTAAAAAAAATTTACCCTGGTTTACTGCTGTCTGATATTAGTGATTTATTCCTTTAAGACTTTTACTCCCATTCAAATCCGCCTGATTAGCCATGCATTTGTCCAGATAAACTTTCTTTCAAACAGGTTTTTATAGGAGGCAAAGACACTGCACTGGGACTCGACAGACCAGGATTCTAGATTCACTTCTGCCTTTACTTTGCAGTGGAACCTCAGGCACATCACTTGCCCTCTTTTGGCCTCAGTGTCCTCATCTGTAAAACGAGCAGGTACAATCAGATGAGCTTTAAATTGCCTTAGAGTTTCAATCACTTATTGGTGGAAGGGAAGGGGAGAGAACAGGAGGCCTCTAGATACCTAAGATGGGCAGATGAGAACAATGCCACTGAGGGTGGGGGTGGCAATGGCAAAGTTTGCTTAAAGGGAGATTGAGGACCCTGAAGACAAATCATCTCTTTTACAACTTTGTCTAGGACTGCCCTTCACAATCAAACACAAACATCTAACTTCCTATCACTGGCACCCTTATCCTCATGGTACCCCTGGGGGCAAGGGTGTTAAAATTTATTATTTAATTTTTGAATTTTTATTATTTCATTCTTTCCTGCAATTTCCATATCTAACATATCAATAAATAATAGTATAGCTTTTTAAGACTTGCAAATTCTTTTATAAATGCTATCTTGTTTGATCCTTACAACAACCTTGATGAGTAGTTGTTCTTATTCTCCTCATTTTATAGGTGAGAAAACTGAGACAGGAAGAGGTTAAGTCTTTGAAGCAAGATTTGAACTCAAGTTTTCCAAACCCCATTTCTAGAACTTCATTACAGTTTGAATTCTGGCTCTGGCAACCCTGAATGACCTCAAATTAGAGAGGAGTTCTGGTCTCCATTATTAGAATAATTTCTATACAGGAAGTTTTCCACATAAATGAAAACACCTCCCAAAATAATCCTTCAAAAGGCTCAAATCCCCAAGGCCATCCACTCTCCCAGTCCCAAGAAGAGTTGGAAGTGTGTTTGACTGTGAAATAACCAAACCAATTCCCCTGATTAATTGGGAATAAGTGAGTGCAGATCTTTTTTTAACTTTACAGACATGAAGAGGATATTAACTATAAAGCTATTAAGAGAATGTGAAGAGCAAAGCCAAGAAAACCCATCAAGTTAAAAGACAAACCTTAAGAAAAGTATAGGGAGTCAGCACTGGGAAAAGTCTTGTCAACATGGAAGGACTGGAGTCCTGCTTAAGTTCTATACAAAGGAGACAAAGTAAGAATTATGAACAAAGCAGAATTGAGTCAATGAACATTTATTAAGTGCTTACTGTGAGCACTCTCCAAAACTCTAGGGATACAAATACAAGGAAAAAGAAAGAACCCCTGCCCTCAAGGAGCTTATATTCTAATCAGGAAGACAATACATAAAAGAGAACAGAAAATTTGGAGGTAGGTTGAGTGGGATGGTTCCCTTATAAGGGTATGGTATTGAAGTCAGGAGATTATGAATCAGAGAGGAATGCAAAAACACTAACTTGGGTCTTTCTTCAAAAAGGAGGTAGAAGGAAGAATCCATCAATTGGAGAAGGGGATCAAAGAGGAAGCAGGATGTTTCAGGGTGAGAAGACCATAGGATTGAGGGAACTTCTAGAATGAGAAGGCCACTAAGGTAATCGTGGTAAAATCTGTAGAAGCAGAACTTGGAGGGTCCTGTAGGAAAGGTAGCCGAGGCTCTTCCTCAGGAGGGGCTGCTCAAATACAGTGGGGACAGGCCCAGGTGACTTCCTTTCTGAATCAAGCCATATCTTATAGACTCCTGATTCCAGGCTGTGTGGGAGAAGATGGTTGTTTTTTTTTTTTTCAAGGACTATGTAGTAAAAACTGGGTTGTAGCAGAAATAAGTAGCAGTCAAGGAAGGGGGGAACTGTAGGGAGAAGGAGGAAAGCCAGCTGAGAGCAAGCAAAGAGAACATGCTCAAAGAATTGGCAGCCTGCCATATAGATATCTAGCTTGACATTGGTTGAACTAATTGATAATGGGTATGTCCCAGATGCTCAGTGGGGTGTCTATGGATATAAGCTCTGCTGAGTAATGATCTCAAGACAGAGGGTAACCAGGCAATGAAACTGGAATGGAGAGAGAGCTTCCTGTGAATTGATATACAAGCTCTTTCCAGACTTATGCAGTCTTCTTTATGCAGTCCTCCCTGAAGCAGGAGTCTATTAGACCATAAATTTGCTATGGAGAGTGATGGATAGAGATTAAAGTTTAATTCTGAGACCATGGAGAATGCAAAAGAGACCCAATGAGGTCATCAGAATAGTGGAGGACCTTGACTACGGATCACATGGGACTGACTGGAGGAACTAGGGACACTTAGTTTTGAGAAGAGAACATGATAAGGGAGAACATGATAGGTCTAAGGCTGTTATATGGAAAAAAGAACCAGTTTGATCTCAGAGAGGGAAAAAATAAACAAGAACCATGGCTGAAGTTGTAAAGAGAAAATTTAGGCTTGAAATAAGAAAAAACAAACAAACCACTTCTTACCCATTGGATCTACATAGAAATAAAATAGACTGCATGGTAGCTAGTAAAGAGATTTCTCTGACATTGTAAGTCTGTAACAGAAACTCGATGACTATTTGTCAGGCATGTTGTAATATGGCCTCCCCTTTCCACCTCATCTTAGGTACACAGTGCCCTTCTGATTCTCTCCTCTTCTCCCTCCATCCCCCAATCAGAAGACTATTAAAACTGGGAGGAACATTAAAATTCGTCTAGTCCCACCTCCTCATTTTTCAGATGGAGAAACAGACCAAAAAACGGAAATCATTTGCCTGTGATCTAATTGAAAAGTAAAGGCAGAGGTGAGATTAGAACTTTGATCTCTTGATCCTGGGATTTTTTTTTTCTTAACTCCCATCAAAATCTGTTTGAAGGAAAGTTTATTTGGACAAATGCATTACTAATCAGTTGAAGTGGGCACAAAAGTCTTAAAGGAATGAATCTAGGCATCAGTAAACCAGGGGGCAAGGTTTTTAATTTTTTTGGGGGGAAGAGGAATTCAGTGCCAGCTATATAAGTGCTTAGCATAATCCCTGAAAGTCCCTTCCAACTTTAAAATTTTGTGATTTAGAGTCACCCCATTCCTAAAAGAGAAAATGGGATTATGACCTTTGACATAGAATAAGACCTTTACCTAGGAAAATGACTTTTTAAGCACATTTGTCAGTCATCTTTAGATTGGATAATAACCTGGATCAAAGCAGTTTCTTTCTTGAGTCTCTGAAAGAAGGCTCAGCTTCCACTATTTTCTCCTTTTCTTGAGACAGGGATCTTGTTGAGGGACTCATGGGAACTGAAAGGTTTTGATGGTGGGATCATTGATCTCAAGGGTGACTAAAAGTGCCAAATTTCATAAGCTCTCAGCAAGGCATAATCCATTTTTACTTCTTTCATAGTGTTGATTATAAAACAGACAATTGGAGGAAAATGGAGTTGCTCAGTTCCTACTTTGCTTGTTTTTGCTAACGAAGACAATAAAATGAAGTCTGGAAAAATAAAACAAAGATATTTAACAGGGAGTAGGAAACCAAGATAAGCAAAGAGAAGGTAAGAGGCTGTGGTGTGGTAGAAAGAACACCAGACTCACAATGAAGGAGACAGTGTGAGTTCAGACCCTGCTAGTTATGACTAACTTGACATTGGACAAGCCATTTAGTCTTTCCCAGACTCAGTTTCATCACCTATAAAATTAAAGGACTTATAAAAGGACCTATAAAAATAAAGGACTTCTAAGGATCCCTTTGACAGTAACTCTGAATCTATCATGATATGATACCATGACTTAGATGGCCCTCTGAATTAAAATCACCTGGCCTGGGCAAATTTATGCCCCAAACTTTATTATACTCTGATCTAGATAGAGGACTTTCTATCTAATTAGAAAATTATTAGAAAACACAATCAGATTTGAAAAGTACTCAACAGATTAGATTATTGAACTGAAAGTGAACAAATTCGGTCAAATCAAGTCAACTTTCATTCATTAAGTGCCTACTATGTCCCAGGCACTGTGCTAAGCACTGTAGGCACAAAAAAAGGAAAAGAAAAATTCCCGGGTTCCTGAAAAAAAAAAAAACCTCAAGTATAATAGGTGAGCTGCTGTTGATTATTTTGAGGAATCCTAATTAAATGAAGAAGTGGAACAAGACAGGACTTAGACACAGGCAATCATTGTTCCAATTTTTAAAGCAGGAACGTTGTTGAATATTTGTAACAGTAGGCCAGTGAACTTGATGTCAATTTATATTAATATGATGAATCGGGCAGTTAGGTGGCACAGTGAATAGAGCATTGGTCTTGGAGTCAAGAGGACCTGAGTTCAAATCCAGCCTCAGACACTTAACACTTACTAGCTGTGTGACCTTGGGCAAGTCACTTAACTCCAATCATCCCGCCTTTCCCCCTCCAAAAATAAAAAAAAAAAAATATGATGAATGAATTATAAAGTGAAAGTTTATGATACCCAGAGTAGGAAGAAGTGATCACAAGCCAGCATTAGTTTATTAAAAATGTCATGCTGAATAATTTATTTCCTTTTATTTGGCAGAGTTATCAGACTATGACATTATCAGATTTATGCCATGGGCATAGCATAACATGACATGACATGATGTGATGTGACATGATGTGACATGACATGAAGTGGTGATGTGATGCAACATGATATAATGTGATAATATAATATAATATAATGCAATATAATGTAATGTAATATTATATTTTATATACATATGAATTGACTTTGGAAATAGAGTTCTATCTTTCATTATATATTTGTGGAAAAAATGAAGAGGAAAACTTGATGATAGTACCTTAGGTGGACTTGGAGTCATTTGATGGAAAAACCTGAACTATTTAGTCTAATTGACCTAATTAATAGACAATTGCCAATCTTCACGGAGTTTGGAGGGGGAAGGTTTTTTGTTGTTTTTCTTTTTTTACATAGTTCCATGATTCTCTGACCTTGGACCTTTTCTTTTCAACATCTTTATCAATAATTTGGATGTCATACTTAACAAATCTGTTGATAACTCAAAGTGTCATGGTAATCTAACTTATTAGATAACAGAATCAGATTTGAAAAGAGATAGACTAGATTGTTGAACTGAAGTTAACAAGCCAAGTCAAAAGTCAACTAGCATTTATTAAGTGCCTACTATATGCCAGGCACTGTGCTAAGCCTTGAAAGATTCAAAGAAAGGCAAAAAAAAAAAAAGTCTTAGCCTCAAGCAGCTCCCAATCTACTAGGGGAGAGAAGATGCAAACAACTATGTATAAACATGTGTGTAGGGCAAACTGAGGGTACTATCAGAGGGAAGATACTAAGATTAAGGAAGACTGTGAAAGACTTCTTTTGCAGAAAGAAGGGGACTTCAGCTAAGACTTGAAGGAAACCAGGGGAGCCAGGAGGTAGAAATAAGGAGAGAGGATGTTCCATCCATGGAGACAGCCAAGATATGGCAGACAAGATGAGACAGATGTCATGTGTGAAGAATAGCAATAGGGTCAGAGAGTAGAGTTAAGGGGACTAAAGTATAAGGAGTCTGAAAAGATAAAAAAGGTCTGGGTGAAGATGAAATTTAATAGAGATAAAGTAATGTCTAGTACTTGGGTTTGAAAAAATAGAAAATCTAGAATGGGCAATTTTGTTAAGCATAACATCTATATGTCTTTACCCAAGTGATTCACAAAATTCTTAAACAACTCCAGACCAAGCCCAGTTGTACTTGGAAGCACTATCCTTGGAAAGATTTCTCTTTCCAAATTAACTTCAAAATATTAATTATTATTGTTTGAGTTTCCATTTAACCATTTCTGAATCTGCTTAACTATAATGCCCAACCCACAGCTTATTATTTTATTCACAAGATCAGTTTAAGAGACTATCAAATTTTGACATTGCTTATATAATATATATTATATATAAAATATATATATATATATATTTGCTTATAATACTTATAAAGGTCACTTAATCCCTCTGGGTCTCAGTTTCCCCACCTGCAAAATGAAGTTCAAGTTCTCAAGGATTTTGACCTAGGTATATCTATAGTTTTCCTCTAATCTAGTAATCAAGAATCCCTGTCAAAAAAAAGGGAAAAAAAGATTAATCTGACACGACCAGTTTTAGATGAAACCAGGATGACTCCTGATGAGAATGGCATCTTTTTCTACATGTTACTAATCATCCTTTTGCCAATATATTCTAGAATTCTCTTAGGAACTTGGATCAGTCTCACTGGTCTATAGTTTCAGTCTCCATTCTTTTCTGTTTTTTGAAAACCATGGTATTTACCCTACTCTGATTGTCTTTCTCCTTTTCCATTTCTGTTTCCTATTCCTTTCTCCTTTTTCCATGCTTCTTATTTTTCTCTTAAAAAGTTTTATTGAAGTTTAGTTTATTTCAAGATCATTTCTTAGTAAAGTATTACCCCTCCCCTCAACCAAAAGAAAAAACAATGAAATAACTACACTTGTTAGCTTTTTCAATATGTGTCACCTACAGTTGCCCCCATTCACCCTCAAAGCATAAAGAAGTGTCTCTCATCATTTGTCCCCTGGAACCAGTATCTGCCATTATTTTTAATTTATATTCCAACTACTTTTTAGTGCTGCTTTCATTTACATTATAATCATTGTGTATATTGTTCTTCTGCTTCTGTGTTTTATTTTTAAAATTTTGCTCTATATCACTTCATACAAGTTTTCTTATATTTCTCTGAATTCCTTGTATTTTGTCATTTTACATAGTGTATTATATCCATATATCACAATTTGCTCAGCCATGCACAAGCGACGACTTTGTTTCCAGGTTTTCATGAGTGCAAAAATGCTTCTGTGAATATTTTGGCATATATGGCACCATTCAATCTGTCTTTGACTTCTTATTACTTAGTGTACGGAGTATAAATAGTTTAATAATTCTTCTTGCTTAAATCTTCTATGTGGCTTTTATTTATTTATTTATTGTTTTTTTTTGGAGGAGGGAAGACAGGGCAATTGGGGTTGACTTTCCCAAGGTCACACAGCTGGTAAGTGTTAAGTATCTGAGGCTGAATTTGAACTGGTCCTCCTGACTCTGGGAACAGGGCTATATTCAGTGCACCACCCAGATGCCCCCTTTTTAAAATTTTTGTTTTTTAATTCCAAAGTTCTTGAGAGAGACCTTGAGTGTCCTTGTATCACTTCTTCTGATCACCATGTGAACACTTGCCCTGTGTGAGTTGTCTATAAAATAAAAAAAAAATGTTTCTTGACTGACTATTATTATCCTGAATGACCATACCAATTCACAGCTCTATCAAACATGCATTAATGTGGTTTTCTCCCATAACCCTTCCAGCATGGACTTTTTTTATCTTACCATCTCTGCCAATTTGATGACTTTGAAGTGAAACTTCAGAATTGCTCTAGTTCAAATTTCTCTTATTATTAGTAATTTGGAGTTTTTTTTTAATATGGTTGTTGATTTGCAATTCTTCTTTTGAAAATTTGTTCACTTATTTTAGTCACTTATCTATTGAAGAATGACTCATATTTTCTCCTTCATTTTTTTCAAGACAGTGGCTAAGTCATATCTGTTAGTTCTTTCATTATATGAGGATAGAGTTCATCTGGGCCTGTGATTTGAACTCTTCAAAGGCAGCTAGGTACTTCTTAAGTTCTCCCTACTTGGCATCAACTTAATGTTAGCCACTTTTACTCTATTCTTTCCAGTCCCCCAAACATTCTTCTTGGCAGAGAAAATTAAAAAGCAATTAATAGGAGATGAGCAAAAGTACTTTCTCTCCATCATTGAATAATATTATCCTATACATTGTAAGCTATAATTCTTTCCTTCTTTGACTTTTTGTCTTTCTGGTAGAGTTAAATAAAACCCTTTTTAGTAAGGCTTAGCTTGAGGTCATCTTTCATTACTCCCTCTCATTTATACCATATATTGAATCAGTTATCAAATCTTTTTTTAAAATTATTTGTTTATTTTTAGTTCACAAGATTCAATTCCATAGTTCCTTGAATTTCAAATTTCCTTTCCCTCCCTCCCCCACCCCCCACAACAGCATATAATCCAGTATACGATCTGCAAATACTTTCACAATAGACATTAGTCAAGTTACAAAGGCGAATTGTACTAGATGGGATGAAAAATGGTAAAGAAGAAATAAAACCAAACAATGAAAAGAAAAAGATCAATTAGTTTGCTTCCATCAGGATTCAAGCTCAGTTCTTTCTAGTTATTTCTCTGGATGTCGCATCTCTCTCCATGAGTCTTTTGAGATTCACTTATATCAATGCATTGCTGAGAAGAGTCCAGTCTGTCATAGTTGGTCATCACATGTATGTTGTGTCTGTGATTGTATACAAATTTTTCCTGGTTCTACTCTTCTCACTCAGCATCAGTTTGTATAAGCCTCTCCAGGTAAATATGAAAACCGTCTCCTCCTCATTTCTTATAGCACAATAGTATTCCATTACATGCATATACCACAACTTGTTTAGCCATTCCCCAATTGATGGGCACCCCTTTAATTTATAATTCTTTGCAACCACGAAAAGAGCTGCTATAAATAGTTTTGTACATATGGGTCTTCCTCCCTCTTCTATGATCTGTTTGGGATATAACCCTAGAAGTGGTATTGCTGGGTCAAAGGGTATGAAATTATTTATAGTCCTTTGGGCATAATTCCAGATTGCTCTCCAGAATGGTTGGATAAGTTCACAACTCCACCAGCAATGCATTAGTGTTCCAATTTGCCCACATCCTCTCCAGCATTTGTCATTTTCCTGTTTTGTCATCTTAGCCAATCTGACTGGAGAGGTGTGGTACCTCAGAGTTGTTTTGATTTGCATTTCTCTAATCAATAGTGATTTAGAGCATTTCTTCATATGCTTGTAGATATCTTTAATTTCTTTCTCTGAAAACTGCCTGTTCATATCCTTTGACCATTTATCAATTGGGGAATGACTTGTATTATTATAGATTTGACTCAATTCTCTGTATATTTTAGAAATGAGTCCTTTATCAGAGACATAGGTTATAAAAATTCTTTCCCAATTTCCCACCTCCCTCTTGACCTTGCTTACATTGGCTTTGTTTGTACAGAAGCTTTTCAATTTAATGTAATTAAAATTATCCATTTTGCATTTTATAATGCTCTCTAATTCTTGTTTGGTCCTAAAGTCTTTCCCTCTCCACAAATATGACAAGTAAACTATTCCTTGCTTTCCCAGATTGCTTACAGTATCATCCTTTATACCTAGATCATGCACCCATTTAGATCATGTTAGATCATGGTCTATGCCCAGTTTCTGCCATACTGTATTCCAGTTTTCCCAGCAGTTTTTGTCAAATAGTGCATTCTTATCCCAAAACCTGGGGTCTTTGGGTTTGTCAAACAATAGATTACTATACTCATTAATTGCTGGATCTCATGCACCCAGTCTATTCCATTGATCCACTACTCTACACCTCTGCCAATACCAAGCAGTTTTGATGACTGCTGCTGTATAATACAGATTAAAATCTGGTATAGACAGTCCACCTTCCCTAGCATTTCTTTTCATTAATTCCCTTGATATTCTAGACCATTTGTTCTTCCAAATAAATTTTGTTACTATTTTGTCTAACTCTATAAAGTAGTTTTTTGGTAAATGGATGGGTATGGCAATCAGTTATCAAATCTTGTCCTCCCTACCTTCATATTCTCTCCTGTACATTCTCTTAGCTAACACCTTACTTTGGAATCCCATCACCTCTTTGCTAGACACTATTGCAATATTCTCTTTGGTTGTCCTGGCTGTCAATCCATCCTCCACTCCATTGCCAAAGCAGTTTTCCTTAGGTATAGGTCTGACCGTGTTATCCCTACTCAATAAAATCTAGCACCTCCTTATTTCCTCCAGGATCAAATATACAGTCTTTTGTTTGACATTTAAAGCTTGTTATGACCCAATTCCTTCCCATCTTTTGAACATTCTTACACTTTACTCCTTTTTATGCAGTCCGTGATCCAGACATACTGGTCTATTAACTGCTCCTTGCAGATGGCACATAAACTTACACTTCTGTGCTTATGGTCTGGCTGTTCCTTATACTTGGAATGCTCTTCCTGCTCAGCTCCATTCTTCAGTTCTTTGGCTCCCTTCCAGACTTGGTTCAAATGTAAAATCTGCAGGAGGCTTTTCCTGGATCCCTCTTCATTTCTAAGTTTACATCCCATATATATATATATATATATATATATATATATATATATTTTGGTTTTTGGAGGGCAATTGGGGTTAAGTAACTTGCCCAAGGCCATACGGCTAGGTTTTTATTTGTGTGTGTGTTAAGTGTCTGAGGCCAGATCCGAACTCAGGTCCTTCTGACTTCAGGACCAACGCTCTACTCACTGTACCACCTAGCCGCCCCTATTCCATCTATTTTTTATGTGGGCAGAATGTACCTACTTATTTACATGTTATTTTCCTCATTAGTTTGTAAGCTCTTTGAAGACAGAACTGTTTCTGGCTTTTGCTTTCTTTGTATCCATAGAGAAAAGGGCTTAGTAGAGCTTAATAAATGCTTACCTGTTTGATTCCTAACCAATCTCAGCTCATTCTGAACTTTAGTACCCTTGATAAAATCCTTATAGAACTATATTATACTTTTAAATCCATCATTCTTTACTTATGATCGTATTTCAACTTCTTTATTTGTCTTTTCAAAATTTCTGCTGGTTCTGAGTTCCCTATAGCCTTACAAACCTCTTTAAGTGGCTATTTATTGAAACAATTTTACTTTGTATTTTCATCATTTCATTTTTGAGAGCTTTTCATTCCTCCTGGGCTGACTTCTTCTATGGAATTTTAGGCAATGGGATCCTACCTCTCCTTTTCTTGAACCCTTTGTAATCTGCTCTCTCAAAATCTAAGGGGCATGTCAGACTTTTCCCAGAGTGATTCATCCAAAAATCCAAATACCATGGGGTATGTCAGACTTTTCTCAGAATGATTCATCCAGAAATCCAAATGCCATTCACAGGTATAACCTTCTTAAAAAAACATTTTATTGATATCTTTGATTTTTCACATTACCATAGTTCCTCTTGACATTTTTCTTCCTTCCTCTCCCAAGAGCCATCCCATATAATACACATTATTTTTAAGAGAAAAAAGCAGATAAAAAAATCAACACAATTGATCAATGCATCAAAAAAATCTGAAAATATGTGCAATGTACAACCCCTGTAGTCCTCCCACCTCTGCAAGAGGCTGGGGGTGGAGACATTATTTTCCAAGCCTGCCATTTACTTGCTTTTCACATGTCTTGCTTCTCTGAAAATCTTGTTTCCAGTGAAATATAGTGTGTGCCCTTGAAGTCTTCATCTTCTTATAAAAGATGTCATAAACTCAGCATCTTTCCAGATTTCTTCTTATAGTAGAGATTATAAAGATAAGGTTATGGTTGAGGAGGGATATAAAGGCAGAAAGGGGAGAAATAACAATAGCTGGTATTGATATAACATGTAAAGGTTTGCAAAGCTCCTTACAAATATTAGCTCATTTGATCTGCACAATAACTCCACATCCCCTGAAGGTATGTTTTATTTTTATATATTTTTACTCCCATTTTATAGATGAAGAAGATAGAGCTTAAGTGACTTGGCAATGATCACACAGCTATTAAGTGTCTGAGGCCAGATTTGAACTAAAGTCTTCCTGACTCTGGTTCTAGTACTGTATCCATTTTGCCACATAGCTGCTTTTCAGTTAAGTCATAGAAAACAGTTTTCTTTATTGGAACATCTCTTAAGTGATTGTTATATGATTTTAACATATGCATGGATGGCATTTTGTAAGAAGAAGGACTTTAAGATAGTGTTTTGATTTACCAATTAAACACTTTCTTTTTTAGATCAAGGAACAATAAGTACAGTGAGGTCTTGTATTCTCTATACATTTCAGGGGTGTGGTTTATTGTGACTGAAGGTGGTGAAGACTGAAGTTTCCCATTGAAGAGTAAGCCCAAGGTAAACTCGTAGATAAGCCTATCCAACAGAGATGTGTCCTGTGAAGAGCCTAGTGGCCAACCTGTCCAACCTAGTACAGCAGCCATAGGTTGGCAACTGTGATCACTATAGCAAACAAAATCATAATAACGACAGCCAAACCCAGAGAGGAATCAGCCCAGAAGCCATTCTGCCTGCTCAGTCCAGTCCAACAGTAGAATGACCCATGTATCAGACATACCTTTCCTTCAAGGAAGAAGCCCAGCCACCTACTGGAGCCACTCAGCCATCACCAATACCCACAGTGAACTTTGTGTTGACTTTCCAGAGAATGAAAGAACATCAAGACCCCTTCAGTTCCAGTCAATCAAAAAACAATTTGTTAAGCACCTACAATGTGCCAGATACTGTGCTGACTGCTGGAGAGAGAAGGAAAGGCAAAAGACAATCCCTGCCCTTAAAGAACTCACCACCTAGTAAAGAAGCTAGATGTAGGATAAATTGGAAATATTCAACAGAGGGAAGGCAATAGAGTTAAGAAGGACCATCAAAGGCTTCCTGTAGAAGGTGGAATTTTAGTTGGGACTTGGAGGAGTCAGGTAAGCCAAGTGGGAAAGATGAGAAGGGAGATTCACATTTTCATAGACAATGAAAGTGCTTAGAGCCTGGAGACAGAGAACCTTATTTGAGGAACAGTGAAACCAATGTCACTGGATTGAAGAGTATATTGGGAGTGTGGCTGGGGGTGGGTGCTAAAATGTAAGAAGATTAGAAAGGTGGAGCAGGTTATGAAGGGCTTTGAACATCAGCAATAATATTTAATATTTTATCCTGGAGGTAATAGGAAGCCACTGGAGGTTATTGAATAGACAGGTAACATGGTTGGACTTGTAATTTAGAAGGAACCATTTGACAGCTGAGAGGAGGATGGACTAGAGTAGGAAGAGGCTTGTGGCAGACTGGTGAGTTGTCTTAGCCATGTGCCTTTCCCACATGTGTGTCTCATCTCTATTAGACTTTAATTCTGACCCCACTCTTCTCCCACTCCATGGGCCTCTGTGTTGGGGAGCATTTTCCCAGGTTTTAAGGAAAATGTTTTGTATTTATTATTCTTGCATTGACATTCGAGTAAATACCTTTTCTAAAAAGCATTTAATCTACTGGCTTATTTTTAAGGAGAAGTATGTTGGTGGGAGCTTATGAGCTACAGTATTTTGAGGATAGACACTCATTGGTTAACCTCTAGAGCCCTAATTACCAGTCTTGGGAATAAGGCCAGAGGGGACACTATAAAAGATAAGGAATCTGGAATTAATTAATGTGAAAAGTGGACTACAATCAATTCATGTTGTTACTTGTGATTGTCACATTAACACTAGTGAAAACACAAAACCACAACTGAGAGATTGAACTTCTTTGACTTCTGAATAATGCTCAGTAGCTCCTGGGAATGCTCTACTTAGGTACAGGGCTTGTCACAGAAATAAAGAACATAGAAATGAAGTATGAAAATTTTTGTATGTGACTGTTTGACCTAAGAGTTCTGTTAGTGTAGCTTGGTGTTATAGGATATGAAATGGGGCTAGGACTGGGACTATGGTGGGGGACAGGGGAGAGTAGTTAATTAATAAAGAGTCTGAAAAAAGAATTAGCAAGAAGCAGTAATAGATTGGATTATGGAAAGAAGAGTCAAAGATAACTTAAAAGTTATGAGTCTGAGAGTAGGTCATGATGATGTAGTAGTTCATAAGAAGGCAAGTCCATTCAACAAGAGTACATTGAATACTTTTGCTGCAGTTGGCATTGTGGAAGATACTAGCTGGGTAAATAAGACATAAGCACATGAAACATTAAGTAACAAAAAATGTAAATAACAGTCTGACATGAAATGGAAAAGAGATCACAAGAGAGTCCATGAGTAATGTCTGATGAAGCATGTAACCAATATTGTGAGAAAGTCTTTGATGACAAGAGATTACTCAAGTCTGGAATGGTCTGGGAAAATCTTATAGAAGAAATGGAATTTAAGCAGAGTTTTGAAGGATATATAGAATTTGGATAGATTGAGTATAATATGGGTGATGGTGATGATACTTGAGGGGGTTGATCAGCTTAAATAAAAATCAGAGACTGCAAATCACAAGGCACATTATAAAGACAGCAGGTAAACACATTTGGCAAGAAAGGAGGGTTCTGGAATGTGAGTAGTCAAAGGAAGGAAGTGAAAAAGAAGGTGTTGTAGGAACTTAAATGCCAGAAAAAATAGTTTGGATTTTATTATGAGATGAGTTCCGTGTGCAAAATATGAATACGTTAGTCCCCTTTGGAGGTTTCTTCATTGTCTTTGTGACCTCCATCGACTGTCTCTGTCTGAGACCTTTAGTTATTGGAGAAAGTGGGTCATTAGGGAACAATCAGTGTGGAGAATATTGACATCGGGAAGTTGTTCCATACTTTTGGAAGGTTTGAGATTTCTGATTTCAGGAAACAGATGCAATACATTTGATGGGAGTACCTGCTGTTCCTAGCTGGAGAAAGAAATTTTCTTAATTACATGTACTCCAAGCTGGATTACCTCAAGACAGGAATTTCACTCCTAACACCAATGCCATCAGAGACATGCCTGACTATCAGACAGTCATCTTCTCCATCTGTCTCCTTGTTTGTCTTGATGAGGCCCAAGGAAAGTTGATTACTATGGAAGAAATTATGCTCATCCTATAATCACTATTATGTAACAGACGAGACCCCGCCCTCCAGTTCTAGTGCCAATTGAGAAATGGGAAAAACAACATCTTCAACTTGAAATTTCTCCTTGCCCTTGCCCTGTGGTCAGGTCTCACTCTGAGGCTTTGGAAGAGTCACAAATACCTCCAAGAGTAGTCAAGCATTTGCCAAATAACCCATGGGACTATCTTGAATTTTTATATATTGAGAGACAGAAGAAGGAACATTTGCACAATCAAGTTCCTGGAGGTCCTCCAATTCTGATTCCAACTCTGTGACTGAAGTATGATCAGAAATCTCAAGGAAGTTACTAAAAAAAATAACCTCAGGGAAGGGGCAATGACCTGAATGCACAATGAAGAACAGATAAGGGGAAAGAGAAAATAGAAACTGAGTTGGAAAGAAGGGGAAGTAGTTGTCTAAGAGAAGCTGAACATATGATTGGAGGGGGAAATAGAGGAAACTGTGGTTCTACGTTTTTTTTACTTAACAAAAGATTTTACTTTTGTTTTTTAAATAGAGGGCATCTGGGGTGGCTAGGTGGCGCAGTGAGTAGAGCCACTGGAGTCAGAAGGACCTGAATTCGGATCCGGCCTCAGACACTTAACACACACAAACAAAAAAAACCTAGCCGTGTGACCTTGGGCAAGTTACATAACCCCAACTGCCCTCCAAAAAGCAAAAAAAAAAAAAAATAGAGGGCATGTGAATAGTAATTTTTTTCTTCTCTTTGGCAAAGAACTTTTCCCTTCAGAGTTCTCAATGTCTTTGTCCTCTCTTCAGCATCTACCTTCTACAGTTTGTTCTCCTTGAAAAACAAATGTTCCCTTTGCTTCCATCACATTTCATTTTTTTTAATTATCTTTCTTCCTCTCTGAGTTTTTCTGTGTTCCCTTGGCAAGTTCCTCTCCTCTGAAGTTCTATCCTTGGTCCTCTTTTTTTCTTTCTTTGGATGAACAGAGATACTTTCAATTTTCTAAGTGGATAATATCACATCTCTATTTCCAGCCCTGACTTCTCTATCAAGTTCCAGGTTTGTATTTCTAATAGTCTTCTAGGCATCTCTATTTGGATGTCTTATTGTTGTCTCCAATGTAGTATGTTCAAAAACATCATCTTCTTATACTCTACTTCAGTTGACCTCCAAATGCAACTTCTTATCCTGACTTCCCTATTTTCATTAATGGTGCTACTATTCTCCAAGATACCTTTGGAGATTAAAAAAATATTCGAGTCATTTTTATTCATCTTTTGTTTTAAATACTCCCAAGTCACTCAATTAATATATTGATTTGAGTCTTACTGAGCTATGCTATTCCAAGTATGTCATTTCATCTTTTGAGGGTTGTTATGCATTTCAAATGAGATAATTACAGTGGAGATTCTTTGTAACTATAAAACATTGTAACTGTAAACTAGTATTAGTACATTGACTGTAAACAATTCAGGCTTACAGAGGAGACTCCATTAACTCTGATCAATAAAGAAAGTGTGGTACAGCATAAAGTGTGGGTTAGCTAGGGGGTGAGAGTGGATAGAGTGCCAGACCTGGAGTTAAGGAAAACCTGAATTCAAATCTGATTTCAGACACTTATTATCTATGTGACCCTGGGCAAATCACTTAACCCAGTTTGCCTCAGTTTCCTTATCTGTAAAATGAGATGGAGAAGGAAATGTCAAATTACTCCAGTATATTTAACAAGAAAACCACACATATGTCACAAAGAATCAGACATGACTAGAAACAACTGAACAACAACCGCATAAAGTGCATTTGTCAGGCAGTTATGTGACTTATGTTCTCAGTCCAGCTATACTGCAAATTCATTATGTTAACCATGTCACCACAAATTCTAGGATACTATGGCTGCACTTAGCAAGGGCAAGTAAAACATATATTTGCTTTGACTCTTGCAAGGCTAACCAAGAAAGCTTTATGTTAAAAGTAGAAGGGGAGAAAGAGAAAATTGATTATCTCTTTCTTCCAAGCAGCTGCTATGGAGGATATCAGATACAGCCTATGAAGATCATTAGAAAAGGCAACTAGTCAATATCCATAAAGAGATCCAGGAATAAAACCTATGGCTTCCAACACATAAAGACAAAAGCACAAAATATGTCTAATAAGAGAAATAGAGATCACAAGGAAGTAAATTCAACCTCACAGGTATCAGTGGAACTTGGTGGGATTATACTCATGACTGCTAAATGTGTGCTGAAAACTATACCAAATTCAAAAGTGACAGAACAGATGATAGGAGGTATGAAACAGTATGATAAGTGTGTAGAGATGTTTGAGAAGGGGAAGATAGATATTTTGGTGAGGATAAGTGTAGGGAGAAAGAGAAATGATATTGTTGTAGATAACAATGAGCAAATGTATAAGGATTATGCAGAACAGATCAAAAGAATGACCAAGGTAGGAGGCAGTAGTGATGTGGGAAATCAATTATCTGGATACCTGCTAGATACATGCTTGACTCAAAGCAAAGCAGTGGATTCATTTTGAAGTTGCCTTGCTAATAATTCCATTTTTCAGAAGGAGGGTCATTGATGTTCTGGACCCAGTTCTAACCAATAAGGGTGGATTGGTTGTTGAAGTAGAAATGATAGAAAACTTGAGAAGAGGTTACATTTCCACCCTGAAGTTTAACACAGAGGTTTCACCCACATCCACACCCACAGTCTGCAATCTATATACGGTTCACAACACTGCCCAGTGTGGTGCACCAGATAAATATAATTGGTAAATATTTAATGAAATAGATAAAAATATAATAGAATGTGTTGTTCAGTAGTTTCAGTCTTGCCCCAACTCTTTGTGACCTCATTTGGGGTTTTCTTGGCAAAGTTACTGGAGTGGTTTGCCATTTCCTTCTCCAGAGCATTTTACTGGTGAGGAAACTGAGGCAAACAATTATCCAGTAAGTGTCTGAGGCCAGATTTGAACACAGGGGGATGAGTCTTCCTGACTCCAGACTTGGTACAGCCTGGAGGCTGTCTTATCCAAGACTCCATTCAGTCTTATTAACTGTGCCACCTAGCTGCCCTAATAATAGAACATAGATAATGTTAATATGTAGTTTTCTAAGTCAATATGCTGCCCATTTAGTGGCCCCATTTTGTAGGGCTAATGGAATATAAGAGCTTCCCTATCTATTAATAGGCCTATGTGACCGCATATGTTCCCTTTTTCCTTTGAACAGGGACTGTGCTCCCAAGTCTAAAGCATGGATATGTTGCTGCTTTGAGCTCTAGTTCAGTGCACAGCTGTGACACATCCTGAGTCACATAGAGCCCAGGGAGATTTATAATGCCTTGGGGGAGGAGCTTGCTTAGGAGGAAGCTTGCTTATGGGGAGGCTTGCTTGAAGGACGGCTTTCAAACCTGTTGGCACTGGACCAAATAGGCACTGAGTTACATGGGTTGTCATACCTTCTGTTTCTGAGCCTATCAGTTGAAAACTATATGTACTGGGAGGGTGGCATTTTGCTTTGGGGCTCAGTCATGGGAAGAATATTTACCTGAGGTCTTTGTAATTTGGACAGATGAGACTCTGGGTAGCCATTGGTAAGGCACCTCCTGCCCATCCCCTGCTTTGTGAACCCAGATGTTGGTGCTTCCTGGTCTGGTGATGTAAATTATTTTAATACTCTGTTTAGACAGTTGGAGCCCTGTATGTTGGATTCTTTCTTGGTTACTTCTTTTTACTTATCTATCTGCATTGTTATACTCACTACTTTTCTCTGCATTGTTTAATTAAAGTAAGATGGTTGACCCATTTGAAGCTGTCTTTACTTTAGAAAAGCATATCAAAGAACCTGTGCTAACATCTTTTCTGTGTGTTGGTGTTATTGGTCTTACACCTCTACAGCAGCTGCAAGTATCATTAATGATACACATTTCTATCTGAATTTGATACCACTGGTTTAATTCACACTCTAGAATCTGGAAGAATAAATTTCAAAGCATTTAGAGCAAGGAATAGTAGAATCCCATGACCATAATTTTACCAAGGAAGTTTACTCTTAGGAGGGATAGGAAAGTTTCATCCACTTTCCACATCCACTTTCTTCCTCCTCCTCTGTGAGCAATGGTCAAGTAATTGCATCTTTACTTAGGGAAAGGGTATGATAATCAACTGCTCTAAGTAAGGTTCCACATACCAAAACTATTTTCTCTAGCCACCACTCCTCTCTATGCATTATCTCCCTTTGTAAGAATGTAAACTCATAATCAAATTCATTCAAAAGAGCAAACAGTGAAGAATTTCAAAGGGACTAATAAAAAAAGTAAAAGAAGAAGGTTCAGCATTACTAGACCTCAAAATATATTACAAGGTAATAAATATCAAAACTGTCTGGTACTGCTAAGAAATAGAAAGGTAGATCAGTGGAATAGATTAGAAATATAACACAGTAGTAAAGGATTATAGTAGCCTTTTCTATTACAAATGTAAAGATTTAAGTGTAGGGGTAGGAATTCATTATACTTATATTTCTTTATAAGAAATGATGAGCTATGATTTTAGAAAAAACATGGGAAGACTTACGTGAAATATTGAAGAATGAAATGAGCAGAATCAAGAGAAATTGCATACAGAAATATTGTTTTAAGAAAGACTTTGAGCAAACAAGTTATTTTGTCTATTATAAATATCCAAGTTAACTATAAAGGACATATGAACAAAGACACTATCTGCATCCAGAAAAAGAACTGCTGAATAGAAGTATGCATAGAATAATTTTTCATATGTATCATCTGTCTATCTTTACATCTGGTGATAGTTGTCTCTAGGGTGGGGGAGGGGAAAAAGAAATTTACATGATAATTTTGTTGTATGTTTGAAATGAATAGCAAGTCATGTGTAGTAGATTTGGAGTTTCAGGCACAATCTCCTTTTTATTGTACTATGTTATGAAAATGTTTGTTTTATTCCATAAATTGAAAAAAAAAGAATACTAGGGAAAGAAATGAAGCACGTGTGTAGAAAGCATGCTAGGTATGGCACAAGGCATCTGGGCTTAAGTCTTGACCTGACAATACTGTTTACTACTTGTGTGACCTTTATAAGTAATTTCTGCTCCATAGTTGTAAGTGTTCTCTTCTCTAAGCACCTACTAGAAAAAGAGAATTCATTTCTTGGTAAAAATTCTTGAGAAAACTGGAAAGTGGGCTGGCAGAAATTGGGCTGATGGGCTGTTTCTAAAAAATAAATAAATAAACATCCTAAACCATGTACCAAGATAAGGTCAGGATGGATACATGACCTAGATATAAAGGGAGATTTTATTTTAAAAAACTAGAAGGACATGGAACATATTACCTATCAGACTCATGGATAAGAGAACAATGTATGAATAAACTAGAGATAGAGAGCATTGGAAAGGTATAAAATAGATAATTCTGATTATATTAAATTTAAAAAAATTCTTGCACAAATAAAACCAATATAACCAAGATTGGAAGGAAAGCAGAAAACTGGGGGAAATTTTTCTAGTCTCTCAAAGAAAGGTCTCATTTCTCAAATATATAAAGAACTTTGTCAAATTTATAAGAATGTCATTCTTCAATTGATAAATGGACAAAGGATATGAACACACAGTTTCTCAATTAAGATACACAAACTATATATAGCCACATAAAAATGTTCTAAATCCTTATCGATTAGAGAAATGCAAACTAAAACAATTCCGAGATACCATCGTACACCTTTCTGATTGGTCAAAATGATAAGTGTTCTTCAATTGGGGAATAGCTAAACAAACTGTGGTATGTGAATGTGATGGAATAATACTGTGCTCTAAGAAAGATGAACTGGTTGATTTTAGAAAAATATGAAAAGACTTGTCCAGAGAAAGAGCTCATAATAGAAGTATATATAATATGATTTTACATTTATACATACATATGTATATGTACATATGTGTATGTACATATGTGTGTATACACACATATATATTCATGTTCAATTGTAACCTTCTCTAGGGCTAGGCGTGAGGGAGGGAGGGAGAAAAAAATGAAAAGTACATAGCAGAGAACAAAAGACATTTCAGAAGGAAGCACAGAAAAACTGGGTAGCTTTGAAAATAACGTGTAGGATTTATTACATAGTTTTTCTTAAAAAAGCAAACAGTCTGAAATAAAAATTCATGGTTTTATATTGAATCCTCTATGTTCTGCTGTGTACACAAAATGTTCTTTTTATTCTTGTTTTGTATTTAAGTTTAAAATCAATATAATTTTGTTGTTAAATATATTTAAAAAAAGAGAAAAATAAAAAGCAAAAAAGGACTGTAAGCTTTTAGAGGACAAGTTCTGTCATGCTTTTGTATTTTAATATTCAATAAATAGTACAGTGCCTAGCATATTGTCTGAATTTAATACTTTAATAATTATAACTTTTAAGTTAATTCCACTTTTGTTTGATCCATTTAGAAGAATGATTTCCATACTTAGAATGACAGATCAATAAATGGTGAATGGGCAATTAAAACTGAAGATAAATGAAAAGATGGAAAGGTAATACCTCATTGCCCGCATGGGTTTCAAGTAACTCTATTGCAGAGTGCTGAAATAATTGATAAATACAATTTATCAGCCTTTGTCAGTGGTCATTGCAAAATTATAGGAAGAGGCAAAAGTGTCCATTTTTGGAAGGAGGTAGATATTCTGATTTTCAAAGAATTGAAGAGAGTGAAGTCTTCAAACTATAGACCTGTGACTTTGACTTAAACTTTGGAAATTTTAGAATGTTGTGAGTATTTGAAAAAGGAAGCATTGATCATTAAGAGTCATCATGGCTTCATCAAGAACATGTAATGACAGAGTAGGTTCATTCATTTTTCAATATGATCAATGAAGCATTTTAAATATACTTTGCCTATGGTTTAGCTAAAAATACAACAAGATTCTCAGTGTTATTCTTATAGGCAAAATGGGGAGATACAGGTCAGATGACAGCATGGTTGGATTGAGCATTTGTTGATCTCCTACTATGTGCCAGGCATTGCTCTAAGTTTTGGGGATTCAAAGAAAGGCAAAACCATCTCTGTCTTCAAGGAGCTAATGGGAAAGATAACATGCAAACAATTAAGTACAATCTATACACATGATATATTGGAAGTAATCTAAGAGGGAAGGAATTAGAAGTAAGGGGGATCAGGAAGGACTTCTTCTGGAAGGTGGGATTTAATTGAGTAACTGAATACAAAGTATTGTTATTAATGGATTGATGCTAGTATGGGAGGGTCCCTTGTGGAATGTTCTAAGTATCTGCTATGCCTTTTCAAGATCTTTGAATTAAAGAGTAGCTGACATACTTGTCAAATGTGCAGATGACAGCAATCTGGTAAGCATTGGACACTGGATGACTGAGCCAGAATCCAGAATGACATCTACAGAGTTGTCCCATCGAAGAAGAAGAAATTAGAAAGGGATCACTATACATTCCCATTCTGGTAGTAAGAATTTCCATTTCCATAATTAATTTCTCAAGTAAACCTTGACAGAGAAATGACCAGGCAGCACTTTGCATGAAGAATGCACAGGGCCTTTAATAGATTCCAAACTCAAGATAAGTCAACAGAATGATATGGCAGGTGACAAAGCTAATGAAATCTAAGGCAGCATTGAGAGGTGGATAGGGTTCAGAAAAATGGAGGAGACAGACTCCCTGTACTCTCCTCTGGTCAGATCATATCTCTAGTGCTGTGGCCAGTTGTGGATACCACATTTTACAATGACTTTTTAGATACCAACGTGACTAGGATGATCTGGAAGCTACAACATGTAAGGATTTGTTGAAGTAACTGGGACTGTTTGAATTGGGTAAGAGGAAACTTAGGGGATATAGGCTAGCTATGTTAAGGTATTTGAAGAAATGTTATATGAAAGAAGCATTAGGTTCATTCTATTTGATTCCAAAAGGCAGAAGGAATAAAAGGGTAGACTTTGGCTCAATCATATAATTTCTTTAAAAGTCCAAACCAGTAAAGTTGTGCAAAAAAGTAAACAGTTTCTTTTGGGAAGTTGAGGTTTCCCCTTACTAGAAGTCATTAGGAGAAGGCTGAATGATCTCTTGTTAGATGGTATAGAGGGGATTCTTGGTCAAGAAGGATTCAATGGTCCCTGAAACTCTTCTGACTGAGCCTCTGTGATTCTGTGATTTATGATTATAGAATATCTGCAGTGATATTTCATAGTATATAAAGGAAATATCCATTTATATGTTAATGCCATAAGGCACTTGACCCCATAGGAGAGATGTGGGGGTGGGTGTCTATAGGTGTAGAGCATTACAAATATTGTCAGATATTCTCAAATGTATTGACTGGTCTTGCTGATTTTTTTTCTCTTCTTGCTTTTTTTCTTTACAAAATAAATTCTGTGTTCTAGAAGGAGGAATGGAAGGATAAAAGGGAAAAAGACAAAACCAAAACCAAAACAACACCCAGCTAGTATCCATGTCTTTGTCTTGGATGAACTAACTGGGGAGGCTTATTTTGCTTTCTGTAAATGGATTTTTGTTTCCTGAAATGCCCAATATCATGGACAGAATTTTGTTCCACACCATGGGAATGTGGGTTAGTTCCATGTTGGATCTGAACTTAGAGACTGCAAAGATAGCAGAGTAGCTGACATAGGAGCAGAATATTGATGCTGCGACCCTATGTCAAATCAAAGAGCAGAATCAAGTCTTCAACCATTGAATAAGTACCATCAACCTTCACACAGATAGAAGACAGATAGATAGATAGATAGATAGATAGATAGATAGATAGATAGGTAGATAGATACATAGATAGCCATTCGAAACTTAAAGGAAGGTACCAATGATGATTACCAGGAAGAATAAATGAGCAGAGGTCTATTACTAAGCAGATGAAAAAGAATTTTGCAGCTTAATTATTCTTTGCAATCACGAGTGTAGCTGCCTACCGCCTTAGGCAGGAGGTGATTTCCCAGTATGACAAACATGAGTCCTCCTGTCAATGACCACACAGAAAAAAAGCTGGAACCTGTTTGTTCATCTAGAAAATGCTTACACTAGCTTCTCTCTCCCCTCCTTCCCTGCCCCCCATCCCCTTTATCACTCAACCTTTCTAATTCTATGTAGGAGAGGGGCTTTTCCCCCTCCCTTTCCTGGGCTTTTTAAAGTAACATCACTATTACAGCTAATGAGGCAGTGGAAAGCAAGCTGGTCCATTCAGGGTTGCTAATGACTCCATTCCCGGGAGCCTAATCAAAGATTTGTACAGTTAATTGCTGTCAAGTCAGCTCCTGCCACCTGCCATTTCTATCGCACCTGAGCTCTCTGTCTCAGTAGCCAGTAATGCTAAATGAATCCATCACCATTTCTAAAGGCAGGGAAAATAGAGCTGCCAGGCAACCCTGAAATAGTGGTTATCCAATAGAGCAAAGATCAAATGGTCTCCAATAGAACTGAGAAATCTATCTCATGGGCTGGGGACTTTCAGAACGATGGGTGACAATTGGAGGAACTGGCATCCTTAATAGAATGATTTCTCCCTGTTGTAAAAAAAAATAGCAGTGGGTAAGTGGGTGAAAGAATGGATGGTGAGGTGGGTGAAGGAATGAATGAAGTGAAAATGAGAGGGGAAGAAGTGACGTCTGACCACATGATCTAGTGCTCTCTCTGATGTCCCCCTGCCATGGGGATGGGGTGGGGTGTGGGTGGGGCTCTTTCATTCCAGTCATTGATCAGATTGTACCATCAATCAGAATTTATTCATGGTGTTGTAGAACTTTGGAACTGGAAGGGCTCTTGAAGATTACCAAGGCTACTCCCTTCATTTTACATATGAAGACATGGCATGACTTGCCCAATGTCACATAGTAATTTAATGGTGGAGCTTGGAGCAGAACTTAGCCTAGAAATAAGCCTTGTAAGATAGAGTTGGCACAGTGGGCAAGTCACTTACTCCTGTTTGCATCAGTTTCCTCATTTGGTAATGAGCTAGCAAAGAAAATAGCAAATCACTGTAGTATCTTTGCTGAGATAATTCCAAAATGGGGTTATGAAGAGTTGGACATGACTGAAAAGACTCCACAACAACAAGATGCTAGAAAAGGCATTAAACTGAAAGTTAAGATGCCTAGGTTTTAATCCTGGCTTTTCTCTTAGCAAATCTGTGTGACCTTCGACAAGTCACAGATTTCTGGGCTTCACTTTTCTCACCAGTAAACCAAGACTTAAATAATCTTAAAAGTCCCTTTTAATTCTCGTGCTCTATGACCTGGAGGCAGCATGGAATGGCAAGAGCATTGGACTTAGAGCCAAGAAAACTTAGATTTGAATCCCATCTTCTATACTTACTAGATCTACAACCCTAGCCAAGTCTCTTAATGTCTGTGATTCTTATTTTCCTCCTCTTTAAAACAAGGGAATTAGGCTTGGTGCTCTCTATGGTCCTTTCTAGATAAAAATCTGTTACTGTAATCTCTGTTTGGAATGGACTCCATTCCCATTTCTGTCTCTTGCAGTCCCTCCCTTCTTTTAAGAACCACCTAGCTGTCAGATGTCATTTCCTTCAAGAAGCCTTCCCTGACCCAGCTTCCTAATTTCTATCCTAAGGGAAAGTGATCACTTTCTCCCTTTCTTATAGCATTTTTCCCAGTGTCTTCTTCACATTTATCTCATTCTCTTCTGTATCAGAGTTACGCATGTGCCTTTGTTACAGGAATGTAAATTTTTAACATCTTCCCTGCCCCTAGGTTAAGTGCACCTGGAGCCTGTGATAGGAGGCTTGTTTTTCAGGAGATACTTTGTGATTGGGCAGTGGGGTCAAGAGGGTTGTTACATTTTTTGAGCCAGGTGAAGGCTATATAAATCCTGATGTGAGACTTTGTTTTGGGGCTCACTTTGAGAAGTGTTGTGTGATTTGATCGGATGAGACTCTGGGCAGCCATTGAGAGCGCCCCGGCTTTGAAAACCCAGATGTTGATGCTTCCCTCTAGTAACTGTGATTTGGTATGGATATAATGGTTGGACAGTTGGAGGCCTGTCTGCTTGAAATGTTTCTGTCTGTATACTCTGAAGTTTGGGGTGCTGACTTTTTCCCCTGAACTGTAATGATGTAAAATGTAAATGATACATTTAAAATGATATGTGATCATATGATAAATTAAAATGATACATAAAAAATGTAAATGATACATTTGATTGATTAAAGCAAGATTGTTAACCCATTTTGAGTTGCTTTCCTTTAGAAAAGCAGATCTAAGAACCTGTGTTGGCATCCACCCTGGGGATGCTGGGGTGCTTGCTGCCACAGTCTTTCATTGCATTAGATTATTTCAATTAAATGTTATTTTTAAAAATGAGCAGAGATCCACATTATCTCCCTCCCACCAGGTCCATGACAGTAATTTGTATTTCTAGCATGTAACACGGTGCCTTGAATTAAGTAGGTACTTAATAAATGTTAATAGTGCCACAGAATCATAAACGTAAAGCTAGAATGTATCTTAGAGGTCACCTAGTCCAACTCCCTCATTTCACAGATGAACAAACTAAGGCACAAAGAACTTAACTGACTGCCCAGCACCACAGACCTACTCAATGTGGAGGGCGGGATTGTAACCCAGCTCCTCTGATGTACACTCTAGTGCTCTTTCCACTGGACCTCCCTGCTACTTGTTAAATAAATGTTGAGTGAACATGCTTTCTCTGATTTTCAGTCTACAACACTTCTTTTGGAGTTTACCACTATTAAGTAAAGTAGCATTCATTTTCAAATGTCAGATTATAGATGACCTGAGAGCAGGGACCAGGCTTTATTCTATGGTGACTTGATTGGTACTTTGTGCATAGTGGGTGCTCAGTAAACACCTGTGGACTTCCCACAGCAGCTACTTATTGGGTACCTATCATATTCCTGGGCTGCACGGTGATAAGCATGTGGGGGCGACAAAGATGAGGAAGACATGTCTTTGCCCTCAAAAAAACTTAGGAAGAGATCATTATAATAGCTAACGATTGTTGTTGTTGTTGTTGTTGTTGTTTGGTCATTTCAACTGAGTCCAACTCTTGGAGATCCCATTTGAGGTTTTCTTGGCAAAGATAGTGGAATGTTCTTCTCTAGCTCATTTTACAGATGAGGAAACAGAGGCAAACAGGAATAAGTGATTTGTTCTAACATTTACACAACGCTTACTATGTGCCAGGCACTGTGCTAAGTGCCTTATGGTTATTATTCTATTTGAGCCTCACAACAACCCTGGGAAACAGGTGTTATTATTATTCCCATTTTATAGATGAAGAAAATGAGGAAAACAGAGATAAAGTGACTGGTCCAGGGTCACACAATTAGCACATGTCTGAGGCTGGATTTGAACTCATGTCTTTCTCACTCTAGGTTCATTGTTTTATTCTGCTGCACCACCTAGTTGAAAAAGGAAGATACACACACATACACAAAGTTAAATAACTATGTAAAAGTTAATGTTACAAGGCATTATGCATTTAAAGTTCCAGCTTAGCTGTCCAACCAATAAATCTCTGAGTTCAGAGGCAGTGATCACAGTCAGAAAAGTCAGAAGGTGTGCTTAGGCGAGATTTCATGGAAAAAGAATAATTTCAGATTAATCTTTTTTTTTTTGGAGGGGGGAAGGCAGGGCAATTGGGGTTAAGTGACTTGCCCACAATCACATGGCTAGTTTTTTGTTGTTGTTAAGTGTCTGAGGTCAGATTTGAACGTGGGTCCTCCTGACTGGGCCAGTGCTCTATTCACTGCACCACCTAGCTGCCCCAGATTTCAGCTTATTCTTACAGGTTAGCATAGGATTTTTGCTAGGTAGAGGTGGAAAGCAATCTGTTCTTCTCCTCTGTTGTATCTGTACTTCACTCATGCCTGAAATGGACTCTACCTTAGCCTCTCCCCACACCTGAGCCGTCTTCCTGGCTTTTGTTTGATTCAATCACTTCACATTCTTCCTTATATCGCTGATTTGTGTACATTGTATACAAATCCACTAGACTTAAAACTCCTTGAAGGCAGAAACTGAGTCATTTTTCATCACTGTATCCCAAGAGGTTGACCATGAGCCTTGAACACATTAAGAGTTTAATGAATATGAGGCTATGAGATTGGTGATAAGGGGTGAATTGAGATTATCCCTGGAGAATTTAATCAGAATTGTTATTTGATTTTGCCAGGGTCACAGAAACATGTTCTGAGCCTCAGGGAGCCAGACGCACTTATACTGAAGAGGGCACAGATGCATTAGTGATTCTGAACAGATTCAATAGAAATCTCTAACCTCAGGGCATCATTCCCATACAGGAAACTCAGACTGGGAGCTTGCTCCACCTGCGGCTTGTCTTCTGGTATATGTTACCCTTTGCCATATTGGTATGGGACTAAAAAGTTGGCATTGAATATGAACTCAGTCTTACTTTAGGGACCAAGGTAGTAGGCATTAACTGACCCAGATGTCCAACCAGAATTTTTAACTTCCGTGAGCTCCAGCATGTGGAGTCAATGAATTTCACACTGAAATGACTAAATCTCATGGAAACCTGCATCTCTCCAGAAGATCTTATATCTATGTAACTATATCTCTATCATTCTTACTTTCACCTTCTCTGCTGTAGGTTTTGATTCTTCATATTCCTACCAGCACCAACAGATGCAACAAACCAAGAGAACAAATTCCACCTAATCCTTGTTTCTCCATGCCACTTGTAGACCTTCCTTCTGCTACTCACTTTACTCACTCTATCTATATCATTTTTGTGTAAAGCATCATCACTATAAACTACCAGCCTCCATCATAAGATTCCTCTTCTCAAGTTAAGTACCTACTTCACAGTTTTCCTTTTCACATCAATCTCTGACATCTTATTTAGGGATTTAACATTCATGATGATATTCCAGAAAACACTTCAACCTCCTCATCTACCATTTAGCTTTACTCCATCTCAGCTACACACAGTGGGTACAAATGTATAACTTCGATCTCTCCAGCATCCTTCACTGTGCTACCTTCATAATCCCAAACCCAAACCAAATTTCCTCTTTTTTATAAAAACCTCTTGTTTTTCCACACCTCCATCCTCCTCACTCTCCCTAAGCTTGTTTTTCATCCTCATTACCATATCCAGTCCCTCCAACAATTTAACAATTCAGTTTAGCAAGCATCTACTGTATATCAGACACTTGGTGTTACGCACTGGAGATGGCATAGGAACAAAACCAGAATGGCCACACTTTATTTTCCTAATTCATTACCCCTGCTTTGGCTTTGCCTTTTTCTCTTCATAGATACTACTTCAGTAGTTGACCTATTCAACTATACATTTCTCTGTGCCCTGGAATCCCTTGCTACTCTGTCCACTGGATATTCATGGCCCACCACTCTTCACCTCCAGGTCATTCCACCATTCATCTTCTCCACTCTTGCTCTGAAAGACTGAATACAGCTTGAGAATGTAATTTCTTTTTTTTCTTTTGTTTTTTTGGAGGGCAATTGGGGTTAAGTAACTTGCCCAAGGTCACATGGCTAGGATTTTGTTTGTGTGTGCGTTAAGTGTCTGAGGCCGCATCCAAACTCAGGTCCTTCTGACTCCAGGGCGGACACTCTACTCACTGCGCCACCTAGCCGCCCGAGAGAATGTAATTTCTAAATTCCTGTCAATGATCATTGATGAATGAAAAAGGAAGAGGTGCTGTAGGAGAGGCTTGTAATTTTCCTTAAGTATTCAAAATGAGAAAGACACCTCTTCTTTCATCTCATCCCACAAATCCTACTTATGTCTCAGTCCAAACCGGACTACTAGTTTGTCTCCAGCCTTGGTATTTCACCTTCCACCTCCATGTATTTTCACAGGATGATCTCCATTTCTGGAATGTAGCCCCTCTTCATCTCCTTTCAGAACCATTTTCCTCTTTAAGACCCTAGCTTAGGTACTATTTTCTCTGGGAATCCTTTCCTAATTCCTCAAGTCTATCTATTCTTCAGGTATTTTGTATAGTCTCATTTTTGTATGTGCTGTCTTTCCCATTAGAATGTGAGGTACTTGAGGGCTGCAGCTATTTTTGTCTTTCTTTGGTATCTCTGGTGCTTAGCACAATGCCTATATGGCTTATTGAAAATGCTCGTTAGATGTTTGTTGCTTGATGGATTGGTGATGTTCTCTTATACTTCAAATTATTTTGCATTGACTTCTAGAAGAGGGACAAGGACATTTGCCATTGCATTTGGGTTGATGGCCAATGCTATCTTTCTTGGTGTTTTCTTGAAGCTTCTCTGAGCCTTAGGGAAATTGTGTGGCCTGTTACTACATAACAGTAGTAAAACCAGATGGTACCAAGCTACATGTAGTTCAGAGAGATAGAAAGCACCATGAGGACGTGGAAGCAAGGAGGCACCAAAACCCTGAAAAGGAAATCCCAAGAGGGAATTCCAGCATCAAACCCAAGAGGATGGGCCAGAACAAAATATCAATGAGGTTTAGAGCCACAGTGAGGAGGAACAAACTCTGACCTTGCTTTTCATTTGTATTGCCATCATGGACTGAGTAGATCCTGGGAAGGTTTGTTTGTATCCCTAGCAATCCCCCAGTTATTTTCTCACTTTGGATGACCTCAAATATAGAATGACACTGTATACCTGGAGAAATTACGTAAGACCCTGAAGCAAGTAAAGCTCATTGTAGGGTTACCAAACTCCTTGGTAGTCCTGAGTTCTCTTCTTCCTTAGGGAGGGGTGCTTCAAGCCCAAAATGGCACCATATATCTGTAGGGACTGTATAGGTCCCTGGGGGAGGTGGGTCTACTAGAGAAGAGAGTTTTCTTGACTTTCTATAGGCTGAAGTGTGAGTCTTTTCTCTACTCTTTGTTGTGTACAATGAACTTGTACTATATTCCATGTCTGGTTAGCTTTCAAGGGAATTGATAATTCCTATGTAAGAGCTGAATATGAGCTAAATCCAGATGTTTCCAGGGCTTGGGGCTGGCAACTTAACAATTCAATTCAATAAGGGTTTATTAAATGCCTGCTATGTGATAGTCTCTGGGGAGAAGACAAAATTGCAGAACCAGCCCTTGTCCCACAGGAGCTGATGTTCTAATGAACAAAAAATGAGCCATAAAGAGCATTAATTATTGGAGAAGCTCCAGGATTGAACCGGGTCTGTGTAAACCCAGGGCTTCAGTAATGGGGGTAATGGGCTATGGGTTAAATGTATCAGTGTACATATTGTATTACTTCCCCCTCCCTCCTCAACCCTTGAATGGAAGTTCCTTGAGGTCAGGGATTATTTTGTCTCTGTCTTTTCTTTTTATGGTCTCAGTACTGTGCCTGGTACATAGTAGCTATTTAACAAATGCTTGTTGAACTAAATTGAATTAGAACTGCAACATGATGTACTCAGAATCCCAGAATTTCAGACTTGGAAAAGAACTCCAGAGAGTATCTTCTAGTCTGACCTGTACCTGACCATGAATATATTCCAGAACATCCTAACAAGAGATATACACTTTGCTAGAACACCTCTATCAAAGGCAGAAGTCGTTGCTTCCTGCCTGAGCTCATTTTCCCTTTGAACACTTCTAATTGTTAGAATTTTTTTTCCTCACCCATTTCTCCTTATCATACTCTATGGGGTTAAGCATAAAAAGTCAAGTATCTCTTGCAAAACATTGTTTCAAATATCTGAGGTCAGCTCTTGTATTCCCCTCATGAAGAAGAATTTCCTTGAGATCAAATGTCTTCTTCCCCCTTCCTTTTACTACATGGCATTGATGCCCTTTATGGCCTTCTGTATCACTTTGGATTTATTAGCATTCTAGGAAGGATGGATAGTAGCAGTCATATGGTTATTCCAACACCTTGTTAATAACCTGGATTTTTCTAAATATCAATCATGTTCCCTCTCTTTAATTCTACATCTTCCCTCCCTGAAGTCCTTGCATTTTGGTCATCCATCCTGTGCATTTGTGATCGGTGATCTCAATGGGGCAGTGCTTTGGCAGGATGACTTAGTTGGCAAAATACCCAACCAAGCTTAGGGACATAAATTTGAGTCCCAATTGTCTCATTATGTTGTTGGATATTGGATAAGTCATAATCATTAGGGTGTCAGTGTTTTCAGCCATTAAAAAAGAATTAGTCAAGGACAGTGACTTACAAGTGCCAAAATTTGGCAATTACATGAGGAATTAGATGAGCAATTCACAAATGTGATGACGAATCAAGAAGTAAGATGGTGAATCAGCCCTGAGTTGAAGAAGGCTTGCCATTCTGAAAAAACGTTCACAGGCACATGGTTCTCCAAATATTTTATTGCATTTCTTTGAATCACTGTAATTTTCAGCAGGCCATAAAGACTTTGAGAGAAAGCATTCTATAGAAGATAGTCCTGGGTTTGGAGTCAGGGAGACCTGGGATTAAGTTGTGCCCCTGACCTCTATTGCCTGTGTGACCATGGAAAAGTCACTTGACCTCTCAATGCCCCTAAATCACTTCCTTCCTCCTTGGGGTTCCTTCAAAGATCAGTTCAACTAATTCCTCATAAGTGCAACCTTTTCCTGATAATCCTGTTGTTAATACCTTCTCTCTTTATATTCATTACATATTTGCTTGTATGAGTATACCAATTATTTCAACCCAATGGAATGCAAGGGTCTTTGCTTCAGTTTCGTCTCCCTGGCATCTAGCTCAGTGTCTGACATAGAATAATCACTTAATAAATGCCTATTGAATTGAATTGAACTGAATAGAATTGAATTGCATTGCATTGAGCGTTGTTCATGTGTATCCAGAGAAGTGCATTCTATACTTAGGGTTTTGTGTAATAATTATAACAATAATAAAGTCTTAGGTTCAGAACAAAACTAAACCAAAATAAATATAGACCTTGCCACTCATTGCTTAACAATCCTTCACAAAAGTTATGCAAGTAATGTTAATCTTAAAATTATGTCCAGAATCATATGACTGTGTGTAGTGAAGATTGTCTTTCTATGGGTCAGGGTGGAAATAGATAAAGAGAAGTCTTCAACATTTTCTGGGGTGGAGGGAGAGATAGAATCACATACAAGAGGGAAGGAGGACAAGAATTTATTAAGTGCCTGTTGTGTTCCAGGTGCTGTGCTTATATACTTTATAAATACTATCTCATTTGATAATAAAGATGTAGAGACATATGTAATGTAGAATTCTATCCTCTAGCTTTTTGTAAGTAAAGCAGGCTTTGGTAAATATGCCCTGTACATTTACATGGATTAGAACAAAACTTGCTCATTCTCTAAAATAAGGGTTAACTCATATTCAGAGGGAGGAAGGGTGGTGCAGTGGAAAAAGGGTTAGATTTGGAGTCAGGGAACTTCCTGCCATGAGGCCACTCCTGCCACTGCTTTGTCCCAATGGACCTTTACAGCCCCCTCCCTGCAACTCCAAACTCCCGAAAGCCCCAGGGCTGTGCTGATCAGTGAGAGTCCCAGCCACCCAACCAGGCTGTCTTCCTGCCCTGCCTCTATACTGTACTCTCTATCACCCTTTCCACCTTGGGCTCCATGAATGATAATTGAAAAAATATATACTACATTGCTTCTGAAACAGGCACATCATTCAAGCACCCTATGGCCTCATTCCCAATCCCTATGACTTCATCCTTCCCTGGCCATTATTGCCTTATATGGGGAGTCTCTTATTAAAATCTAAGTTCCTTGAGAGCTTATTCTCAATGAGTAAAATACCTGCTTTTTTAAAATTTTAATTTGTGCCTCTACTGATTAGCATGGTAAGCACTTAAATGCTTTTATTCATTCATCCATCCAAACATGCTGTCATTGGGTTCGAATCCCAGCTCTTTTACTTACTACTTTAAGACTTTGGGAAAGTCATATAATCTCTCTACACCTCAGTTTCCTCATCTATGAAATGAAGATGTTGGACTAGATGGTCTCTAAGATTACTTTCAGAGGCAGCTGAATAACTCAGTGGATAGAGTACTGGGCCTGGAGTTAGGAAGACTTGAGTTCAAATCCGACCTTAGACACTTACTAGTTGCATGACCCTGGGTAAGTCACTTAATTTCTGTTTGCCTTATCACCCAGATTTGGGGGAGTTGACAACAATCATAGCAAGCAAAGCCGGGCAGTAAGCTAAGCTACCCCAGTGGTTTTGTCCAGGAAGCAGACTGCTCCACGTGACAGTCTCCTGTTTCCAAGAAGTCCTTCAGTCAATGACTAGTTTATTAATTATAAGAACATATTCCCTCCTCCCAGTTGGTTGAGTGTCTGTACATTAAATTTGTAGATGTATAAGATACAAAATGCTTATCAGGCTGTACACTTTTCTTCCTCATCTTGCCACACTTTATAAGAGGCATGGAAGGCAAATCCATGGACTCTTCATTCCTTTTTCTTTGTAATTTCTTTTGTCTCTATAATTATTTGCTCTGATCAAATGACTGGTCTGACTCACTTCAGAACTAAAATCATTTGTCAATGTTTACTGGCACTTGTGGGATCCTTTTTTAAAACATTTTTTCACAGGGATGAATAAGCTGCACATTGGTCCTTATAACTGGATTTTTAAAAATCCATCTAGCATCAAGTTCATTCTTCTTTTCACCACTACATTATTCAACTAAGATTGCCTCTTGAGCTTCACCTCGATCACTGGCATGATGATACCAGTCCCCTACATGGACTCCACAGAAACCAGAGGTTGCTACCTCATCATGGAATAGAGGTAACCTTGAGTTGTTGAAGTCTAGGATGGCAGGACACAAGCTCAGCCAGGTTTAACTAAGTTGGAAAGGTTTTGAATATAGGATCAACGACAGGCTATATAGGGTATTATTGATAGTTTAGCCCAGCTAAGTCAAAGCAAATTAAACATATTTGTTAAGTGTTTGCTATGTGCCAGCTACTGTGCTAAACACTAGGGACACAAATAAAGACAAAAACCAATCAAACAACCACCACCACAACAAATAATCCCCATTTTCAAAGAGCTTGCATTATAATATTGCTTTCTGACAGGCAAATCACTATGTACATACAAGATATATACATGGCAATTTGGAAGTAATATCAGGGGGAAGGCATTAGCATTGAGGGGAACTAAGAAAGGCTTATTGCAGAAGGTGGGATTTTTAGCAAATCTTAAAGGAAGACAGAAGTTGGAGGTCAAGAGAAAGAACATTGCAGGCATGGGGGACAGAAGATGGACTGTTTAGAGAGAGGAACAGCAAGGAAGTCTGAGTTACTGAATCACAGAGGAAAGTAAGGTATAAGAAGAAAGGTGGGAAGGAGTCAGGTAAGGAAGAGCTTTAAAAACTAAATGGAGGATTTTATATTTTATTTTTGAGGTAATTGGGAGCCACTGAAGTTGATTGAGTAGGGAATTTACATCATCAGATATGCTCTTTAGGTAAATCAGTTTAATAGTTGAGCAGAGGATGAATTAGAATAGGGAGGGACTAGAGGCATGAGATCAGTAGGCTCTAGCAATAATCTAAACATGACATGATGAGGGCCTGCACCAGGATTATGGCAGGATTACAGCGGTAGAGAAGGGGACGTATATGAGAGATGTTATAAAAAAAATGGACAGGATTTGGCAACAGGTTGGATGTTGGGATAGGAGTCAAGGGTGACACCTAGGTTGTGAGCCTGAGTGACTGGGAGTGTGGCAGTGCCTTCAACAATGACAGGGAAATTAAGAAGAAGGGAGGATTTGCGGAGAAAGAAAACGCATTCCATCCTGGACATGTCCAATTTGTTGTCTATGGAGAAGCTCACCACCAGAAGGCTGGCCACTGATTGATTTGTTTTTTTTGAAAATTGATAAAAATATCATGTGGCCTTCAGAACTTCCACTTTTACAAGTAATGACAGAAAAGTATTTGAAGAAAATGCTGACTCATATAGTTCTTGGATCATTTATAAACATTAATTTAATTGCTAGTAATCTTGCTCTGTGGTTTTTTTTTCTTTCTGTACAATGAGCAATGAGTTCACATACTCATGGAGAAACTGAATCACATCCACATTGGCATTCTTTTCATAAACAATACCAGATTGAGGATATGTATGAGTGGGTTGCACTGCCTTTGGGAAAATTCAAATGACCTCAAGTTTCTCCACCCACCCAGATTTCACCTTTTAAAATACCTGTGTTGTCTACCTGTGTTGATGTATCAATCAATGAAATTTTATTTTATCTACTACATACTAGTACCTGTGTTACATTCAGAAGATGAAAAGAAAAAGAAGTAATTTTTATTCTCAAGAAGCTTACATTCTATTGGGATGAGAGAACATATATGTGTACATATATAATACAAAATAAATACAAATTTATATTAAGCACAAGGCAGTTGGGGCAATGAGTTATGGAAATATAATTCTGAAAAATTTAAAATATACCTTATTGAGAG
>WOXC01001394.1:0-204734 GCA_011680675.1 Gymnobelideus leadbeateri | reverse complement strand
GAAAAGAAATCAAAAGGAACTTATCAAAGTTGGACTATTTACAGTCCTACATGGAAAAACAATAACTGTGTTTGATGAAACCTTTCTCATTATGAAAATAATTGAAGAAGGGTACATGGCATATGTTCACAGATATACATGGATAGAGGGCACAGGTTGAATTTTATGGGAAGGGATGAAATTTTTTTTGGAGGGCAATTGGGGTTGGGTGACTTGCCAAGGTTCACGTGGCTGGGTTTTTGTTTATGTGTTGGGTATCTGGGGCCGGATCCAAGCTCGCATCCTTCTGGCTCCAAGCCGGCTCTCTGCTCGCTTCTCCACCTAGCCACCCCAAGGAAGGGATGATTCTTTTTTTTTTTTTAAACAAATACTTTATTAACTTCTGTTTTACATCATTCATTTCCACCAGATTTTGAGTTACAATCATTTTCCCCCCATTATTCCCCTACCCAACCTCCCAGAATAGCAGTCCCACAAGATATCGCTTCCTCCAATCTGCTCTCTTCCATACCTTCTCCCATACCCCCATCGACTTTTCCATTAGAGGAAGATGAATCTTTGTGTCCCAATGCCTGCTCATCTTATCTCCCAATTATAGGCAAAAGAGTATTAATAATAGTATTTATATATATATTTGAAACATTTAATGTTATGACCTTGAATTTCAGATCCATTTCCTTCCTCCCTTGTCACCCATTCCTTCTTGGGATATAAGTAATTCAGTATATGTTGTACATGTCTAGCTATGCAAAACATTATCATAGTAGATATATTGTACAAGGCTGCTTATAATTCCCTCCCACTCATCCCACCCCCCACCTGGTCCATTCCCTACATGATCCTGTCCCTCTTCTATAGTGGGTACTTCCAACCTCCCCTCCCCCCAAGGATGCCCTCCCATCCATCATCCCTCCTCTCATCCCCCTTCCCCCTATCCTGCTGCAGGTTGAGATATCCCATTTAGTATGTATGTCATTTTCTCCCTGAACCAAATTCAATGTGAATGTGGTTTTGCCTTTTTAGCCTTCCTTATTCTCCCCCTCCTTTGCAACCACTTCCCCTACATGAGATAGTTTACCCTACCATGTCTCTCCCCATCTCCTCTTGCCACTTTCCTCTCTCACCTCATAATTTCATCCCTTGAGTACTCTCCCTTCCCAACAAAATCAACCTATGCCCTCTATCCATATATAACTGTAACCATATACACACACATTCACATATGTATTCATATGACCACACCCCCTTCTTCCATTATTTTCATAGTGAGAAAGATATCATCAGTCACAGATATTGCTTTTCCATATAGGAATGTAAATAGTTCAACTTTGATAAGTTCCTTTTGATTTCTTTTCCCTGATTACCTTCTCAGGCATCTCTTCCTTCTTGTGTCTGGATGTCAAATTTTCTATTCAACTCTGGTTTTTTCCTCAAGAATGCTTGAAAGTCCTCTATTCCACTGAATGACCATATTTTCCCCTGAAACAAAATACTCAGTTTTGCTGGGTAGGTGACCCTTGGGTTCATTCCCAGTTCTTTTGCCCTCTGGAATATCATATTCCATGCCCTTCGATCCCTCAGTGTAGAAGCTGCCAGGTCCTGGGCTATTCTGATTGTGTTTCCACAATATTGAAATTGTTTCTTCCTGGCTGCTTGTAGTATTTTCTCCTTGATCTGGGGATTCTGGAACCTGGCTATAATATTCCTGGGAGTTTTCTTTTGGGGATCTTTTTCAGGAGGTGATCTGTGGATTCTTTCAACCTCTATTTTTGCCCTCTGGATCTAAAACATCAGGGCAATTTTCCTTGAGAATTTCTTGAAGGGTGATTTCTAGGTTCTTTCTTTGATGATGGCTTTCAGGTAGTCCAATAATTTTTAAATTGTCTCTCCTGGATCTATTTTCCAGGTCAGTGGTTTTTCCCATGAGATATTTCACATTGCCTTCTAATCTTTCATTTGTTTGGATCTGCTTAACAGCATCTTGATTTCTCATAAAGTCATTAGCTTCCATTTGCTCCAGTCTAACTCTGAAGGAATGAATCTCCTCAGTGAACTTTTGAGATTCTTTTTCCATCTGGCAAATTCGACTTTTTAAGGCATTCTTCTCCTCATTGCCCTTTTGGGCCTCCTTTGCCATTTGAGTTAGTCTATTTTTTAAGGTGTTGTTTTCCTCAGTCAGGCTGTTGACCCTCATTTCATACTTTTCCTGCATCCTTCTCATTTCTCTTTCTAATTTTTCCTCCACTTCTCTTATTTGATTTTTAAAGTCCTTCTTAAGGTCCTCTATGGCCTGCAACCCGCTCATGTTTTCCCCTGGGGCTTTTGGAGCAGGACTTCTGACCTCACAGTCCTTTTCCCGCTCTATGCCCCCAAAATAGGAGTCTAGGGTTGCATTTTTCTGTTTCCTTTGCCTTGGCATGTTGCCACTTAATTGCTTGACTTTTGGGCTTGTTGCCACACTATGGCTTTAAGGCCAGATAGAGGAATTTTCGTCCCGAACGTGTGGGGGGCAACTTCCGTTTCTGGCAAGCTGTAAACCCACCCACGACTTCCACCCTAGATCACAATCCAGATCCAGGGAGGTTAAAGCAAGAGCGATTACCCCCCAAGACTGATCGCTGGATCTCCCCACGATTTGTAGGCTGGGAGCCGGAAATGCCTCTGAAAACTACAAAATGGCGTGTCTCCTCAGCGGCTTCTAGCCCCCAGGGGAGGGAGCTGACGCATTCCCCAAATACAGGTCCCAAAGTCCATAGGACACTAACCTCTTACTTTGTCCTAGGCAAGTCTATGTTGATAATTCTGGAGTCTCCACAGTTCCTGGTGTTCTGGGGTTCCTCCAGCCGGCTGCTGGCCCTGCCGCCCTGGGGCTAAAACCTCGGCTCACGTGGACCTGGGCTCGGCTCGGCTCCTGCGCTCTGCCAGCTCCCAGACCACTGCGCTGGTCCTTCCTGCAGGGTGCTGGGCTGTCCTCAGCGGGAGGTTAGCTTCTCTGTGTCGTTCTGTGGGTGCTGGGGCTCCAGAAATTTTTCAGAGTCCTTTTTTACATAGTTTGTGGAGAATCTGGGGGCAGAGAGGCTTGGACGAGCTGTTTCTACTCCGCCATCTTGGCTCCGCCCCCCAAGGGATGATTCTTAAGGGGTGAAGTCAAGAGGTGAGAGAGGAAAGTGGCAAGAGGAGATGGAGAGAGACAGGGTAGGGCAAACTATCTCATGTAGAAGAGGCAAGGGGAAGTAGTTGCAGGGGAGGGGAAGAACAGGAACGCAAAAAGGCAAAAGCATATTCTCATTGAAGTTGGCTCTAGGAGAGAATCACATACATACTAAATGGAATATCTTACCCTCACTCACTCTCCTGAGTAGGGGAAAGGGGGATGTGAGGGGGGATGATGAAGGGGAGGGCATTCTAGGGAGAGGGGAGGTTAGAAGTACCCACTATCAAAGAGGGACAGGATCAAAATAGGTAATGGACCAGGTGGGAGGTAAGACAGGTGGGAGGGAAATATAAGCAGTCTTTTACAATATATATATACTATGGTAATGTTTTGCATAGATATACATGTACAACATATACTGAATTGCTTATCTTCTCAGAAGGAGTGGGTGACAAAGGAGGAAGGGAATGGATCTTAAAATCGAAGTTTTAAAATTAAATGTTTCATAAGATGTCCAGGCAGTGGGGCTCAGAGATTCACCTTGCCCTAATGGCAAAGTCGAAGGGGGTATGGGAGAAGATATGGGAGAGAGCAGATTGGATGAGGGGATATCTAGTGGCACTGCTATTCTGGGGTGGTGGGTAGGGAAAAATGGGGGAAAAATGTAACTCATAATCTGGTGGAAATGAATGATGTAAACCAGAAGTTAATAAAGCATTTGTTTAATTAAAAAAAAAAGTCATAGGATTTGGCAATTACCGAATCATTAGTGGCCATAGGACAGGATGCATCAGCAATCATATCAGAAATCCTTTTGCAATGGATTGAAGCCAGAATGGATGATTTAAACTGCTAAAGACTTTTACCAGTGAATTTAAAGATAGAGAGAGGCTAGAATGGCAACTGTTTGACTTAGAAGTATCAAGATTGTTATCCTTATGACTTATATGGTATTGTGGAAAGAGCAATAGATTCAGACGCAGATATCTGTATCTTAGCTCTATCACACAGTATCTGAGGATTCTTTGACAAGTCACTTCATGATTCAGGGCCTTCTTTACTAAGATACAATGATGAAATTCAATTATATGTCTTTAGAAGTCACATCTGGATGGATATTTTTAATGATAAGGATAAGGTAATATTGGGAATTGGGAGATTCGAACATGTTTATTACAAAAAGGAAAAAAAAGATAATGACAATAAAGAGACTAAAGATATGTAATATAAAGTGAAGTATTGTTAGAATACAGCTATGAACGTGGCAGGAAAGAATAATGGAATTAAGATTATAAGTAGAACGATGAATATTGGTGATTGATTAATTGGTATAAATTTTCTTTAACTACAATGCTTATGGTATTGAGAACATGAAAAAGGGAGGCTTCTGAGGAAGCTCACATAGTTTTCAATATTCCTTGTGAAGCAGACGGCTAAATTATATATTATTAAGTAGAAGGTTGGAGTAGGACTGGTCATGAAGAGAGGAAAGTGATTCAAAAAGTCACTTAAGAGAAGTTGACTTGAATAAAATTGCTGCATTGGTTAGGATCAATGATATTATGTAACATAAATTTATAGTAGAACTTGTAGATTTTTTTCCATAATGGTCAGCTGTTCTAAAATAGATATGGAAAAATTGAATTGTGAGGCTATTGATAAATAAAAGTAAGGAATTGAGAGGTCAGTTTACATGAGCTATTGTCAAAATGAATATTGAAAATGATTTGCCTATGTATGTCTATGGACTGTTTGGTTCAGAAGGCCCTAAGTCAAGTTCTAAGGACTCGAGGGAAAAATGAGAGGAGCTGGTAGTAAAGAGATGACAGCACCAAGAATGAGGAAGTGTAGGTGCCAAGTGATGTATTGGACTTCTAAAGAGAAAAGATTAATGAAGAATAATGGTGGAAGAGGAATGATTTGTAAGTAGCAGAGGAAAGAAAGGAATATGTTTACCCATCAAAAATAATCACAATTTCCAGGTTTGAAGGTCCTTAGTGAACATTTAATCAAATCTTGGCTTCCTCAACATCCCCAAAAAGTATTTATTCAACTTTTTCTTTAATTTTTGAGAATGGAAAACTTACTAACTCTTAAAGTTGTCCATTGAACTTTTGGACACCTTAATTGAGGGGATGTTTTTCTTTCTTACATCAAGTAATTCTAGTCTTTGACATGCTTTACCATGCTAGATGGTGAAGTAGATAGAGCACCAGACCTGGAGTCAGGAAGACCTGAATTCAAACCTGATCTCAGATACTTCTTACCTGTGTCACCTTAAGGCAGTCACTTTACTGAGTTTGTTTCAGTTTTCTCATTTGTAAAATGAGTTAAAAAAAGGAAATTGCAAACTATTCCTGTAGTTTTTTTGCAAAGAAAACTTCAAAATGGGATCTCAAAGAATCAGACAAAACTGAAAAATGAACAAACAAGAAACCTTGCAGTATTTACAAATGCCAGAAATTACAAATACAAACTGCCATTTAGGCAATCTTTTACAACTTTTTATTCTCTGTGAATATGCATAAATCTCTTTATAGAAAATTGACGTGAGCTTCCAACAAACACATCACCATAAGGACTACTTTTAAAAAGAAATGAAATACAATGTAAATCATTTGTTTTAGGATTTCTGCTTGAGATCACTCAGGCCCATACTCTGATGACACATAGATCCAATATGACTTTTTGGGGGCTCAGATTGAATATTATTTTGTTCATTCTCACACCTGCTCTTATATTTCTCAAATCTAAAAACATCAAAGAGTTTTACAATGCAACTCATTTTGTTTTCAATGATGCTAAAAAACCCTAAGAAAAGAGTTTTCTCTTTCTTTTCTTTTGGTTTTTCCCCAGAGATATATTTTAATATTCTCAGCATAAAAATAATTTAATTAACCAATGACACTGAGTCAGTTTTTCTAATCTTTATACCAAGTTTTGGCACACTGAACAGCACGTGCACAGATGGGTATTTCACTACACCCCACTGCCAATCCTATAAGCTAAATGTGTTCCACTATTTCCTTATAACCCATATTTTATTTGTTTCTTTGCCTTAGAAAAAAGAACAATAGAATCGTGGCTATAGATTTATACCTGGAAGAGACCTCAGAGGCATTTTATTCCAATCCCATTTTCACTTTACAGACAAGGAAACTGATTCCCAGGGAGACCAAGTGATTTTCTCAAGGTCACAAAATTAATAAGAATCAAAGGGGAGGGGCGGCTAGGTGGCGCAGTGAGTAGAGTGCCAGCCCTGGAGTCAGAAGGACCTGAGTTTGGATCCGACCTCAGACACTTAATGCACACACAAACAGAAAAAACCTTGCTTTGTGACCTTGGGCAAGTTACTTAACCCCAATTGCCCTAAAAAAAAAAAAAATTACAGGGCGGCTAGGTGGTGCAGTGAGTAAGAGCGCTGGCCTTGGAGTTGGGATGGCCCGAGATCGAATCTGGCCTCAGAAAATGAGCACCCACAAACAAATAATGACTAGCCATGTAACCTTGAGCAAGTTATTTAACCCCAATTGCTCTAAAAAAAGAATCAAAGGGGAGATTAAAACACATATACTCCCCAATTTAATAAAGTATAATGACTATTGGCTTCAGGATCAAATACAAAATGATCTCTTTGCTATTGAAAACACTGTATAACCTACCACCTTTCCTCCCTAATTAGTCTCCTTTCACCATAATTCTGGGCCCATACTCTTTGATACAGTGACACTTCCCTGCTTGCTATTGCATGAAGCAAACACTCCATTTCTCAGCTCCATGCATTTTCTCTGACTTTTTCTCATTGCTAGAAGACACTTCCTCATTCACCAGCTTCTAATTCCCCTGACTTCTTTAAGCACCAACCAAAATCCCATCTCTTACTGGAATTCTCCAACCCTTCTTAATTCCAATGCTTTGCTTTGCTAATTATTTCCTATTTATCCTGTATATGACTTACTTTGTATATATTTGTCTGCATGTTGTTTCCCTCTCTAGATTGTAACATCTTTCAGAGTAGGGATTGATTATTTTTGTTTGGATCCCAATCACTTAATACAGTGCCTTGCACATAGTAGGTGACTAATTGATGTTTATTCATTGATTAATTGATTGATACTTTGATTCAAAACAAAGGCACCATTGCAACATTCTTCCTAGTCAAAGTTGTGTTATAAAAAGGTATTTTAATAGTTCTAGCAGTTTTCCTATCTATAACACTTTTGATATTATAAAAGACTTCCCTCACAATTATATTGTGAGGCAAGTGTTGCTAAAATGATCTTCATTTTGCAGATAGGGAAATTAAGAATTAGAGAGGGAAAGTGACTTCCCTAAGGTCATTCAGTAGAGAAACAAGAACTCAAAGTCATGCATTGCTTGTGAGGAAGGTGTTCTGTAAAAGATAAACTATTAGAAACTACAAAACGATATACTAAAGTAAGTGGCTTACTTTGACATATGCAAATTCCAGTAGGTTATCATCCATCTGATTAACTACTCCTTAGACTCTCTTTTAAATACTCTATAGGTTAAAAGATTCAAAATTTTCCAAATAAAGTGCAAAAGAAAAGGGGGACTGAGGAACAAACCTTTTGGGAGTCCCTTCTCCTCTCCCTATTTTTTCCAGGTTTACCCCACTTTAGTACATCATAATGCAAATCCTGTTCCAGAATATATAAGTTCACTCATATAAAATTAATTTAGTAATTTGTCATTTGCTCAGTACTTTAAATATGCAGTAATAAAAACAAATGTGGTATTCATGCACAAAATAAAGGAGATAAATTTTATGGAACTAGAATGTGAAAATTTTGGGGAAGAGAAGAGGCTTATCATCTTTACAGATTGAAAAAAGTTCCTAATTTGATTTTGGGACTTCTTCGGAGACAATCTTTTCCTTGCCAAAAAATTGCCAATAGAACTAATTTTTACCACCTGAACAGTTGTTTTTGCCTACAAAGCATCTACAAATAAAGAAAAAATGTTTGCAGTTAAAGTTAGATTTAGAAAAAAGCAGAAGAAAGCAGTTTAAACGTATTAATTGGTTTAAAATGTGAATAATTAAATTCCCAGTTTTACATTAGAAAAATCAGTCAAATGAAGCAAAATGTGATGTGGCAAGGCAAGTGAATATGTAGTGAAGACAATATATAATTAATTCAATCTATTGCACAAAGACTTTTCAAAAACTGCTGCTGTTCAGCAGCCTCAAAGCACTTTTTATTATTCTGTTATTAGGAGAATAAAGTCTGCTAAATGAAACTAAATGTTTATGATAAAAATAATAATTTTACCTTTCAGGAGCCTTTTTGAAACTATGCAAAACTCAACTCATATTACAGTGATTATATGGATTTATTTTAGGAAGAAAATGTGGTTTTTGTTATTTGTAGCCAAGCAGCAGCTCTACCTCCTAGTAAATACAAGTATTTCCTTTATTTTTGAATGTTTAATATAAACATCGAAGTGACAGTATAATTAATATTTCTAACATGCTTCATATTTATGAAACCTCTCTTATTAAGCCTTTGAAGGATGCTATTTTTCCAAGGGTGTTATTTTTAAAACCATACATTTATACTATGAAGTTACTGCTTGAATAAGAAGGAAACAGTGCAATGGAAAAAAGTACTGGACTTATCAGGACACCTAATAGGAAAAAAAATATTCACACATATATAGCAAATTAATGTTTATAGCATACTTTCCCTTGAGCCATTTTTCTGAAATTGATGATGCAAATATTATTATCCTCACTTATCTGATAAAAAATAGACTCAGTAAGGTTTAGCTCCTTGATCCACTACACATAGCTTAATAGAACAAAGTCAGGATACAAACATGGCTTTTAAGACTTTTAGTCATGGGGGGGTAGAGCCAAGATGGTGGAGTAGCAACAACACTTCCATAGCACTCCAGCCCATACCACTTCAAAATTATGCAAAAGGGGATTCTAAACAACCTCTACAGCTCCAGCACCCAAAGAATGACACAGAGAATCTAACCTTCTGCTGAGGATAGCCTGACAGCCTGGCAGGGAGCAGCCAGCACAGTGCTCTGGGACCGGAGGCCAGGACTGAATGAGTCTGAGGTTTTAGCCTCAAGGCAGCCAGACCAGCAGCCGGCTGGAGGGACCCCAGAACACCAGCAGCTGTGGCATTTCTAGAATTACCAACACATAGATGCCTAAGACAAAGTAAGAGGTTAGTGCCCTATGGACTTTGGAACCAGTATTTGGGAGTCCATCAGCTTCTTCCCCAAGGGGTAAGAAGCTCCTGAGGAGCCATGGCACAGACGCCATTTTTGCAGCTTCAATTGCAGCTTCAGCTCCTGGCCTACCAACTGTAGGGGGATCCAGCAATCAGTGTGGGGGTTATCAGTGCCATGTTTGTGTTGTGGGGGGAATTTGGTGGGACTCCTTCTTCACTGGTTTTCCCTAATAGTTTGTGGAGTACTGGAGTCAAATTTTCTTTGAATGTTTGATGGAATTCACTGGTAAATCCATCTGGCCCTGGCGATTTTTTCCAAGGGAGTTTACTGATGGCTTATGGAGTTGCTGGTGGAGTTGTGAACTGATCCAACCATTCTGGAGAGCAATCTGGCAGTATACCCAAAGGGCTATAAGTAATTTCATACCCTTTGACCCAGCAATACCACTTCTAGGGTTGCATCCCAAAGAGATCATAGAAGTGGGAGGAGGACCCATATGTACAAAATAATTTATAGCAGCCCTTTTTTGGTGGCAAAGAATTGGAAATTATCGTGATGCCTGTCAATTAGGGAATGGCTAAACAAGTTATGGTATATGAATGTAATGGAATACTGTTGTTCCATAAGAAGCAAAGAGCAGATGGACTTCATATTTACCTGGAGAGGCTTATACAAACTGCTGCTGAGTAAGAAGAGCAGAACCAGGAAAAATTTTTACACAATTACAGATACAACATATGTGTGACAACCAACGTTGATAGACCAGAATCTTCTCAGAAATGCAGGGCTATAAGGAAACTCCAAAAGACCCATGATGTAGAGAGATGTCTACATTTAGAGAAAGAACTAGAAAGAACAGAGTTTCAATGCAGATTGAAGCAAATTACCTGTTCTCTTTCTTTTTCTAGTTTGGTTTTGTTTCCTCTTTCCCATTGTTCATTCCATCCACTACATTCCTTCTTTATAACCTGAAAAAAAGACCTTTAGTCATGATGTCTTTCTGCTTCACTATTACCTTTTTGGATGTTTTTGTGGGGGATATTGATTTTGCCAATAATTACCTAGGGATCTTGGGCAAAACATTTAAAATCTTTGAGTTTCAGTTTCCTTGTGTATAAAATGGGGTGTACAGGACTTGTACTGTGACCTTACAGGATGTTTCTGACAGTCATGATTCAATAGTTGCAATAACATTTTCTAAATGTTAAGAGCTATGTATAATGTATAGGATAAGGATTTATATTGACTATAAAAGTTAAAGACTTTATAAAGAGTGGTTATTTCTTTCTGGAGGGGAGAAGGCAGGGAAATTGGGGTTAAGTGACTTACCCAAGTTCATACAGCTAATATGTGTTAAGTATCTTGAGGTAGCATTTGAACTCAGGTCCTCCTCACTCCAGAGTCAGTGCTCACTATACTCTGCCACATAGGTAACCCTGAATAATTTTTTTTTTTATCATTAAAAGGTTTGTCATTCCAGGAAACATTGAGGGGCAGCTAGTTAAAACATTTTCTCTCAAAGAAAAAGTAGTTTACCTCTTACAATTTCTCTCTTTTTGATAGTCAATTGTCTCAAAAGTGTTACTTATGTTATTTTGGGCAAGTTATTGAAACCCTCCCTGGGCCTCACTTAAAAATTCTTTGGGTGACTGGAGAATCCCAGTCCTACTATTAACCTTGGCTTAGGCCCCAGAATCCTCCTCCTCCTTTTCAACACAGTACTGTCAAGTGAACTTAAAAGGACGGCATGATTTGTACTTTATCACTGTTTTAAAAGTACAGACAGTAGCAGTTGGCAGAAATTCCAAAAACATGAACAACCAAAGATAAACTATACATACAAAATTTCTAGCCTCTCCAAGGAATTTAGTCAAAAAGATGCACATGCTTAAGAGGAACATTAGGAGTAACCAAATGAAGGAAAGAAAGGAACTTCTAGCAACCAGGAGATAAGTCATCTTGTTGCAACATGTGCTCTATAACGTTGAACCCACTATTCCTTGGACTCTGTATTAATTGGTCAGAAATTGTATCACAAACAAAAATTCCTTATTAAAAGTTCAGAAAGAGGGGTGGCTAGGTGGCACAGTTAGTAGAGTGCCGGCCCTGGAGTCAGAAGGACCTGAGTTCGGATCCGACCTCAGACACTTAACACACACAAACAAAAACCTATCCATGTGACCTTGGGCAAGGTACTTAACCCCAATTGCCCTCCAAAATGCAAAAAAAAAAAAGTTCATAAAGACTAGCTGACTAATTAATATTTATAAAATGGGAGAAGCATAACAGTAGGGGAGGCATTAACTCTAGAAATAGATTGTTTTGCTGTTATTGTTTTCTGTTTTTCTTTTTTAATCAGCAACTTATCAGGACTACATTTAGAAGGCTGAGAGGATATGTAACTACATGTAAGCTACATTATGGGAAGCTAGCCTTCCAGTGCCTGATCAAAAGAGTAGTCCAAGAGGATGTGAAATATAGAACTTTCCTTCTCTGTTTTACCTCTCCCTAATTTATGTATTAGAGTCAAACAAAAAGGGTTAAGGAGCATTTAATTGTTTTAAATTATTGACAAATTTTTCAGTCATATCATTAGAATCAATAAATTCTTATTTAAAATACATAGTTATAAGTTGATGAGCTCTTGGGGCATTATACATTTGACATTACTTTGTTAGTTTCAATGAAGGTTTATCTAGAACAGCTTATAACAGATAAGACTAAAAAAATTAGAATAGCTGTGTAACAGGTTTGCAACACTTTAGCATCAAACACCCCAACATCCCTAGGGCGGCTGCCAAAACAGGTTCTTAGATCTGCTTTTGTAAAGGAAAGCAACTCAAAATCAGTTAAAAAGCTCACTTTAATCAATCAAACATATATTACCTAGTTCAGGGGGAAAAGGTCAGCACCCCTAACTTCAGAGTATACAGACAGATCAAATAGACAGGTTTCCAAACTGTGCAACCATTACATAATCAATACCAAATCACAGTTACCAGAGAGGGAAGCATCAACATCTGGGTTTTCAAAGCCGGGGGGCTCTCAACAGCTGCACAGAGTCTCATCTAGTCAAATCACACAACACTTCTCAAAGTGAGCTCCAAAGTAAAGCTTCCCATCAGGGTTTATATAGCCTTATCCAGGCTCAGAGGATGTAACAAACTTCTTGACCCACTGCCCAATCACAAAGTACCAAGGTGTGGGCTTTCCTGAAAAACATGCCTCCCACCACAGGCTCCAGGTGCATTTTACCTAGGGGCAGGGAAGATCTTTAAATTTGCATTGTCATTACAAACATAGAATATGAGTAAGTTACTTTAAGCCAATAAGTTTCTGTCTGGTATTAGTTCATAGTCCTACCTTTAGGAAAAGATTTATCATAGCTTCAAAACAGCAACTTCAGCTTCTAATTCAACCAAGGATGCTTTAATTTATTGACAGTGTGATTGCTTCTAGCTATAAAAATTTCATCCTACAACCATATTTTTCTGCCACTGTCTAAGCTCAGAAGCTGTACTATCCCAGTCACTTTGTAGTCTCCCATTCCAGTTGTTACTTAATGGTGGTAATCTGTGTGTCAAAAATGGATAAAATTAATTTATTCTCTTCAGATCCTCTTTTGCATCATAGTCCTGTTGGGATTCAAATGTGTAACTGATACAAATGGAAATCTTTATTTTCTTAACTGGGACTGTTTATTAAATTGTTTACACACATTTTACTGGTATCTGGAAAAATCAAATAAACTCCTTGTGGACTAAATCTCATAGTTGATAATGTTTTATACAAGCTTTTCATCTCTGTCAATGCAGTAGTCTGAGTTCAGGAGCTTCAGTAGCCTTGCTTATTTTTACCAATATCAAGAGAATGGCCTTCATCTTGTGAAGGGCAAAGATGAACTTATATGAACTTAGTTCATGTAAGAAGTCACTCAGTTTCATTTTAGGGTCATCATTGTGAGCTGGTAGTTTGGTAATTTCTTGTAAATGATGTGGTAAATGAGTGTTTAACAGCCATTGTTTCTGTGTTCCTTTTGTCTGATAATAATTTCAACTGGGATTGTTATTTGGGAAAGCTACATTACTGTTGTTCCACAGGACATACCTACATGAACACATAAAATATGAAAAACATCAAAAGCTAAAAGACAATACAAGGTTTTTTTTCCCCTTTTACTTCAAATATATATGTCTAATGTGATGTGTTCCCATGAGTGCACATTGCAATGATCATAGAGTATTTAATTATTTATTCTGTATTTAAATCTTGAAGTACATCCAGATATAGCAGATGGACTGTGAAAATAGACAAACAGTACAGTAGCCATCTAATTTAAAGAATATCAATAATAACGTTCAAGTGTTAAAATTAGATTAATCCGTTTTAATAGTTCCTGAATTGACACAAAATTTATAATAGGGTTATGAATTTATTTCACTTTTAAGACAACAAATCACAACAGACATCTGTTATTGGTGTTCATAGTCAATAGTGTCATTGATAGTTGTTAATAGAATTTATCTTTTTAGTAGAGGTATAACATTTTGTCATACAATGATGTGTATATTCATAATTTGGCATTCAATCACATTATTCAACTGAAATTACCCTCTCCATAATCACCAATGATCCTCTAATTATCATATATAATGACTTCTTGTTCTCTCTGCAGACTTTGACATTTTAAATAACACTCTTCTCCTGGATACTCTCTCCTCTATAGATTTTTGGGTCCCTTCCACATTCTGGTTCTCCTCTTGCCTATCATATAGTTATCAAACTATTAAATAATAACTATCAAATAGTTTTCAAACTATTTCTTAAAATTCTGTACCAGATCTTACAATTGTTAGCAAATAAATATGGGTCCCAAAGGTGTTTTCTGATCTTTCTTCAATTTCCCCTACAGAGTCTCATTTGGTAATGTTGTTAGCCCCAAAGTGTTCAGTGTCTGTATGTGTGTGTGTGTGTGTGTGTGTGTGTGTGTGTGTGTGTGTGTGTGTGTGTATCTCCTTCTTTCCACTCACACAGTTGCCACCCTGATTTAGAAATGTTTAACCTCTTCCTTAAATCATTGGTATATCCTTCTAATTGGTTCCCTGCCTTCAAACATCAAGCAAATCTATTCTCTACTGAGCAATCAAAATTGTTTTCTTTTTCCTAAAATGAAGAACTATTACACAATTACAGTAGTTCCCTATTACCTTTAGAACCAATTGTACAATCCTTTGTTTGATATTTAAAGGCTTTGACAAATTGATTTTTTTTTCAAAATCCTTATGTCTTACTTTCTTCCATGAAATTTACTATATATTAGCACTTGTCTTTTTTTAATGTCATCTTATTTGATTATAAATTCTCACTTTTCATTTTCTTTTATTTTACTAATTTGATTTTCTTTTTTCTATTGAAACTAGCGCATAGTTTACCTGCTTACTGATTTTATGGTTTAAAATATTCAGCTCTTTTTTATTAGTTCAATAGTCTTTTTTTTTTTACTTTTGGTTTTAGTAATCTCTCCTTTGTTAGGATTTCTATTTTAATATTTAATTGGGGGGTCAATTTATTGTTTTCCTCATTTTAGTTATATTCCTAATTCCCTAATATGCCCTCCCTCTCATTTATTGATATAACTAGTATAAGATATAAATTTCTCCTTAATAATATGTTTGCCACTTCCCACAAATTTTGGTATATTGTCCCTTTTTTGTCATTATTTTAAATGAAATTCTTGTTTCAATTATTTGTTCTTTGACTTATTTTTTTAGGATTAGGTTATTTACTTTTCATTCATTTTAAAGTCTATGTTTAAAGACATTATATTGAATATAATAATCATCATGGGAAGAAAAACATGCATTTATTATTTCTGCTTTTCTGCATTTGTTTGTAAAAACTATGCTCTAAGTCATAATTCATTTTTGTAAAGGTTTAAACAACAGAGGTGTTCTGGGTTCAGTTTAAAATTATGTATGCTCCTGTCTATTACAACACATATTCTCTAGAACCCCATCATATCCTACAATTCTATTTATCTCCTTAATTTTTTTCTTGTTTTATAATAAGTTTCATCTACGTCTCATGGAGGTAAATTGAGGTCCTCAAGTATTATAGTTTTATTGTAAATCATTTAATGTTTCCTTCAATAATTACAATGCTATGCTATTTGGTACATATATGTTCAGTATTGTTATTAATTCATTGACTGGAGACTTTTTAGCAAAATGTAGTTTCTTTGATCAATTATTTTTAATTAGGCTTACTTTTAGTTTTGCCTTGTCTGAAAACATTACTATTCATTCTTTATTTTCTTTAGCTGAAACATTTTAGATTCTTCTATAGCCATTTATTTTAACTCAAGATTTTTTTCTGTTTCAAGTGTGTTTCTTAAAAGCAACATATAGTTGGATTCTGGTTTCTAATCAAATCTGTTATCCTCTTCCATTTTATGGGTGACTTCATCCCATTCACATTGACAGTTATGCTTGCCAGCTCTGCATTTCCCTCTACCCTATATTCTCATACTTAACCTCCTCTTTCCCCCCCTTTCCTTTAAGTCTATTTTGCTTCTGACCACAACCTTCTTTAACCTATTCTTCCTCTTACCACCCCCACCATCACTTCCTTCAATTATTTTCTCTCCTACTTCTCAGTTAGGCAAATTTTTTGTACCCTTCTCTGTTTATGTTTAATTTTTCTGCCCTGAAACAGTTCAAATTTGAGAGGGATTTAACCATTGTTATCCTCTTCTTTTCTTTATTGTATAGACTCTTCCTTTTTGTACCATTTGTGATTTTTTTTCCTTTCCCTTTCCACATTCTAGTACATCTTCTTTCCTAACTTTCAAATCTTCTTTTTGGATCACGCCAACAAAAGCAAGTCGCATTGCAGAAATGGAATGAATAATGAATTTACTGATCATCTTGATTTTCTTGAGCTCACTTATTACCCAAGAGAGACTGAAATAACCTGGGAACCAAAATCAAGCAATCAGGAGGGATGATGAGTCTTGTTCAAGTTTGATGTACCAGTGTTCCTTTGTTGTGTCCTGTAGGTGAAGCCAGAACACATCTGTTGTTCCAGCAACCATAGGGTCAGCTCCTACCAGTTCATACAAGTCTCAAATGGACAAAGCTTATATAAACATCCTGGTTCTGCGATCATTTTATTCCTCCTATTCTCCTGCCTTCCTTTGCTGTAAAAAAAATATAAATCTATATCTAAACCCCTACACTTTGAAACAGCAGACTATGTTATGCTTCTTCGCACACACAAATATGCTGTACCCACCAATAAACATTTCTAGGTTTTGCACTTGAACTATTCCTCCATTCCCTCTTTTCAGGTGGATATTGTACCCCATCTAATCAAATTGCTAATTATTCAACATTAATTCTCTGTGTCTAAGTAGACACCCTATAATAACTTTAGTGATGATAAACTTCTCAGGTGTAGCATACATCATCTCCCCTTATTTGAGTGTAATAAGTTTAACCTAGTTTAGTCACATTATGATTTCTCACTCATTAAAACTTTTGATATCTCTGTTTTTTATTAATATTTTTAATTAATACAAATCTATTCATCTATGGTTGTTAAAACAGGTATAACTAAAAGTCCTGTATTTCATTAAATATCAATTTTTCCCCTATACAGTTAAATTCTGTTTTGCTGGTAAAGTTATTCTTGAGTGTTATCCTAGCTCTTTTGCCTCCCAGAATAGAATATTCCAAGGCCTCTGCTCCTTTTTAGTAGTAGATGCTAAATCATACCTGATCCTGATGGTGGCTTCTTGGTGTTTGAATTATTTCTTTCTACTTATTTGCAGTATTTAATCCATCACTAAGGGGGTTTGGATTTTGCCTAAAATATTCCTTGGAGTTTTAAGTTTAGGTTTCTTTCAGCAGATAGCTGGTACATACTTTGTATATTGACTTTTCCCTCTGACTACAAGATATCAGGGAAATATTTATTTATAATAACTTGAAATGGGCTGAGTAGGCTCTTTTTCTCTGTTTTTGGTTTTTAAGAATTCCAATGATTCTTTAATTATCTCTCTTCAAACTATGTTCCAGGTCAGATTTTTGTTGTTGTTGTTGTTGCTTTTGGTTGTTGTTTTTTTTTCTAATGAGATATTTCATCGTTTATTCTAATTTGCACCCTTTTGACCTTTTAAATTATTGATGTTTACTGGGGACATTAACTTACCATTGCACAATTCTAATTATTAAGAAGTTATTCTGTTCAATATTGCTTGGTTCCTCTTTTAAGATATGACCAATTCTAATTTTTTAAAAATAATTTTTGACAGGCTGAGCCAAGATGGCGGGTTAGAAAGAGCATGTCCAAAGCACTCCCCGACCAGATCACCTCCAAACTATGTAAAAGGGGATTCTGAACAACTTCTGGAGCCCCAGAACCCACAGAATGACACAGAGAAGCTAACCTCCCACTAAGGTCAGCCCAGCAGCCCTGCAGGGAGCGGCCAGCACAGCACTCTGGGAGCTGGCAGTGCAGCCCACAGAGAGCTGAGCTCAGGTCCGCCTGAGCCAGGGTTTTAGCCCCAGGGCGGCCAGGCCAGCAGCTGGCTGGAGGGAACCCAGAACACCAGCAGCCCTGGCGATTCCAGTATTATCAACACAGACACGCCTAGGACAAAGTGAGAGGTTAGTGCCCTATGTAATTTGGGACCAGTATTTGGGGAACACGTTGGCTTCCTCCCCTGGGGGCTAGAAGCCTCTGAGGAGACATGGCATTTTGTAGTTTTCAGTGGGAGCTCCAGCTCCTGGCCTGCGAACTATAGGGAGATCCAGCGATCAGTCTTGGGGTGGGGGGGTAATCTCTCTTGCTTTAACCTCCCTGGATCTGGACTGTGGTCTGGGGTGGAGATCGTAGGTGGGTTTTCAGCTTGCCAGAAACAAGTTGTACCCCACACGTTCGGGAACGAAGCTCCTCTGTCTGATGGCAGTCATACTGTGGCAATAAGGCCAAAACTCAAGTAATTAAGTGGCAACATGCCAAGGCAAAGGAAACAAATTAAACAGAAAAATGCAACATTAGACTCCTATTTTGGGGGCAAAGAGGATTAAAGCATGGAACAGGAGGAGGACTGAGAGGTCAGAACTCCTGCACATAAAGCCCCAAATGAAAATACAAGCAGGTTACAGGCCATAGAGGACCTTAAGAAAGATTTTAAAATCCAAATAAGAGAAGTGGAGGAAAAATTGGGAAGAGAAATGAGAAGGATGCAGGAAAAGTATGAAATGAGAGGCAACAGCCTGAGTGAGGAAAAGAACACCTTAAAAATTGACTAAGTCAAATGGCAAAAGAGGCTCAAAAATGCAATGAGGAGAAGAATGCCTTGAAAAGCCGAATTTGCCAGATGGAAAAAAGAATCTCAAAATCTCACTGAGGAGATTCATTCCTTCAGAGTTAGACTGGAGCAAATGGAAGCTAATGACTTTATGATAAATCAAGATGCTGTTCAGTAGATCCAAACAAATGAAAAAAAAAAATAGAAGGCAATGTGAAATATCTCATGGGAAAAACCACTGACCTGGAAAATAGATCCAGGAGAGACAATTTAAAAATTATTGGACTACCTCAAAGCCATGATAAAAGAAAGAACCTAGAAATCACCTTTCAAGAAATTCTCAAGGAAAATTGCACTGATATTTTAGATCCAGAGGGCAAAATAGAGGTTGAAAAATCCACAGATCACCTCCTGAAAAAGATCCCAAAAAGAAAACTCCCAGAAATATTATAGCCAGGTTCCAGAATCCTCAGATCAAGGAGAAAATGCAAGCAGCCAGGAAGAAACAATTTCAATATTGTGGAAACACAATCAGAATAGCACAGGACCTGACAACTTCTACACTGAGGGATTGAAGGGCATGGAATGTGATATTCCAGAGGGCAAAAGAGCTGGGATTGAAGCCAAGGGTCACCTACCCAGCAAAAGTGAGTATATTGCTTCAGGGGAAAGTATGGTGATTCAGTGGAATAGAGGACTTTTAAGCATTCTTGAGGAAAAAACCAGAGTTGAATAGAAAATTGGATATCCAGACACAAGAAGCAAGAGTTGCCTGAGAAGGTAATCAGGGAAAAGAAATCAAAAGGAACTTATCAAAGTTGACCTATTTACATTCCTACATGGAAAAACAATAATTTGACTGATGAAACCTCTCTCAGTATGAAAATAATGGAAGAAGGGTGTATGGTCATTTGAGTACATATATGAATGTGTGTATATATGTTTACAGTTATACATGGATAGAGGGCATAGGTTGAATTTGTTGGGTAGGGATGATACTTAAGGGTGAAATTATGAGGTGAGAGAGGAGAAAGTGGCAAGAGGACATGGGGAGAGCTAGGGTAGGATAAACTATCTCATGTAGGAGAAGCAAGGGGAAGTGGTATCAGGGGAGGGAAAAAAATAGGAAGGCAAAAAGGCAAAACCATATTCTCACTGAATTTGGTTCAGGGAAAGAATGACATACATACTAAATGGGATATCTCACCCTGCAGCAGAATAGGGGGAAGGCAGATGAGAGGAGGGATGATGGATGGGAGGGCATTCTTGGGGGAGGGGAGGTTGGAAGTACCCACTATAGAAGAGGGACAGGATCAAGTAGGGGATGGATAAGGTTGGGGGTGGGATAGGTAGGAGGGAATTAAAACCAGCCTTGTACAATATATCTACTATGGTAATGTTTTAAATAGCTAGACATATACAACATATACTGAATTACTTATCTTCCCAGAGGGAATGCGTGACAGTGGAGGAAGGGCATGGATCTGAAATTCGAGGTCTTAAAATTAAATGTTTCAAATATATAAAAATACTATTATTAATACTCTTTTGTATGTAATTGGGACATAAGATATGCAGGCATTGGGGCACAGAGATTCACCTTGCTCTAATGGAAAAGTTGAAGGGGGTATGGGAGAAGATATGGGAGAGAGCAGATTGGAGAAAGCGGTATCTTGTGCGACTGCTATTCTGGGATGGTGGGTAGGGGAAAAATGGGGGAATAATTGTAACTCAAAATCTGGCAGAAATGAATGATGTAAAACAGAAGTTAATAAAGCATTTGTTTAATCATAAAAAATAAATAAAAATAATTTTCTTCAGTATTTGTGTCTCTTTTACCATTCTGTAAACCTTTTTTTTTCATAATTTTCTTATGTAGATCTCATTTCTTTACCAAACCGATCCTCTGATTATTTTTTAAATTCTTAAAATATTATTTTCCTTTTTGTATTTCTTTAACTATTCTAGGAAGTGTTCCTGACATTGTATGCAACTTACATTTTTCTTTGAGGCTTCTGTTTGAAGATGATTTCAAGTCGTTGTCTATTGTGTTTCTATGCTGAGTTTCTCTATCACCATAAAACATTTTCATGGTCTGAATTTTTTGCTTGTTTGCTCATTTTTCCAGCCTTCATCTTGACTCTGGGCTTTATGTTAGTATTCAGTTTTGCTCACCTCTACTTAGGGGAAAGACATCTGCTTGAAGTTTTTGTATTTTATCTTCTCATTTGCTTTCACAGCTCAATCTGGGAGTCTGTAAAATTTTGTTGTTTCCAAAGTGTTGTGATATGGGAACCATTTTGTTCATGGCCTTTGTGGTAGTCAAATTTCTGACCTGATTTGTCTGTTGACTTACGTGTGTTTGAATTTCCATAGACTGCTCCTAGACTCAGTTCCAGGGAGTCCACAGAGAGGTTCTTTAGTATCAGCATGACTAAACATCTGACTCCTCCTTGGTTATTGTTTTTCCTACTTAATTCAACTGAAGGTATCTGTACAGTCCTAAAAGTTAAAACCTGGTTCCCTCTCTATTTTTGAGCTCAGAAACACATAGCTATGTTTCTATAATGTGTTGTTGCTCCTTATAGAGGTAAGACCCTGTTCCTTCATCTCCTTTCCATGCTGGAGCTGTGACTTGGAGTTGGGTAATGGATGAGAAAGGTTCCAATTTGCACCTATTCCTTTTCCCAGTGCTGGTAGAGGGGGCCCTCAAATCCATACCCAAAATTTTAGTCCCCTTATTGTTTCTGAGCTCCTGGCAACCCCCATCCTAGTCTCTTTGAGACTTTGCAAGCTGACCTAGTTGGGGGGAGGGGTGCAGAGAGAAAGAAACACAAATTCATGGTGAATTTTTTTGTTTTGTTTTGTTTTGGTGTATTTTTAGGTCATTGAAGAGGAGACTGTGAAGGATCTGAAGCAAAATTATTAACCCTCACTGAGTGTATCACCATTACTACCACCCCAGCACTGGTCATCTTGGAATTCTTCTAACATGAAATGTACTCTCTTCATTTCGTCTCTTTTTATTAAATTATCCCCATGACCATAATTTCTTCCCTCTGAACTTTTATCTTCTTGTCTTCCCTGCCTCCAGTTCTTTCTGTTTATATCCAATCTTCTATAGAAGACCAATCCAGCTAACTCCCTCCTTACTCCTAGAAACTGCTAATATTTTCTTTATGCTAACATCGTTTTATTTTATCTTACAATACCTTCCGTTTACATTGGAATATAACTTTTTACATACTTTTGCTTTCTGCGTATCTTCCTCATTGGAATATGATTTTCTTGTGGGCAAGAATCATGTTTTTGCCTTTCTTTGTATTTCCAGCATGAGTTAAATTATTTATTACATATTAATTGCTCAATAAATGCTTGTTAACTGACTGAATGATTATCCAGGAAGGTAATAGTTTTAGAATACTTGCATAGTCTTTGCTTTTTTGAAGCATAATATAAAGATTTTTTAAAACATACCTTAATTATAGCCTTCAACTTTTTTTTTCTTTTTGATTCATGAATGGGCTCCCCAAAGTATCATTCTTTCTTCCATTATATTATTGTAATGCCACTATACATAATATCTCTGTGACTGATTAAGTCAACAAATCACTCTGAGCCTCAGTTTTTCATATATAATAAGAGAATTTGAGTCCCTAAAACCAATTTCAACTCTAAATTTCAGAAACTACAATATGTATTTTACATAATTTTGTGCTTATTAAAAATTATAGTAATCCCTACTCCAAAATTTAAATAGCATCTCTTGCTTCTTGTGTGTGAATGTCAAATTTTCTATTCGACTCCGGTTTTTTCCTCAAGATTTCTTGAAAGTCCTCCATTACACTGAATGACCATATTCTCCCCTGAAACAATATACTCAGTTTTTGCTGGGTAGGTTATTCTTGGTTTTAATCCCAGCTCCTTTGCCCTTATGAACATCATAATCCATGCCCTTCAATGCCTCAGTGTAGAAGCTGCCAGGTCCTGTGCTATTCTAATTGTGTTTCCACAATATTGAAATTGTTTCTTCCTGGCTGCTTGTAGTATTTTCTCCTTGATATGGGAATTCTGGAACCTGGCTATAATATTCCTGGGAGTTTTCTTTTTGTGAACCTTTTCAGGAGGTGATCTGTGGATTCTTTCAACCTCTATTTTGCCCTCTGGGTCTAAAACGTCAGGGCAAATTTCCTTGAGAATTTCTTGAAGGATGATTTATAGGTTCTTTCTTGGATCATGGCTTTCAGGGAGTCCAATAAAATTTAAATTATCTCTCCTCAATCTATTTGCCAGGTCAGTGGTTTTTCCCATGAGATATCTCACATTGCCTTCTATTCTTTCAGTAGCTTGGATCTGTTTAACAGCATCTTGATTTCTCATAAAGTCACTAGCTTCCATTTGCTCCAGTCTAATTCTCAAGGAATGAATATCCTCAGTGAGATTTTGAGATTCTTTTTCCATCTGGGAAAATTCAGCTTTTTAAGGCATTCTTCTCCTCATTGCATTTTTGAGCCTCTTTTGCCATTTGAGTTAGTCAATTTTTAAGGTGTTATTTTCCTCAGTCAGGCTGTTGCCTCTCATTTCATACTTTTCCTGCATCCTTCTCAATTTTCTTCCCAATTTTTTTCCTCCACTTCTCTTATTTGGTTTTTAAAATCTTTCTTAAGGTCCTCTATGGCCTGTAACCAGCTTGTATTTTCATTTGGGGCTTTTTGTGCAGGAGTTCCTACCTCTCAGCCCTCCTCCTGTTCCATGTTTCAATCCTCTTTGCCCCCAAAATAGGAGTCTAATGTAGAATTTTTCTTTTTATTTTGTTTCCTTTGCCTAGGCATGTTACCACTTAATTACTTGACTTTTGGGCTTGTTGCCACAGTAGGACTCTGCCACCAGCCATGGGGGCTTCCATCCCAAACTTTGGGGTCTTCACAACTTCCAGAGGTATTAGTTGGGTGCCCTCCCTGAAGCTCCCAGACACTCCAGCAAGCTGGACACAAACCCCAAGACCTCCACCCCAGACTGCAATCCAGATCCAGGGAGGTTAAAGCAAGATCTATTACCTCCCAGACTGATTGCCGGATCCCCCTACAGTCTGTAAGCCAGGAGCTGAAGCTGCAACTGAAGCTGCAAAATCACACCTGTGCCACAGCTCACCAGATGCTCTGGCCCCCAGGGGAAGAAGCTGATGCCCTCCAAAACACTTGTCCCAAAGTCCACAGGGTACTAACCCCTCACATTGTCCTAGGCATCTATGTGTTAGTAATTCTGGAAAAACCACAGCAGCTGTTGTTCTGGGTTCCCTCCACCTGGCTTCTGGTCCGGCTGCCCTGGGGCTAAAACCTCTGACTCCTGTGGTCCTGGGCTTGACTCTCAGAGTGCTGTGCTGGTCGCTTCCTGCCAGGCTGCCAGGCTGTCCTCAGCAGGAGTTTAGCTTCTCTGTGTCATTCTTTGGTTTTTGGAGCTCCAGAGGTTGTTCAGAGTACCCTTTTACATGAATTTGAAGTGGTGTGGGCTGGAGTGTCATAGAAGTACTATTTCTACTCCACCATCTTGGCTCTGTCCTCCCCTACATCATATATTTCCACCAGATTTTGAGTTATATTTTTTCCTCATTTTTCCCTACTCCCCACCCCATAATAGCAGTCCCTCAGGATACCCCCTCATCAGATCTGCTTTCTGCCATATCTTCTCCCATAGTTGATTAGACATTTTCAGTAGGGCAAGGTGAATCTCTGTGCCCCAATTACTGTACATCTTATTTTCCAATTATATGTAAAATAGTATTAATAATAGTATTTATATAATTTTACATATTTGAATTTTAAACTGAATTCCAGATTCATTACCTTCCTCTGTTATCACCCACCCTTACTGGGAAGATAAACAATTCAGTATATATTGTGCATGTGTAGCTATGCAAAACATTACCATAGTAGATATATTGTAAAAGACTGACTATATTTCCCTCCCTCCTATCTCACCTCCCACTTGGTCTCTTCCCTATTTTGATCCTGTCCCTTTTCAAAAGTGGGTGCTTCCAACTTCCCTCACCCTTTCCCCCCTACCCTCCTTTCCACCATCCCCCCTCTCATCCCCTCCCCCCCCTACTCTTCTCTAGGGTGAGATATCTTATTTTGTATGTATTTCATTCTCTCCCTGATCCAAATTCAATGAGACAAAGGTTTTGACTTTTTGCCTTCCTGTTCTTCCCCTCCCTTGTAAACATTTTCCCTTGCCTCTTCTATATGAGTTTAACCCATTCTTTCTCTCCCCATCACATCTTGTTATATTCCTCTCACATCTTAATTTCACCTTTTAAGTATCATCCCTTCCTATTAAATTCGACCTGTGTCCTTTATCTATGTATACCTGTAAACATATATACACACATTCACATAAGTATTAATATGCCCATATACCCTTCTTCAACTATTTTCATACTGAGAAAAGTTTCAGTTATTGTTTCCATATAGGAATGTATGTAGTTCAACTTTGATAAGTTCATTATGATTTCTTTTCCCTGTTTCCCTCCTCAAGCATCTCTTGCTTCTTATATCTGAATGTCAAATTTTCTATTCAACTCTGGTTTTTTCATCAAGAATGCTTGAAAGTTCTCTATTCCAATGTATGACCATATTTTACCCTGAAACATAATATTCAGGTTTTGAGTTACTTCTAAGCAGCCATGTTGGGTGAGTCCATGTGACCAGGGTCCATACCTCTTTGGTTTGTTATCCTGACTCTTCTGACTTTGAAATCAGCAACACATTTGGGTAACCTCCAACCAACCCCTAGCTTTTTAGTTTCATTTTATGGGTCCTCTTCCTTCATTTGAATATAAATGTCTCAAGGTCAGAAACTTCCATTTTGCTTATATTTGTGTTCCCAGCACTTACTGTGGTACATGATACATATTAATGCTTTATAAATTATTTTGCCTGCCTACTGAGGCCAGTGCATTTGGTGGACTACCGAGTGGTGAGAATAATGAGACTGAGGTGTCAATAGTCTGTTTATTACAGGACCATTTCATACAGAGCCAAAGATGCAAGGAACTCACAGAGTTTTTATGCTCCCCATGAAAATGTAGACACCAAAAAAGAATGTAGATAATGTAGAAAGATCCTTCATCAAAGGAATGTGGATAATGTAGAAGGAGCCTCCCTAATCCTGTTTACTATTTACCCTTGCTTAAGGTTAATTATTTATTAGGGTATTATTGTAGGACCATATCTAGGAGCATAAAGAAAAAAAAAAGATTACACATCCTCCTCCTTATCTTCCTTGTAACTTTTGCAGTTAACTGTAGGGGACAGGGGAGCAAGGTCAAGAGACCCCAAAACATTCTTTTCATAATACATTCTCTTGCTTGTCTGCCTGTAGCCTTTCATATAATAATATGGTGAAGGGGAACATTTCATTTGTGAAGCTGAGAAACTTGTGAAAGTTTGCTTCACCTGCCTGCTTTTTTGGTGTCCTCATGAAGTTTCCCTGATATATATATATATATAGCTCTTTGTTGTACCCTGAGGATAGGCATCCAGATTGACTTCTGAAGTTGTGATTCTCTTGCCTCATAGAATTCAGATTCTATGAGTCAACTTTTCATCAGGATACCTAGTTTTGACTTCCTCAAATCCCAGAAGGATGCATTGTACTTTATTGGTTCACCATTCCTCTGTTTTGGTGGTCAATGGCAAAGAAAAATAGGAGAGGTGTCTCCCTATGGGTTTATTTATCCCCAACCCCATTGCTACTCTCTGGTCATAGGCAAAAGGACATGACTCCTCAAGACACTCCCTAAGCTCAGTTGTCTTCTCATCCAGTCCCTCCTCTGATATGAGTGGCTCTTTGAACTATTACCAATACATTTTGTCATAAGATTTTATCTAAATGCTTGAATTCCTTTTATCTGGTTTATATTTTTGAATGTTTAAAAAGAGATCCTTAGGAATTGTTAATACCTAGTTTATAGACTTTATACCTAGTTTATAGACTTTTGGTTTTCTGGTATTTTAACTCAAAGTGTTATACTCATTTGATAACGATAAAAATCATAGAACCTCTTACTAGTTACATTAAATAAAATACAATATTTTAATTTTGTAGGTGTATGTATGTGCGTATATCTGCTTGTGTGTGTGTGCGTGTGTTCATGTGTGTATGTTTGTTGGGGGGGTATATGAATCACTCCTTTTACATATACATTAAGAAAATTCAGTCTAAAGAGGAAAATTGACTTGAGCAAAACAACATAAATAAATGTTGATATCAAAATTGTCCTTTGTCTCTGACTCCTAAACCCAGGGCTTTTCAATATCAGATGCCTACTGCAGTTTTGATTAGTTTTGAATTTTTCTTACTTACAAAATTTCCAACATTTCACTGAATTTTAGTTTGTTTGTTTTTTTAGTTTTCATATTATATCAAATTGGTTGTAATTTTTGTTATGACTACAATGTTTTTCAATCATCACTCTCATTTCAACTGTTTTATATTAAATGCATATGTAGATACATGTGTACACATGAGTATGTTTGTACAATTATGTATCACTTATAATAATACATATATTTATACATATATAATGCATGTGCAATTTATACATATATAATGTATATTTATATATAATTTATGCATATATAATATACTATATTTATACATATATGTGTATAATGATACATATATTTATAATCAATTATAAATGATACATTTATGTATCATTTCACCAATTGCCTTTAATGTCTTACCTTGGCAACATGTTAAATTGAAAAATTAGGTTTCAATGCCTATGTCAACAGCACAGCTGAAGATTGCTATTTTGAAACCACATATCATTTTCAGTTTTTAAGGAAGAATATTTGATACTTAGGGTATGAGAGACCTTGCAAATCATTTTAGTGTACCTCTTGAAATATTCAGGGCTATCCCATTTAAATATTCATGAGCACTTTCTCTCATAGTATTTTGAATCTTTCTTAGGATGACACTTTCATTACTGACCTTCCAAAACTATTTCATATTCTAAGGACTCTTATTTTTTAAATGATTCTTGCTATTCAGGTCATAATTATTTTCATATATTGACAACATCTATTATTTTTAGTTGGAGCCACTAGCCATATGAAGGCAATCTATAGTTTAAAAGTCAATTCAGAATAAGCATGGCAAAGAAAAAAAAAAACAAAAAAAAACAAAAAAACAAAAAAAATTACTTTTATCATTACCTTAAAAGAACTAAATGGAATATATGAACTAAGACCCTGGCAAAAAGAAAAAAAAATGTTTGATTTGGATTTGTATTTAGACCCAATTATATTAACATTACATATAGAGGACACCTTTAACATTTGCCCTTTAAAAGTCTTTAATAACTCAATAAATATTCAGTATATCTGAGTGATATTTTGCCTATTCAAGTTCAATTTGAGATTAACAAGCCATTTCACTTATAATTTTTGTTCATATCCAATAAATTTGTACATATGTTTTAGACATTCCCAACCACTAAATGTTGGAAAATATTTTGAACACTAGACTTTACAAAATTCTACTGGGAGATTGCTGAATTGAATCTTACAAAGTATAATTTTCTTTTCCTGATAGCACATTATGACAGCAGAAATAAACAAATACAGTACTTGCTTTCTGTCCACTGCCTCCCTCCCATCCCATATTGCTATCCATAATAGGAATAAAACCATTGCTTTACTTAGCTGCCAATTAAGGTCACCTTTCTTGACTCCATATTAAGTTCATAAAATGTTGAAGTCCAAAATTTTATTGGTAATAGATAGGGTCTCTGAGAAAAATTCCTTGTCCCAGATGTTTGAAATCTGTTCTCTTTTTCTAAGGACTTGTGTTCAGGCAAAACTTTTCATTTGTGCTCCATAATTGAATAAAATATAGAATAAAGAACATAGATAATAATAAGGTCATATGTGAACTTCTACATGAAGATAAAAAGATAAGAAATGTACTGAATGAGTTGATTTTACCAAATATTGCACTGATGTAACTGAATCTCTACAGAAATTCATCTGGGCTGTTGAGCCAAGATGTTGGAAAGGAAGTAGTAACTTCGCTAAGCTCCTCAGTCACTAAATCTTAAAAAGTGAATCTGAATGGATTCTGGAGTGACAAAATCCGCTTGGAGACTGAGCTTGGCAGAATCCAGCCCAGGAAATTGCCCAGAGCATCTGGACAAGATGATCTCAGTGCACATGAGGTCTACACAGCTCAGACTTAAGAGCAGACAAGCAGACTACACCAGAGAGAGAAGAAGCCCCAGCCTACAGACTCACCAAGGATGAATCACAGTCATCTCACCTTCTTCTCACAAGGGGACAGGAGGAATCATTGGAGCCAAGTATGAGAGTTGGGCCACCAGCAGAGAAAGCAGCTTCTCCTAACAGCCTTCAGCCCCCAGCCTGGAAGATTATAAACTGCCTGCCTGTAAAATGCAGGGGCTAGAATGGCAAAGTAAATTGTAGTTGTTCTGATCCTCCCATCCCTCCTTCATGAAGTAGAAAAACCAGAGATAAGTCTCCCACCCAGATTGAAATCCCAAGTTAATGGAAACAGCCTCAGGCTTGGGAGTCTGCAAGAAGGGATGTAACTGGGAAAGCCAAGAATCTGAAGTGAAGAGAGGGAGGGTTCACAACAAGCCCCAGCTCACCTCACCAACAAAAGCCTGTTTATTGCCCAAGGGTATAGAGGCAGAAATATGAAGTGGTCAGATTCACCCCCACAGATTATTCAGTGCATCGACATTCCTCTCTTACATTCCTGCCTTAGCCACCCAGAGGCTACAGAATTCAAAGTCAAAGACCAGGCCCTAAGTCCATAGCCTGAGAAATTAAGAAATAGAAAATCACAATGGGAAGGAAGGAAGGTGAGAAGGAGGAGGGGAAGACAAGAAAACCAATCTGAGCTTACTATGTAGGTCAAGAACAACCAAATACACAGGACAATATGGAATCTCTACCCAAACCTCAGACCACAGAAGGAAATATGAACAGGTGTCAAGCCCAAATAGCATTCTTGGAGGAGTATAAGAAAGATTTTAAAGAGTAAATCAGGGAGGCAGTTACCAATTTGGAAAAAAAAGTATCAGTGAAGTAATTGGAGAAAATACCTCCCATAAAAGGACCTTCAAAAACTAACTGAAGACTATAATTTACTAAAAATTAGATTCAACCAAATTGAAACTCAGAACTCTATAATGCAACAATAGTCAATCGAACAAAACAAGACGATTGAAAAATTGGAATAAAATGTAAAATATCTCACTGGAAAAACAACTGACCTAGAGAACAGATCCAGGAGAGATGATTTAAGAATTACTGATCTACCAGGAAGCCATAATGAAAAAAGCAGCCTAGACAACATCCTCCAAGAGATTGTCAAAGTAAACTGTCCAGAGGTCCTGGAATCAGAAGATAAAATAGTTATCAAAAGAGATCACTGGACTCCTCCTAAAAGAGATCCCAAATTGAAAACTCCAAGAAATATAGTAGCCAAATTCCAGAATTAAAAGATTAAGGAAAAAATTCTGCAAGCAGCCAAAAAGAACCAATTCAAATATCGAGGAACTACAGTTATGATCAAACAGGACCTAGCAGATTCTACATTAAAAGAGAAGAGGTTTTGGAATTTGATATTTTGAAGGGCAAGTGATCTAGGACTACAACCAAGGATTAACTACCCAGCAAAAGTGAGCTTAAACTTTCAGGCAAGGAGATGGTCCTTTAAGGAAATAAGGGACTTCCATATTTTCCTGATGAAAAAGCCAGAGCTCAATGGAAAATTTGATCTCCAACTGCAAGACTCAAGAAAAACATAAAAAGGTAAACAAGGAAAACACAGAATCACATATACATACATGCACACATGCACACTCATGCACACATGCACATAAATTGGGATGGAACACGAGTAAAATGTTCCCATCCCTAAATTAGGAGCTGATAACTGTCAATACTGATATTTATATGGTTATTGTGACCTTTAAAAGGGTTACACATAGACAGAGGCTGTGAGCATGAATGAACTAACCTGAAGATAAAAAAAGAAAAATCTTTATTAAGGGGATCAAAGGGACTGTAATGGGATAAAAGGAAATGATGCGATAGAAAAAGTATTCCACTGGAAGAGGCATAAAAACACACTATAGTAGAGGGGAAAGAAAGAGGGAGAGGAACATCATTTAAACACTATTCTTACTGGTTCAAGTTCAAAGAGTGATCACTTTAAACAGTGAGGTTTAAGATTCCAATGTGAATAGATATACAAATTCAATAAATAATGGAAAAGGAGGGAGGGAGAGGAGCACTGTTTGAAATTTACTCTCATTGGTTTGGAGTAAAATGGGGAGTAACTTACTCTGATAAGTATAAAAATTTCTTGCATCCTATAGGCAGTGGAAGGGTTAGGGGGGGTGAAAAGGAGGAGACTAAAGGTGGGGATTAGAGGGGAGGGAAATAGTAGTAAGGGGAGACAGTAGGTTAAGAAGAGGGGTCACTGGGTGGGATCACTGAGGGAGGGGGCAGTCAAAAGGGAAAACTTCAAGGAGGGGAAGGGAGAAGGAAGAAACAAAAACATAAACAGGGGAGGGAATAGGATGGAGGAGAAGAGACAGATAGTTATCATTACAGTGAATGTGACTGGGAAGAACTCTCCCATAAAACAGAGGGGATAGCAGAATGGATTAAAAACCATAATCCTAAAATAGGCTGTCTATAAGAAACACATTTGAAACATAGGGATACCCACAGGGTAAAGGTAAAGGACTGGAATAGAATTTATTATGCCTCATCTAAAGTTAAAAAAAGCAGGGGTAGCAATACTTATCTCAGATAAAGGAAAAGCAAAAATTAGATCTAATTAAAAGAGATAAAGAAGGAAACTATATCCTGCAAAAAGGCATCATCAAGAATAAAGCAATATCATTACTTAATATATATGCATCAAGTGGTAGAGGATCCAAATTCCTAGAGGAGAAGATAAAGGAATTAGAGGAAGAAATAGATAGCAAAACTATACTAGTGGGGTCTTAATCTTCCCCTTTCTGAACTTGATAAATCTAACCTCAAAATAAATAAGAAATAAGTTAAGGAGGTGAATAGAACGTTGGAGAGACTAGATATGATGAATCTATGGAGAAAACTGAATGGGGATTAAAAGGAATTTACTTTCTTCTCAGCAGTGCATTGCATGATATGAGGATATACTTAAAGAATCCTAGAGAATCAAGTAAAAACTACTTCAGACAATAAATAAATTTGGCAATGTTTCAGGATGTGATATAAACCCACATAAATCCTCGGCACTCCTGTATATCTCTAATGAAACTCAACAGCAAGAGATAGAAAGAGAAATTCCATTTAAAGTCACTGTAGGCATTATAAAATATTTGGGAATCTACCTGCCAAAACATACCCAGAACCTATATGATCACAACTACAAAACACTTCTCACACAAATAAAATCAGATTTAACTAATTAGAAAAATATAAATTACTCGTGGGTGGGTCAAGCTAATATAATAAAAATGACAATTTTACCCAAACTAAATTACATATTTCATGAATGCCAATCAATTTACCAAAAAAACTACTTTTTAGAGTTAAACAAAATAATAACAAAACTTATTTGGAAAAAAAAAACAGTCTAGAATATCAATGGAATTAATGAAAAGAAATGCTAGGGAAGGTGGACTAGCTATGCCAGATTTTAATCTGTATTATACAGCAATAGTCATCAAAGTGCTTGGTACTGGCAGAGGTTTAGAGTAGTGGATCAATGGAATAGATTAGGCACAGGAGACCCAGCAGTTAATGAATATAGTATTCTATTGTTCGATAAACCCAAAGACCCCAGTTTTGGAGATAATAATTAACTATTTGACAAAAACTGCTGGGCAAACTAGAATAAAATATGGCATAAACTATGCATAGACCATTATCTAACACCATATACCAAAAGCAAATCTAAATAGGCACATGATCTAGGTATAAAGGATGATACCATAAGCAATCTGGGGAAACAAGGAATAGTTTACCTGTCAGATTTGTGGAGAGGGGAAGATTTTAGGACCAAAGAAGAATTAGAGAGCATTATAAAATGCAAAACAGATAATTTTGATTACATTAAATTGAAAAGTTTCTGTACAAACAAAGCCAATGTAACCAAGATGAAGAGGGATGAGGGAAATTGGGAAAGAATTTTTACAACCTATGACTCTGACAAAGGATTCATTTCTAAAATATACAGACAATTGGGAGCCAAGATGGTGGAGTAGAAACAGCGCGTCAAAGCCACTCTCCCCCCAGATCACCTCCAAAATATGTAAAAGGTGACTCTGAACAACTTCTGGAGCCCCAATACCCACAGAATGACACAGAGAAGCTAACCTCCCACTGAGGACAGCCCAGCAGCCCTGCAGGAAGGACCAGTGCAGGGTTCTGGGAGTGGGCAGCACTCTGGGAGCCAGCACTGCAGCTCGCAGCACACAGAGAGCAGAGCCCAGGTCCACCTGAACAGTTTTAGCCCCAAGGTGGCCGGACCAGGAGCAGACTGGAGGGACCCCAGAACACCAGCAGCTGTGGCGATTCCAGAATTTTCAATATAGACATGCCTAGGAAAAAAATGAGAGGTTAGTTCCCTATGGACTTTGGGACCAGTATTTGGGGAATGAGTCGGCTTCCTCCCCTGGGGTCTAGAAACTGCTGAGGAGACACACCATTTTGTAGTTTTCAGAGGCAGCTCCAGCTCCTGGACTGTGAACTGTAGGGAGATCCACAAATCAGTCTTGGGGGGTAATCATCTTGCTTTAAACTCCCTGGATCTGGATTGTGATCTGGGGTGGAGGTCATGGATGGGTTTTTAGCTTGCCAGAAACAGAAGTTGTCCCCCACACGTTCGGAATGAAAATTCCCCTGTCTGGAGTCAGAGCCATACTGTGGCAACAAGCCCAAAAGTCAAGTAATTAGGTGGCAACATGCCAAGGCAAAGGAAACAAATTAAACAGCAAAATGCAACCTTATACTCCCACTTTGGGAGCAAAGAGGATCGAAGCATGGAACAGTCAGAGGACAGTGAGGTAAGAAATCCTGCTCCAAAAGGCCCAAAGGAAAATATGAGTGGTTACAGGCCATAGAGGACCTTAAGAAGGACTTTAAAAATCGAATAAGAAAAGTGGAGGAAAAATGGGAAGAGAAATGAGAAGGATGCAGGAAAAGTATGAAATGAGGGTCCACAGCCTGACTGAGCAAAATAACACCTTAAAAAATAGACTAACTCAAATGGCAAAAGAGGCTCAAATATGCAGTGAGGTGAAGAATGCCTTGAAAAGCTGAATTTTCCAGATGGAAAAAGAATCTCAAAAGTTCACTGAGGAGATTCATTCCCTCAGAGTTAGACTGGAGCAAATGGAAGCTAATGACTTTATACGAAATCAAGATGCTGTAAAGCAGATCAAAAAAAAATGAAAGATTAGAAGGCAATGTGAAATATCTCATGGGAAAAATCACTGACATGGAAAATAGATCCAGGAGAGATAATTTAAAAATTATTGGAATACCCAAAAGCCATGATCAAAGAAAGAACCTAGAAATCACCCTTCAAGAAATTCTCGGGGCTGCTAGGTGGTGCAGTGAATAGATCGCAGGCCCTGGAATCAGAAGGACCTGAGTTCGGAGCCAGCCTCAGACACTTAATCCACACGAACAAAAACCTAGCCGTGTAACCTTGGACAAGTTACTTAACCCCAATTGCCCTAAAGGGGCGGCTAGGTGGTGCAGTGAGTAAGAGCGCCGCCTCAGAGTTGGGATGACCCGAGATCAAATCCGGCCTCAAAAAATGAGCACCCACACATAAATAATGACTAGCCGTGTAACCTTGAGCAAGTTACTTAACCCCAATTGCTTTAAAAGAAAAAAAAAAGAAAAAAAATTCTCAAGGAAAATTGCCCTGATGTTTTAGATCCAGAGGGCAAAATAGAGGTTGAAAGACTCTACCAATCACCTCCTGAATAAGATCCCCAAAAGAAAACTCCTAGGAATATGATAGCCAGGTTCCTGAATCCCCAGATCAAGGAGAAAATGCTAAAAGAAGCCAGGAAGAAACAATTTCAATTGTGGAAATACAATGAGAATAGCTCAGGACCCGGCAGCTTCTACACTGAGGGATGAAAGGGCATGGAATATGATATTCCAGAGGGCAAAAAAGCTGGGACTGAACCCAAGGGTCACCTACCCAGCAAAAGTGAGTATTTTGTTTCAGGGGAAAATATGGTCATTCAGTGGAATAGAAGACTTTCAAGCATTCTTGAGGAAAATACCAGAGTTGAATTGAATATTTGACATCCAGACACAAGAAGCAAGAGATAACTGAGAAGGTAATCAGGGAAAAGAAAGTAAAAGGAACTTACCAAATTTGAACTATTTATATTCCTATATGGAAAAAACAATAACTGTAACTGATTAAATCTTTCTCAATATGAAAATAATGGAAGAAGGGTGTAGGGTCTTATGAATACATATGTGAATGTGTGTATATATGTTTACAGTTATATATGGATAGAGAGCATAGGTTGAATTTGTTGGGAAGGGAGGATACTCAAGGGGTGAAATTATGAGGTGAGAGAGGAAAGTGGCAAGAGGAGATGGAGAGAGACAGGGTAGGGTAAATTATCTCATGTGGAAGAAGCAAGTGGAAGAGGCTGCAAGGGAGGGGAAGAATAGGAAGGCAAAAATGCAAAACCACATTCTCATTGAATTTGATTCAGGGAGAGAATGACATACATACTAAATGGGATATCTCAACCTGCAACAGAATAGGGGGAACAGGGATGAGAGGAGGGATGATGGATGGGAGGGCATCCTTGGGGGGAGGGGAGGTTGGAAGTACCCACTATAGAAGAGGGACAGGATCATGTAGGGAATGGACCAAGTGGGGGGTGGGGATGAGTCGGAGGGAATTATAAGCATCCTTGTACAAGATATCTACTATGGTAATGTTTTACATAGCTAGACATGTACAACATATACTGTATTACTTATATTCCCAGAGGGAATGGGTGACAGGGGAGGAAGGGAATAGATCTGTAATTTGAAGTATTAAAATTAAATGTTTCAAATATATATATATATATATATATACTATTATTAATAGTCTTTTGCTTGTAATTGGGAGATAAGATGTGCAGGCATTGGAACACAGAGATTCACCTTCCTCTAATGGAAAAGTCGAAGGTGGTATGGGAGAAGATTTGGGAGAGAGCCGATTGGAGGAAGCGATATCTTGTGGGACTGCTATTCTGGGAGAGTTGATAAGGGAAAAACAGGGGGGGAAATAATTGTAACTCAAAATCTGTCAGAAATGAATGATGTAAAACAGAAGTTAATAAAGCATTTGTTTAAAAGAAAAAAAATAAATAAATGCAGCCGAGATGGGATGAATGGAAATAAATGGAAAAAATACAGAGAATTGAGTCAAATCTATAAGAATACAAGCTATTCCTCAATTGATAAATGGTCAAAGGATATGAACAGACAGTTTTCAGAGAAAGAAATTAAAGATATCTATAAGCATATGAAGAAATGCTCTAAATCACTATTGATTAGAGAGATGCAAATCAAAACAACTCTGAGATACCACATCTCTCCAGTCAGATTGGCAAAGATGACAAACTAGAAAATGACAAATTCTGGAGAGGATGTAGGCAAATTGGAACACTAATACATTGCTGATGGAGTTGTGAACTTATCCAACCATTCTGGAGAGCAATCTGGAATTATGTCCAAAGGGCTATAGTGAATTTCATACCCTTTGACCCAGCAATACCACTTCTAGGGTTATATCCCAAAGAGATCATATTAGTGCAAGGAAGACCCAAATGTACAAAAATATTTATCGCAGCTCTTTTTATGTTTGCAAAGAATGGGAAATTAAAGGGGTGCCCATCAATTAAGTAATGGTTAAACAAACTGTGGTATATGAATGTAATGGAATATTACTGTGCTATAAGAAACTCGGAGGAGACAAATTTCATATTTACCTGGAGAGGCTTATACAGACTGATGCTGAGACAGAAGAGTAGTATCAGAAGAAATTTGTATACAATCACAGACTCATCATATGTGTGATGACCAACTATGACTGACTGGACTATTTTCAGGAATGCAGTGATATAAGTCAATCCTGAAAGACTCATGGAGGAGAGAAATGCGACATCCAGAGAGATAACTAGAAAGAACTGAGCCTGAATCCTGATGGAAGCAAACTAATTGATCTTTTTCTTTTCATTGTTTGGTTTTATTTCTTCTTAACCATTTTTCATCCCACCTACTACAATATGTCTTTGTAATTGCACCAATATCTAATATGAATTTACTTCCAGATCCTATACTGGACTATATGCTGTGTTGGGGGGTGGGGGGAGGGAGGTAAAGGAAATTCGAAATTCAAAGAACTAAGGAATTGAATCTTGTTAACTGAAACTAAACTAATAAATTAATTTTAAAAAGAAAATCATCTGAAATGTTTTCTTTTTTTTATTTTCATTATGGTTTGCTACAAGTAAACTAATGTCCTTTCAACCCAAGAACTTGAGGAAGAATAACTAAGATTAACTAAGCTTTTCTCAAAGCCTCCAACTCTATCAAATACACACGGCTGACATGTAATTTACCATGAGAGTTAGCAATAGGAGGAGTGACAAAGAACAGAATCCATCACTTCCAAAAATATTGAGGACAAAAGAGAATTTTGTAAACTTCCAAGAATGAAAAATTTTGTGTTTCTTCCAGTTCCAAGGAATGCATAAAGTGTGTCTCTATAACTTGGAAACTTCTTTTGTTATGAGTTTCTAGGGGAAGGTAATATTTTTTAGGTAAATTTCATTTTGCCTTTGTCTTCCTAAAGCTTAGAACTGCATCTGACTTTGAATCATAACTACCACATGCCACAGAGACATTATAAAGTGTTAGGCACTTGATGCAAAAACACAGTTATCTGCTAGAGGACCTCACAAAACCTTCATGTATTGTACCAAATATCTTAAAACAGAAGCATTCATGTTTAATATACTTAGGTGTTTCTGAGTACTATAGAATCAATTTAGAGGATACAAAGGGAATAGATCTTTATTTTAAATCACTATCTACTTCATAAAAAGAGGATGATTTTTCAGTTTTCTATGAAGGTTGAACAGAATGCAGAAGAACAAAGTGATCAAAAGGCTTAGAACTACCAAGCACACAGACCATGCCAGACTGAGTCAATTATTTAGCAGAATCCAAGATGATTAGCTCTTATTGTGGCAGTTATGGTATCTTAGCACTGATAAAATTATATATATATATATATATACAAAGAGAGAGAGAGAGAGGTATATATATATATATATATATCAGCTACTCAGAACTTATGAGTGTGATTAAAAAGAATTATGTGAAATGGAAAGTAGTTGAAGGTTATAAAAAATATTATATGCACCAAGTGGTGTAGTACCCAAATACTTAGAGAAGAAGCTAAGGAAGTTAGCAAAAGAAGTAGATGGCAAAACTATACTAGTGAGGGGTTTCAACCTTCACCTCTATGAAGTCGATAAATCTAATCTCAAAATAAACAACAACAAAAAAATAAGGAAATGAAAAATAATTTTAGAGAAGGTAGACATGATAGACCTCTGAAGAAAATTGAAGGGAGATAAACAGGAATATACCTTCTTCTCAGCAGTACATGGCACATACACAAAAATTGATCATGTAGTAGGGCATAGAAACCTCATAATCTACTGCATAAAGGCAAAAACATTAAATGTATCCTTTTCAGATCATGATGAAATTAAAATTAGATATAATAACGACAGACTAAAAACTAATTGAAAAACTAAATAATCTAAGCATGAAGAATGAGTTGATAAATCAAGAAATAATAGAAACAACCAATAGCATCATCCAATAGAATGACAATAATGAGAAAATATACCAAAACTTGTTAGATGTAGCCAAAGCAGTTCTTAGGGGATGTTTTATATCTTTGAATACTTTCATGAATAAAATAGACAAAAAGGAGATCAAAGAATTGATCATGCAACTGAAAAAAGCTAGAAAAAATTTGGAGAACCTCAACTGAAGTCTAAATTAGAAATACTGAAAAACAAAGAAGACATAAAACAAATTGAAATGATGAAAATTATTGAACAGCTAAATAAAACTGAGCTGTTCTCATTAAAAAAAACATAAAATCTATAAACATTTAGTAAATTTGGTTTTTAAAAGTAAGAAGATAAATAAGTTGCCAGTATCAGAAATGAAAAGGGTGAATTTACCTCCAATGAAGAGGAAATTAAAAAGAATAATTAGCAATTATTGTGCCCAATTGTATTAACATAAATTTGCCTTTCTTAGTGAAATGGATGGATATTTACAAAAATATAAGTTGCCCAGATAAACTGAAGAGGAAGTAAATTACTTAAATAACCCAATCTCAGGAAAAGGAATAGCGGAAGCCATCAATGAAATCCCTAGGAAAAAATATCCAGGGCCAGATGGATTTACTAGAGAATTCTCTCAAACATTTAAAGAAAAATTGGTTCCAATACTATACAAACTATTTGGGGAAATTAGTGAAGGAGTCCTACCAAATTATTTTTATGACACAAATATGGTACTGATACCTATATCAGGAAGAGATAAAAGAGAAGAAGGAAATTATAGATAGATTTCTCTCATGAATATAGGTGTAAAAATTTTAAATAAAATATTAGTAAAAAGACTATAGCAATTTATAACAAAAATAAGATACTTTGATCAGGTAGGATTAATTCCAGGAATCAAAGGATGGTTTTTGTATTAGGAAACCATCAGTATATTTGATCATATCAATAATAAAACTAGCAGAAACCAAATGATTATCTCAATAGATGCAGAAAAGGCTTTCAACAAAATACAACTTACACTCTTGTTAAAAACACTAGAAAGTATAGAAATAAATGGAGTTTTCCTTAAAATAATAGGTAGCAACTATGTAAGGCCATCAGCAACTATTATATGTAATGGGGATAAGCTAGAAGCATTTTGAATAAGATCAGGGGTGAAAAAAGTGTGTCCACTATCACCCCTTTTATTCAATCTGGTACTAGAAATGTTAGCAGTACCAATTAGAGAAGAAAAAGGAATCAAATTAGGCAAGGAAGAGACCAAGATATCACTATTTGAAGATGATATGATGATATATTTAGAGAATACTAGAGAATCAAGTAAAAAAAAAACTACTTGAGACATTAAATACATTTGGCAAAGTTGGAAGATAGAAAAAATCCCACATAAATTGTAAGCATTTCTGTGTATTTCTAATGAAATCTAACAGCAAGAGATAGAAAGAGAATTCCCATTTAAAGTTTCTATAGACATTATAAAATATTTGGGAATCTACCTGCCAAAACAAACCCAGCACCTATATGGACATAATTACAAAACACTTTTCACACAAATAAAGTCAGATCTAACTAATTGGAAAATCATCAATTGGTCATGGCAGGCTCAAGGTAATATAATAGTAATGACAATTTTAAATAATTTTAAATGCATATTTAATGCCATACAAATCAATTTGCAAAAAATTACTTTATAAAGCTAGAAAAAAATAGTAACAAAACTCATTTGGAAGAATAAATGGTCTAGAACATCAAGGAAATTAATGAAAAGAAATGGTAGGGAAGGTCGCCTACATATATCAGATTTTTAATCTGTATTATGAAGGAGCATCTATCAAAACTACTTGGTGCTGGGGCAGCTAGGTGGTTCAGTGAATAGAGCGCTGGCCCTGGAGCCAGAAGGACCTGAGTTCGGAGCCGGCCTCAGACACTTAATCCACACAAACAAAAACCTAGCCATGTAACCTTGGGCAAGTTACTTAACCCCAATTGCCCTAAAGGGGCGGCTAGGTGGTGCAGTGAGTAAGAGTGCCGGCCTTGGAGTTGGGATGACCCGAGATCAAATCCGGCCTCAGAAAATGAGCACCCACACACAAATAATGACTTGCTCAATGTAACCTTGAGCAAGTTACTTAACCCCAATTGCTTAAAAAAAAAAAAAAACTACTTGGTGCTGGCTGAGGAATAGAGCAGTGGATCAACTGAATATGTTGGGTACATGAGACTCAGCAGTCAATGACTATAGTAATATACTGTTTGATAAACCAAAAGACCCCAGTTTTGGAAATAAAAACTCATTATTTGACAAAAACTGCTGAGAAAACTGGAATATAGTATGGCAGAACCTGGGTATAGACCATTATCTAAGACCAAAATCAAATCTGGATGCATTATCTAGGTATAAAGCCTGATACTGTAAGCCATCTAGGAAAGCAATGAATAGTTTACCTTTCAGATTTAGGGAGAGAGGAGGACTTTATAGCCAAAGAAGAATTAGAGAGCATTACAAAATGCAAAATGGATAATTTTGATTACATTAAAGTGAAAATCTTAGGTACAAAGCCAATGTAATTAAGATTAAGAGGAAAGTGGAAAACTGGGAAAGAATTTTACAACCAGTGACTCTGACAAAGGCTTCATTTCTAAAATATAAAGAATTGAGTCAAATCTATAAGAATACAAGTCATTCCCCAATTGATAAATGGCCAAAGGATATGAACAGGCAGTTTTCAGAGGAAGAAATTAAAGATCTCTATAAGCATATGAAAAATGCTCTAAATCAATACTGATTAGAGAAATGCAAATCAAAACAACTCTGAGGTAGCACATCTCACCAGTCATATTGGCTAAGATGACCAAACTGGAAAATGACAAATGCTGGAGAATATTTGGAAAAAAATGGAAGACTAATGCATTGTTGGTGGAGTTGTAAAGTGATTCAAACATTCTGGAGAACAATCTGGATCTATGCCCAAAGGGCTATAAATAATTTCATATGCTTTGACTCAGCTATACCACTTCTAGGGTTGTATCCCAAAAAGGTCATAGATGTGGGAGGAAGACCCAGATGTACAAAAATATTTATAGCGGCTCTATTTGTGGTGGCAAAGAACTGGAAATAAAGGGAATGCCCATCAATTGGGAAATGACTGAATAAATTGTGGTACATGATTATAATGGAATACTACTGTGCTATAAGAAATGTAGAGCAGGCAGACTTCATGATAATCTGGAGAGACTTATATAAACTGATGCTGAGTGAGAAGAACAGAACCAGGAGAAATCTGTACACAATCACAGACACAACACTTGTTTCATGAACAACTTTGATAGACTGGGCTCCTCTCAGCAATGTAAGGTAATAAGACAAATCCAAAAGTCTCATGATCAAAAGAGATATCCACATCCAGAGAAAGAGCTGCGGAGTCTGAATGCAGATTGAAGTAAAGTACTTGCTCTTTTTCTTTTTCGTCTGTTGTTTCCTCTTTCCCACTGCTCATTCCATCAGTTATAATCCTGTTTTGCAACCTAATTATTAATGTTAATATATCTGTAGATCCAATATTTGATTGCATGCTATCATCATTGAGGTGGGGAGAAGAGGAAGGGGGAAAAATTTGAAACTTCAGGGACAGTGGAACTGAATGTTTTAAACTAAAAGTAAATAAACAAATTAATTATAAAAATATTGAGAAGCAGAAATCATTATTTTACTGTGAAATAAAGAAGTTCATGCTTCTATCTCTATTTTATTTGTGTTAGATATAAAAATAAATGTACTTCTTCAACTGAAAATGTTTAAGTTACAATACCATCATCAGTCAATCTTCAGTACCCTCTTAAAGGGTTGTGGAAAATACACAGGCCATCCACCCCTCAGTCACAAGTAAGTTACAATTTTATCCATCTCTACTCAGTATCCACAGAGAGATATTTTCATCTTGACCTGAGGCAGGCTCTCAGCTTCCCTGGTTCCCCTTCCATGGTCAAAGTTCCTACCTTGATTCAGCAAACTGTCCCTTGGGTTCAAAGGCAGATAGATCCCAGGTCTTTGTCAAACTCTCCATGAAGTTCCTGTTATACACTGAAGCTCACAGTGTCCCTTCTACCTTTAAATCCTTTACAATCTCTGTTCCTGGGAAGCCAAGGCTTAACAAAGCCACAAACAGAAAAAACGTACTGACACCACATTCATGCTTCATCTGGCAGCTCTGGCTGGCCTTCAGAAACATTTGCCAGCTCTGGCTTTCCTCAAAAGCCTTCAGCAGAAATTTTAGCTGGTTTCCAGAATGAAAATGACTTCATCTACATACTCAAAATAAAAATCATTCTCTCCAGCTTGGGCCTCTCTTCCTAATCTTCCAGAACCTGGCTCCAAAAGACCTGAAATTGTAGCTAGAGCTTCTCCTTATATACCTATTAGCTCCTCCATGTTCTGCCCCTTCCTGTTACATCAGCAGCTTCCTGCTATGTCAGCAACAGGGATTCATACATTTTGCTTCTTAACAGAGGCTTGATTTCTTTCATTTCAAACTTGGTGCTAAGTACTTGTTAGCTTTGTACAAAGCAAAGGGATCAAATTACATTACTATTGCAGCTAGAAGCATTTCCAATACTTTTTGGGGGTGAAACAAAGATGTCCACTATCACCTTGTTATTCAATTTGGTACTAGAAATGTTAGCTGTAGCAATAAGAGAAAAAAAGAAATCAAATGCATTATATTGGGCAAAAAAGAGACTAAGCTATCATTCTTTGCAGATGATAGGATGATACACTTAGAAAATCCTAGAGAATCAAGTAAGAAATCTACTAGAGATAATAAATAAATTTAGCAAAGTTGCAGGATATAAAATAAACCAACATAAATTCTCAGCATTCCTATATATATATATATATATGTATATGTATATGTGTATATATGTATATATACACACACATATATATATACACACATATATATATACATATATATATATATATATATATATATATATATTATTTTTCAAAATGAATATAAACTTCTGGTTTACTTCATTCATTTCTGCCAGATTTTTAGTTACAATTTCTTCCCCATTTTCCCCATACACACCACCCCAGAATAGCAGTCCCATATGCCATTTCCACATGCAATCTGCTTTCTCCCATATATTCTCCCATACCTTCTTCAACTTTTCCATTAGGGCAAGGGGAATCTCTGTGCCACAATGCCTGCACATCTTATCTCCCAGTTATATGCAAAATGGTATTAATAATATATGTATATTCGAAATATTTAATTTTAAAAATTTGAATTCCAGATCCATTCCCTTCATCCCTTGTCACACACTCCCGCTGGGAACATAAGCAATCCAGTATATGTTGTACATGTACAGCTTTGCAAAATATTACCATAGTAGATATATTGTAAAAGACTGGCTATATTTCCCTCCCACCCATCCCACCACCCACCTGGTCCATTCCTTACTTTGAACCTGTCCATCTTCAAAAGTGGGTACTTCCAACCTCCCTTACACCCCAAATGCCCTCCCCTCCATCATCCTCCCTCTCATCCCCCTTCCCCCTACTCTTCTGCAGGGTGAGATATCCCATTTAATATGTATGACATTCTCTCCCTGAGCCAAATTCAATGAGAATATGGTTTTGCCTTTTGTCTCCCTGTTCTTGTCGTCCCTTGCATCTACTTCCCCTTGCCTCTTCTACATGAGATTGTTTACGCCCCTGTCTCTCCCCATCTCCTTTTGCCATATTCCTCTCTCACCTCTTAAATTTACCCCTTAAGTACCATCCCTTCCCACCAAATTTAACCTGAGCCCTCTATCCATGTATACCTCTAAACATATATACACACATTCACCTATGTATTCATATGGCCATATACCTGTCTTCAATTATTTTCATACTGAGAAATGTTTCTACAGTCACAGTTATTGTTTTTTTTCATATAGGAATGTAAATAGTTCAACTTAGAAAGTTCCTCTTGATTTCTTTTCCCTGTTTACCTAATCAAGTATCTTCTGCTCCTTGTGTGTGAATGTCAAATTTTCTATTGAACTCTGTTTTTTTTTTTCCTCAAGAATGCTTGAAAGTCCTCTATTCTACAGAATGACCATATTTTCCCCTGAAACAAGATTTTGTTTTTTTGTTTTTCCCCTGAAACAAGACCTCAGTTTTGCTGGGTAGGTAATTATTGGTTTTAATCCCAGCTCCATTGCTCTCCAAAATATCATATTCCATATAATTAGAACTTAGAAAGATGATTTCTAAGTTCTTTCTTTGACCATGGCTTTCAGGTAGTCCAATAATTTTTAAATTATCTCTCCTGGATCTATTTTCCAGGTCAGTGGTTTTTCCCATGAGATATTTCACATTGCCTTTTATTCTTTCATTTGTTTGGATCTGTTTAACAGCATCTTGATTTCTCATAAAGTCACTAGCTTCCATTTGCACAGTCGAATTCTGAAGGAATGATTTTCCTCAGTGAGCTTTTGAGATTTGTTTTCTATCTGGCAAATTTGACTTTTTAAGGCATTCTTCTCCTCATTGCCTTTTTGAGCCTCTTTTGCCACTTGATTTAGTCTATTTTAAGGTGTTATTTTCTTCATTCAGGCTGTTGACTCTCATTTCATACTTTTCCTACATCCTTCTCTTTTCTCTTCCTAATTTTTCCTCCACTTCTCTCTTTTGGTTTTTAAAATCCTTCCTAAGGTCCTCTATGGCCTGTTACCTGCTCATATTTTCATTTGGGGCTTTTGGTGCAGTATTTCTGATCTCACAGTCCTCCTCCTATTCCATGCTTCAATCCTCTTTGGCCCCAAAATAGGAGTCTAATGTTGAATTTTTCTGTTTGTTTTGTTTCCTTTGCCTAGGCATGTTGCCACTTAATTTATTGACTTTTGGGCTTGTTGCCACAATAGGACTCTGCCACCAGCCAGGGGAGCTTCTGTCCCAAATGTTGGGGTCTTCTCAATTGCCTGGGTTATTAGTTGGGTGGCCTCTGTGAAGCCTCCACAGGCTCTGGCAAGCTGGACACACACTCCAAGACCTCCACCCCACATTGCAATCCATATCCAGAAAGGGTAAAGCAAGAGTGATTACCCCCCAGACTGATTGCCAGATGCCCCTACAGTCTGTAGGCCAGGAGCAGAAGCTGCAACTGAAGCTGCAAATTGGCAGCTGTGCCACAGATCCTCAGCAGCTTCTCACCCCCAGGGGAAGAAGCTGATACCTTCCCAAATACAGGTCCCAAAGACTATAGGGCCCTAACCTCTCACTTTGTCCTAGGCATCTATGTGTTGATAATTCTGGAAAAGCCACAGCTGCTGGTGTTCTGGGGTCCCTCCAGCTGGCTGCTGGTCTGGCCGCCCTGGGGCTAAAACCTCTGACTCATGGGGTCCTGGGCTCAGCTCCCAGAGCTCTGTGCTGGCCACTCCCTGCTGGGCTGCTGGGTTGTACTCAACAGGAGTTAAGCTTCCCTGTGCTGTTCTGTGGGTTCTGGAGGTCCAGAGGTTGTTCAGAGTACCCCTTTAACATAATTTTGAAGTGGGGTGAGCTGGAGCACTGTGGAAGTGCTGTTTCTACTCCACCATCTTATTCTTATATATTTCTAACAAAGCCCAACAGCAAGAAATAGAAAGAGAAATTCCACTTAAAGTTACTGTAAACATTATAAAATATTTGGTAGTCTACCTGCCAAACAAACTCAGAGTCTATATGAACACAATTACAAAATATTTTCTCACAAATAAAATCAGATCTAAATAATCAGAAAAATATGAGTTATTCATGGTTATGACTAGCTAATATAATTATAATGACAATCTTACCTAAATTAATTAATTTGTTTATTGCCATACCAATAAAACTACCGAAAGTATTTTATAGAGTCAGAAAAAATGGTAAAAATATTATCTGGATGAACAAAAATTTCCAAATAAAAGGGAATTCATAAAATAAATGCCAGGGAAGGTGGCCCAGTCATAACAGATTTTAAACTGTATTATAAAGCAGCAGTAATCCAAACTATTTGGTACTGACTGAGGAATAGAGTAGTATGTAAGTGGAATACATTAGGTACACAGGAGATAGTAGACAATGAGTATAGCAATCTGCTATTTGATAAAACCAAAGACAACAGTTACTGGGATAAGAACTCACTATTTGGCAAAAACTACTGGGAAAACTGGAAAATACTATGTCAGAAACTGGGCAATATCTTATACCATATAACAAAATATTGTATAAATAGGTGCATGATCTAGCTATAAAGTTTGATACTTTAAGCAATCTGGGAGACAAATGAATAGTTTATGTATCAGATTAATGGAAAAGGGAAGAATCTATGTCCAAATAAAAAAAGAGAGAGCATTAAAAAATGCAAAATGGATAATTTTATTACATTAAATTGAAAAGTTTTGAAGAAACAAAAGTAATGTAATAAAAATTAGGAGGGAAGTGGGAAATTGGGAAAGAACTTTTTTACAATCAGCATCTCTGATAAAAGCCTTATCTCTAAGATATACAGATTGCTGAGTCAAACATATAAAAATACAAGTCATTCCCCAATTGATAAATAGTCAAAGTATATGAACAGGCAGTTTTCAGAGGAAGAGATTATAGATATCTATAATTGTGTGAAAAAATGTTCTAAATCACTATTGACTAGGTAATGCAACTAAAAATACCTCTGAGGTACCACATCCCACCTGTCAGATTGGCTAAGATGACAAAATAGGAAAATGATAAATGCTGGAGTGGATGTGGGAAAACTGCAACACTAAAGCATTGTTGATGGTGTTGGGGACCGATCCAGTCATTCTGGAAAGCATTTTGGATCTATGCCCAAAGATCTATAAAAATGTGCATATCAGTCGCCCCACTTCTAAGACTATAACACAAAGAGATCATACAAGTGGGGAAAAAAAAACTAATATGTACAAAATATTTAGAGCATCTCTTTTTGTGGTGGCAAATGATTGGAAATCCAGGGGAAGTCCTTCAACTGGGGAATGTCTAAACAAGTTGTGGTATATGAATGTAATTGAATTCTATTGTGCTATAAGAAATGAGGAGCAGGCAGACTTCTAAATAAACTGAAGAGTTTTATATAAACTGATGCTGAGTGAGGGGAATAGAAACAGGAGGACATTGTACAAAATTACAGATGTGATGACTAACTTTGATAGACTGTTCTCCCCTCCACAATGCAAGGCTATAAGACAACTCCAAGAGACTCAGGATAGAAAGAATTACAATCTCTGAATACAGATTGAAGCAAACAACCTGCTTTTTCTCTTTTTTGTTTTGTTCCTTCTTTCATGTTGTGGGTCATTCCATTGGCTGTAAGCCTTCTGTACAACATTACCAATATTTAATGTGAAGACATTTGTAGAATCTATATTGAATTGTATGCCACCTTTGGAGCAGAGGTGGGAGGACAAGAAGTGGGACAAAATTTGGACCTCATATGCTTGTGGAACTGAATATTGTAAACTGAAAGTAAATAAATAAATAAATAAAGAGATAGTGAAATGAGTGAATGATTAAATGAATGATTGGATGAATGAAAGAGTGAAAAAAAAGGAAAAAATTACAGCTTTAAAATAGACTGATCCAAGTGGCAAAAGAGATCCAAGAAGCCAATGAGGAGAATGATGCCTTAAAAAGCAGAATTGACCAAATAGTAAAGGAGGTCCAAAAGCTCACTGAAGAAAATAATCCCTCCATAATTACAATGGAGCAAATGAAAGCTAATGACTTTATCAGAAATAAAAAAAAAAATTATAAAACAGAACCTAAAGAATGAAAATATAATAGACAATGTGAAATATTTCATTAGAAAAACCAGTGACCTGGAAAATATATCTAGGAAAAATAATTTAAAAATTGCTGGACAACCTGAAAGCCATAGTCAAAAAACCTCAAAAATCTTCTTTCAGGAAATTATCAAGGAAATCTCTGATATTCTAGAACCAGACGAGACAGTAAAATAGAAATTGTAAGAATCCACTGATCAGGGGGTGGAGTCAAGATGGCAGAGTAGAAACAGCACTTCCACAGCCTCCAGCCCACACCACTTCAAAATCATGTAAAAGGGGACTCTGAACAACTTATGGAACTCCAGCACCCACAAAACGACACAGAGAAGCTAACCTCCCACTGAGGACAGCCCAGCAGCCCTGAAGGGAGTAGCCAGCACAGTGCTCTGGGAGCCAAGCCCAGGACCCCATGAGTCAGAGGTTCTAAATTTTTTAAATTAAATGTTTCATATATATATATATATATATATATATATATATATATATATATATATATATATATATATATATATATATATATATACTATCATTAATACTATTTTGCTTGTAATTGCGAGATAAGACGTGTAGGCATTGTGGCACAGAGATTCACCTTGCCCTAATGGTGAAGTCAAAGGGGGTATGGGAGAAGATATGGGAGAGAGCAGACTGGATGAGAGGATATCTTGTGGGACTGCTATTCTGGGGTGGTGGGTAGGGGGAAAATGGGGAAAATTGTAACTCAAAATCTGGTGGAAATGAATGATGTAAACCAGAAGTTAATGAAGCATTTGTTAAAAAAAAAGAAAAGAATCCACCAATCACCTTTTTAAAGACATCCCAAAGGGAAAACACCTAGGAATATTGTAGTCAAGTTCCAGAGTTTCCATGTCTAGGAGAAAATGTTCCAAGCAATCAGAAGGAAACAATTTGATTATTGTGGAAATAGAATCAGTATAACACAAGACCTAGTAGTTTCTACTTTAAGGGATCACAGGACTTTATAATATTTCTGAGGTCAGAGGAGCTAGGATTAAACTAAGAATCACCTACCAAGCAAAACTGAGTATAATACTTCTGGTGCAGGGGGATATTCAATGAAATAGGAGATTTTCAATCATTCTTGCTGAAAATACCAGTACCGAATAGTAAATTTGACTTTCAAATTCATAACTCAAGTGAAGCATGTGAAGGTAAACGAGAGAGATATTTTATGGTACTTATTAGAGTTGAACAGTTTACATTCCAACATGGAAAATATGATATTTGTAACTTAAGGGACTGATGAGGAAAGGGTAATAGGTTCTACCAGGATTCTGGTCACTATCAATGACCAGAAACCCTGAAATTCAGTCTGGAAAGAATTCACCAGGCTCAAGCAAACTTTGAAGCTGAGATTGTAAAAGATTATTTTTACGCTGTACAGCACAGTAGGCAAGTGTTCTTATGGAACCTGCAAACTTACAGAAATCACAGGTTTAGTTTTAAGGAGTAAAGACAGTAAATCAGGTGTCAATTATGCTAACTAGGTAAGTAAGGGTGGGATTAGGAAGGAGTTAAGTAGTGGTCATTGCTTAAAGGAACATGCACTTTTAATATCAACTGGGCAGGTGTATTGATCATAATTCACTGGGAGATAGCCAAGGGGGATTACCTAGAGGTGCGGTTTTAGTCCTGAAAAGTCACTAAGTCAGCCAGCAGTCAGGGCAAACTGAGAAGTGCCCAGGCTGCCACCCAACAGTGTCATGTTTGACAAGATGGATGGTGGGAACCAATGCTAACATAGACTCAGTATGGGTATAATTGGCGAAGGAGTTAACCTATAGATAGGGAGTTGAAGGACCATGGGTGCAGCAGGCCACTCTACTAGGGGAGATAATATTTACCTGAGTTAAAATGTCTATAGATAGTTTAGTGAAGGATTCATAGATAGCTTGTTGTTATTCCAAGCAGAGATAAAGAGTTCATAAATTGTTGCTGGACAGAGTGCTGGCAGGGGGAAGGGGCAGAGTTAATACTCTGAGGCTAGGGATCTGGAAATGTGATCTTACAGAATGGTTTTACAAATTGATTTCACAGACATAGATCCCAAGCACCCCTTTTACAAACTGATATTACCAACATAGACTGATGTTACAAACATAGATCCCAAGCACCCCATCAGTACATTTCTCAGTATTAGGGTAGCTGGAGGAGATAGATACATAGATGGACAGACAGATAGATAGATAGATGCCACAGGGTAAGTTGAATATGAAGGACTGATATCTTAAATATAAAATAAAGGGGTGAAAGAAAAATATATTGGAAAAAGAAGAAAGGGAGAGATATAATGGTGTAAATTATCTCATATAAAATAGGCTAGAAATAGCTGTCACAAAAGAGGGCAAGAGGGGGGATTTGATAGAGAATGAGTAAACCTTACTCTCATTGGATTTGGCTTTAGAAAGGAATAACATTCACATTCAGTTGGGTATCTTACCCTACAGGAGAGTAAGTGGGGAAAGAGATAAGGGTGAGGGGATTATAGAAACTCCCTTCTATAATTGCTAGATTGGGGCAGGGGATAGTCAGAAGCAAACACTTTTGAAAACGGACAGGGTCAAAAAAGAAAATACACTAAGTGGGGATTGGGATAGGATGGCAAATGAATGTAAAATTTTGTTTCTACATGCTACTGGCAAATAAGATATACAGGCAATGGGGTAGAGAAATATATCTTGCCTTAAAATAAGGGGTAAGGTGATAAGGGTGAGCATGATAGAAGGGAGGGCAGTCTGGAGGAATGGGCAATCAGAATGCACACATTCTTAGGGTGTGGAGGGGAGGGGAGAGATCTGGAGAATATTCCAAGCTCAAAATCTTGTGAAACTGAATGTTGAAAACTAAAAATTAATTAATTAATTAATCAATCAATTAATTAATTTAAAATAAATATATTTTTTTAAGAAGATAGTATGTAAGAATGGGATTTGTCTTTCTGTACCACCATTTTAAACGGTTTTCTCTTGGAAATCTTTTTCTCTTGGCAAAGGTTAAGTGGTCCCAATCTACAGTAAAATTCAACACTTGGGTGCAATTAATTAAGTACACAAATTTAGGATAGTATGATTATGGCTAGGTTTGTGGGAAAAACATCTAGGATGTTTTTGTAAGCAGTCATGCCAAAATGAGACAAAAGTGAGATATAATAGCCAAAAATGTTAATTTTCTTCTGGATTTCATTTAAAAAGAAAAATGTCCAGAATGAGGGAAGTGGTATTTCTAAGGTAGTCTTCCCAATTGGCAAAATGTGGGGCACTGTGTTCAGTTTTAAGCCCCATGATTTTGGAAAGGCACAGATAAGTTAAAATCTGTTCAGAAAATTACGACTAGCACCATTAATGAACTTAATCTTCTATCTATTTTTGATATATTTTATGCTTACTAATACGTGTACATGATAATTTCCAAAGTAATTTAAGCTGCTTAAGGGCAGGGACTATTATTATTATTATTGTTTTATTTCCCCAGGGTCATATATAATGCCTATCATACTGTATATTTGTAACAGTTTTTCCTACAACCAAACTGTTGTCCCATCTATCCTTCACACTTCAACTAGAATAATCTCCCAGGTATACTGATCTAGTGATAGGATTTCTCTGTTTAAAAATTTTCAGTAACTACTAAAGACTAAAGAAGAAAGATCATAATTCTTGGTCTGGCATTCAAGGTCTGAAAATCTGTCATTTAACTTCTTCTCCAGTCAGTACTGATCTGTATTTTCCATACTTGTTATGTCATAATCTACTATAACACACACCTTCATACTCCTAACTTATTGCTGGTGTTATTCCCTGTGCTTGGAATGCCTTATTATCTCCTATTTTGTCTATTAGCACCTAGGCAATGAAGTGGATAGAGCACTGAGCCTATAAAGAGAACATCTGAGCTCAAATCCCACTTTGAATATTTCCTAGTTCTGACACCTGAGGCAAAACATTAACCTTTGTTTACTGGTTTCCTTAACTCTAAAATGGGACAATACCACCTACTTCAGAGGGCTATTGTGAGAATCAAATGAAATTACACTTGTAAAGCATTTAGCACAGTCCTAGAATAAGCACAAATTCTTATTCCTTTCCCTTTCCTCCCTCTATTGAAATCCTGTCCACCCTTTAAAGTGGTAACAAACTCAAAAATTGAGAGCAACTGAACCATGATAAGGACAATTACAAGCTGAAAGATAACTTAAGAACCACATATTAATATTTTGTTACATATATTTTTTAATTTTTTAAATATTTCCCAATTATATATGTTAAGGTAATAAGATAATACTGTTTCCTAGAGCTAAGGCCCAATAAGCAAGCTGTGCCCTGAGCTTAGTATGACAGTCCTTTGTTCTCACCTTCTAAATGATCTCCCTCACTGACAGAATCACATCATCACTGCATTGCTTTGACCAGCATCAGGTGTTCTCTGAGCTCAGACAAGCATATGCAATATGCATGGTCATGTTCATGACACCCTTTTATGAATCAAACTTTATTTTTTTTTGCTGTTACCCTTTATTGTCAGGGATATACTTCACTGTGTAGCCATTGAAATAAGTTTGGAGATTTCCCCTCACTGCCTCAGGGTACACACACCCCCCCACTAGGTGTTGGGCTCAGGCATGTATCCTTCCATGTAAGCCATTTCCCTCACTTTGAAATTAAACTTCTGTTTTATTCCTGATTCTTCTATCTCAAGCCTGCTCTATTAACCCCTGGCCACCTATAGGTTAGAAGCCAGTTCTGTTCAGTTGACACATATCAAGATGGTTTGGGCAGTACTTGGCAGTGTTAAGTTGCAATTGTTTTGGGGACATCATGTTTGACATCTCTGCTTTAAATCATCCTCTGATTATTATATTGGATGATAATATTTTCCCTCTCATATAATATTACAAGTTTTATTCCTCTCAAAGTTATGTCACATTATTTTCTATTATAGGATGTGAGATAGGGACTGGACCTATGGTTTTATTAGTTTAGGAAACTGAAAGATTGGGAAACTCCCTATAACAATATCAAATAAATCCCCCACAGTTTATATTATGAGTTGCATGAGGCATTGATCATTTAAATTACTTGTTCAAGGTCAAACAATTGGAATGTTTCATATTTTGACTAAGATTCTTCTGGCTCCAGGCTAGCTTTATGTTCATTACCCTTTGCTTCCTGTTATGACCATTAGTCATGGTGCATAGCTGTTCTTGGTGGAGAGATTTTTAATTCCAACAACAAAAGAATAGCTTTCATGTTGACTGCTGAGTTTTTCATGAGGCCAAATGATATTTAGCCAATATAGAAACATTTTCCATTGGACTTGTGTTTGTTTGTGTGTGTGTATACATAACATGTATAATTGATATCATATTGTTTTCCTTCTGAAAGTATGCAGGAGTGAGGAGAAAGGGAAAAATTTGAAATCAACAATTATTTTGCATGTATGTTATTAACTGATATAGAATGAACAGGACCAGAAGAACATTAACAGGAACATTGTAATGATGATTAACTGTGAATGATTTCACCATTATCAGCAGTAAAATTATCCAAAATAATTTCAAGGCGTTTATAATGAAAATTGCTATCCACCTCCAGAGAAAGAACTCATAGAATCTGTATTGAGAATGAAGCATAATATTTTTCACTTTCTTTTTTTCTTTCTTTCACATAAGTAATATGGAAATATGTTTTGCATGAATGCACATGTATAACCTGTATCAAATTGCTTATTTTTCAGTGAGAGAAGAGGAGAAGGCAGAAGAAAAGGAATGTGAAACTCAGAATTTAAAAAAAGAGGGTGGCTATGTGGCACAGTGAATAGAGCACTCGTCCTGCAGTCAGGAGGACCTCAGTTCAAGTCCAGCCTCAAACACTTAACATTTACTAGCCATGTGACCTTGGCCAAGTCACCAATTGCCCTACCTTCCACCCTGCAAAAAAAAATGTTAAACATTGTTTCTCTATATGTAATTGGGAAAAAATAAAATGCTAATAAAATAAACAAAGAACAACTTTAAGATAAGAAAATAAAATGGATGCTAACTTATTTATAAATTGCATTTACCTATTAAATGATAAACTATGATTAAGGACTTTGTCTTATTAAAACATTGACATCTAACAGTGTTATTCCATTGCAGTTGGTGGTGGTGGTGGTGGGTAGGGTGGGTTGGGGGGCAGGGATGTTCAAGATGTTCAATCCATTTTTGTGAATTCTCAGGTTTAGAAACTGCTTCCACAAAAGCATTGGTTCTCATCTGTAACATATATATTTTTTGGAGGGGGAAAGGCAAGATAATTGGGGTTAAGTGATTTGCCCACATTCACACAGCCAATAAATGTATCAAGTGTCTGAGGTTGAATTTTAACTCAGATCCTCCTGACTCCAAGGACAGTGCTATATTCACTGCATCACCTGGCTACCTCATGTGACATATATTTTTAAAGGATTATCTGAGGATACTAGAATATTTAGTGATTTGTCAGAGGCAGAACTAGATCCTAAGTCATCCTGACTGGCCCTCAATCTAGTTTGTAATCATCCCTATATTTGAGTAAAAGAAAAGTATCTACGTATAACTGGATCTGTCCATGTTGAAATGGGGAAAAGGAGTCAAACACTTGCAATAATTTCTTTGGAAATTGTCATCTTGTCATTGAACAATAGGAAATAATGACAAATGCTCAGACAATGGATTGCTCCTGTGGAGACCCAATCCTATCAGTTTCCCTCAGTATCAGGAATTACAAGTTTGAGAGATTTTTTTTTTAAGTTTGAATATTTATCTGCATTAAAAGATATCTCAAAAGCATTTTAAATTGCATTAGCCATTGATAGATTTAAATTATTGTTTCATAGTGTATACGCAGTTTCATGGCCTATTAGTCATGAAGTGGGGTCATTTGATTTTTTTCTTCTCTTTGGCAACTTTATCACTCTGATTTGACCTGTAACAAGAATAGAGTTAACTGAAGCATCAAGGGAGACATCTCCTATCAGGCAAAGGAAAATCTAATTTTCCTCTCGAGAACAACTAAGATTCAGAACAATTGAAATAAAGCAAAAAATATCAGAAAGTCGGTAAGTCAAGAGAATAGTCAAGAAATTGAGCTAGGAAGATGGCTAGAAGAAAGAAAATAAAAGCATTCCTCACATTGGGAAAATAGAACAAGTAAGATTGTTGCAGCATAATTGGAATAGTAAAAAATGATAAAAAATTATGCAGCAAATAATCTCTGGACATAGTTATTACTCCATTTTTCTCCTCCCTTTAACTGACAAATTTCTAGAATAAGAAGTCCATGTTTACTCCTTCTGCTTCCTCTACTAAGCACTCCCATTTAAAGCCTATGAAATTGGTTTCCATACCAACTTATTTACTCAAGCTGTGCTCTCCAAAATCACTATATCCTCTTTTTTATTGCCAAAGCCATATTTAAGTATTTATGCTCCCTGATATCTCTTAGGATTTAACATCACTGAAGAACTTCAGTTGTTTTATCATAGTTTGAATTCTGAGACGCTACATATAGAAGGATTCACTTTTCCCTCTCTGAACACTTTTCACTTTGCTGTTTCCTGATCCTTCTTATGCTGCTGGTGTTCCCTACATGATCTTGTTTACTACCATAGCTTCAAGTATAACTTTTCTGCTAATAAAATTCAAATTTATTTCTCAATCCTCAATTTCTCTACAGCAGGAGTACCAAATTCAATTAGAGATGCATGCCCGCAGGTCATGTATTGACTTAGAAAACCAAAAATTAATCTATGGTGTATTATATTTTCATTTTGTTAGATATTTCCCAATTGTATTTTAGAAAAGTTTGGGCAGTACTCAGAAGGCCTCATTGGGTCTGTGTTTGACACCTCTGCTCTATGGAATTCCAAGTCTATATTCATAATTGTTTCTGTCAATTTTCACCAGAATCTACTACCTTCCCAAAACTTATTAGGTACAAAATGCATTTTGTCCCCTAATTTGTTCTCTCTCTGCCTCCATATCATTATGGCTTAAAGGGATGAATTATTATTTTTGGCACAGTGGATAGAACTCTAGACTATCAGTTTAAAAGACCTGAATTCAAATCCTGCATTAAACACTTACTAGGTTTGTGACACTTGAAAATTCATTTAATATCTCTCAGCTTCAGTTTCCTTGTTTTTAAGTTGGTGAAAATAATAGCACATACCTCACAGGGTTGCCGTGAGGATTGAATAATGTATGTAAAATACTTTGAAACCTAAAATCACTCTATAAATGACAGATACTTTTCTTGTTGTTATTCATGATCAGTTGTTATGTCTTTTCAATTCTAGTTCCACAATATATCTCAAGATATCATTCTTCACTTTCACTACTGCAAAAACCACCATACTTCAGGACCCCATCTTCTCTCACAATATATTAACATCTATGATGTGCCATCCTCACTCTAGTTTATTTACTTTCATTATTTTTTTTCCTTTTTTGGAGGGCAATTGGGGTTAAGTGACTTGCCCAAGGTCACATGGCTATTTTTTGTGTTAAGTGTCTGAAGCCAGATCTGAACCCAGGTCCTTCTGACTCCAGGGCCACTGCTCTACTTACTGCCCCACCTAGCTGCCCTTATTGTTGTTTTGTTTTGTTTTGTTTTTGTTTCTGTTTTGTTTTGTTTTAATCTATTTTCTTTCTAACTGGTCCCTTTCCCTGATGTATGAGTATTCTTCTTAATGAATTTCTCTGATTGCCCCATCTAAAACTTCCAGTAAATTCATATATTAAATTACACATCTTTTTTTATGTTGACTCTGGATTAGATTCTTGACTCATGATAGCTTGCAACACTTTTGAGCAATAATTTAAATAATTTTTCTAAATCTCCTCCATTTCCCTGACTGGCTTCCAATCTTCATGGTAATCTTTGCTTCATCTCCAGATCTTTCTCAAACAAATTCATCTACCATCCACAACTCCAATGCTAATAATATGGAAGAAACTGAGAAGACAGTTAAAACCCTTTTTCAATCTGTTTCCCATCTATCTTCCCAGATTGAATGCCTTCATTGACCACACATAGCTTCTAGTCTACTCTGCCTTCTGTGTATACAGCATCACACCTGACCTAATAACTCCCATGCAGATGTTTCTCCCCATCCCACAACTTAATCCTAGAATGTACTCCTTTCTTGGTCTTCTTCCAGAAACACCTAGTTTCATTCCAAAATCACTTCAAGTACTTTCTCCTACAAAGAACTTATTCTGACCCTCAAGAGCTTGCTACTGCAGTCCACCATCCAAATCTTATATATTATTTTGTATTTGCTTAATAAGTATTTAGAATATTGTTTTCTTTATGTTAGGACCTTCAATAGAAATATAATGCATATCAAAGACAAAATTTAAAATGATTATAAAATATAACATAAAAGTTATCAGACTTGTATGACAAATGACAAGGGATTTAGGTGCATGAAAACAAGATAACTTCCAGACAAATCATACCAAAGCATATATTAGAACAAATCATGCCATGTTTTGGTAACAATGGAAGCTTAACACATTGGAGAAACAAAGAACTACTAATTAGGTATTACTAAATTAGATTAAATTATCAATAACAAAAGATGTGCTAGAAAAATCCACAAAGTGTTCTTAACTTCTATTTTGACATTCCAGCCAATTGCTTATCAAATAATCACCTTTCATGACATTTCTTTGTTGTAACACCTCTTCTGGTGTACTTATTCTGTTGACCAACTCTCCTTTCCCACCATTCTCCTTTAAATTGTATTTTTTTCAACCAAAAGAATGAAATGAAAATGCATCGAAAATTGTACAAAGCTTTGGAAGTTGTTCTTACTTTTGGTTTCATCTAAATATTTTAATGTAATATCTCTATACAACTAATGTAATATCTCTATACAACCAAGAGAAACATGTGTAGGTGTTCATGGCATACATATTTTAACCATAGAAATGTTATATACATATCACACCTGTACAAACAGCTAAAATCAATTCCTATAATTTTATATCAACAAAAAAGGGAAAAAAAGAGAAGTACACTCCTTAATTAAAAATGGCACCGGGCTAACAAAGCCATACTACTTTCCAGTATGAGATTTTTTCTCCATTGCTGTAACTAAAACAGTTTTACATTCATTTCTCAACAAAAAGCTATGTGCAGTCCATACTGGAATATGGATAGGTAGATGGAAAGAGAGAGAGAGAGAGAGAGAGAGAGAGAGAGAGAGAGAGAGAGAGAAATGCAGATATATAGACAGATACAAACTATATTCTGTGTATGTATGTGTGTGTGTGTGTGTGTGTGTGTGTGTGTATATATATATATATATATATATATATATATATGTGTGTGTGTGTGTGTGTGTGTGTGTGTGTGTGTTTCTATTTATATTTATAAAAACATGCCTAAAACCCAAATATTTGTGTTTGGAGATTATTAGAGAAAAGTTCAAAAAATGATAAAAATATTTAACTTGTGCTATAAGCAGAAATCTGCCATTTTATGTTTGTAATACTGATAAACTACAGAAATTGTTTTTTTTTTTAATTTTTACTTTTTTGTTGCAAATTTTATTCATTCTGTAAGGGATCTGCTAGGTGGCACAGTGGCTCAAGCCCTGGACTTGGAAGTCATCTTCATGAGTTCAGATCTGGCCTCAACACTTAACAACTCTTTGACCCTGGGTATATCACTTAATCCTGTTTGCCACAGTTCCTCAATTGTAAAATGAGCTGGAGTAGAATATGACAAACCATTTTAGTATCTTTGGCAAAAACAAAAACAAACAAACCCCACAAATATGGGGTCACAAAGAGTCAGCTATGACAGGAATTAAACAACCACAACTCTTTCTGAGGAGTGGAAACCATGAAGATTGACATTTAGCTAATGGATAGTCAGGTTTAAAACACAAAATCTATTTTTTTTTTCTTTCCCAGTGACAACTCAACCTGAACATGGATCAAAGAGATTTAGTATTAGCCTGGGATTGGGATGAATTTGGAGCTAATTTGATTACAATTGCTCTTATATATTTTGAGATGTAATTTGGAATTATTTTTACAAATCATATTTATATTCTGGAAATACATTATTTTTTTTCATAGTAAGGGAAGGCTCCAAAGAGTAATATTATTTTTATGCAATTTGTCCATTTTCTTTTGTTTGTCAGGGGCAGGCCAACAGACCCAATTCATCAAATTATAATTTAGCATGTGCCCTAGTTGACAAAAGCTTTCTAAAATTTTTCTTTGAGCTTAAACAGTTAAAATTTAGGTTTCATATTTAAAAGTGGTTTATAGACAAGTGAAAAAAATTACAGTAAGTAGGACTGAGAACAAAGAGATGCAATGGAAATAGTCATACAATAGTTGGTAAGTTAGATAAAGTTCTATACTTTAATCACTTTTCCACAAAATTGAAGATATTTTGTCAACTTCCAGTATTAAGTGATTCTGTAATGAGTCAACTAATTGCTTAACCCTACAAATTAAATCTAATATTGACAAAACATCCATCTTCAAGTTTTCTTAACAAATATAAGAAAAAAGGCAAAATCATGAAACATTTGCATATTTTCAGAGTCTAAAACATACACAACCTTACTGGTAGATCCAGTGATATCAGTTCTCTTAGCTTTGTCTACTTCCGCAATATCTTCAAAAGCATTCAAAAGATCCACAAATTCACATTTTTTCACTTGCAGAGAACCTATGAAGATTGAAAACTAGAAAAAAATAAGCAAGCCCTCTAGCAACACAAAGTAAAACAGGGACCAAACTCTTACTTCCTTTTGCTTTTTTGTGTGTCAGTTGGTTAGAGAACACTAGATACAGATATAAGATATTCTGTCGACTGTCCGAGAACTTGACTTTCTGATTTCAATTTCAGACTCTCTTTAATGACTTTACCTACTTGTGCATAAAGATCTTCAAGTGTGCACCGCAGGTCTAACACCAGATTAATAAGTTTTGTTTACTCTTCCAATTCCACCAGATTCTCAGGGTTAACAGCATCCATGACACGATTCATCATCCTGGAATGTGAATGTACTCTTCAATATAGTATCCTTGATGTATATATTTCCAGGGTTTTTTTCCAAATGTTTTATTAATTTCTGGTTTATATCATTCATTTCTGCCAGATTTTGAGTTACAATTTTTCCCCATTTTCCCCTACCCATCACCCCAAAATACCAGTCCCAGAAGATATCCCCTCATATGCAATCTACTCTCTCTCATATGTTCTCCCATAGCCCCTTTGACTTTTCCATTAGGTCAAGGTGAATGTCTGTTCCCCAATGCCTATATATCTTATTTCCCAATTATATGTAAAATAATATTAATAATAGTATTCATATATATTTGAAACATTTAATTTTAAAACATTGAATTACAGATTCATTCCCTTCCTCTCTTTTCACCCACTCTTGCTGGGAAGATAAGCAATTCAGTATAGGTTGTAAATGTATATCTATTGAAAACATTATGATAGTAGATATATTGTAAAAGACTGGCTATATTTCCCTCCCACCTATAACACCCCCCATTCGGTCCATTACCTACTTTGATCCTGCCCCTTTTAAAAAGTGGGTGCTTCCAACTTCCCTTCCCCCTAGCATGCACTCCCTTCCATCATCCCCCCACTCATGCCCTATCCCCCTACTCTCCTGTAAGGTGAGATATCCCATTTATTATATATGTCATTCTCTCCCTGAGCCAAATTCAATGAGAATATGGTTTTGCCTATTTACCTTCCTGTTCTTCCCCTCCCTTGAAACCAGTTCCCCTTACCTCTTCTATATGAGATAGTTTACCCATTTCTGTCTCTTCCTATCTATTCTCATTATATTCTTCTCTCACCTCTTAATTTGACCTTTTAAGTATCAACCCTTCCTATTAAATTTGACCTGTACCCTCTATCTATGAATACCTGTAAACAGATATACATACATTCACATATGTGTTCATATGCCGACTTACCCTTCTTCAATTATTTTCATAATAAGAAAAGTTTCATCAGTCACAGTTATTATTTTTTCCATGTAGGAATGTAAAGAGTTCAACTTTGATAAGTTCCTTTTGATTTCTTTTCCCTGTTTACCTTCTCAAGCATCTCTTGCTTCTTGTGTTTGAATGTCCAATTTTCTGTTCAACCCTGATTTTTCCACAAGAATGCTTGAAAGTCCTCTACTCGGTTTTGCTGGGTATGTGATTCTCAGTTTTAATCCCAGCTCTTTTGCACTCTGGAATATAATATTCCATGCCCTTCCATCCAGGTCCTGTGCTATCCTGATTGTGTTTCCACAATGTTGAAATTGTTCATTCTGGCTGCTTGTAATATTCTCTCCTTGATCTGGGAATTCTGGAACCTGGCTACAATATTCTTAGTAGTTTTCTTTTGGGGATCTTTTTCAGGAGGTGATAGGTGAATCCTTTCAACCTCTATTTTGCCCTCTTGTTTTAAAATATCAATTTACCTTGAAAATATCATGAAAGATGATTTCTACATTCTTTCTCTGATCATGGCTTTCAGGTAGTCCAATAATTTTTAAATTGTCTCTCCTGGATCTATTTTCCAGGTCAGTGGTTTTTCCAATGAGATATTTCACATTACCTTCTATTCTTTCAATTGCTTGGATCTGTTTAACAGCATCTTGATTTCTCATAAAGTCATTAGCTTCCATTTGCTCCAGTCTAACTCTTAAGGAATGAATCTCCTCATTGAGCTTCTGAGATTCTTTTTCCATCGGGCAAATTTGTCTTTTTTAACACATTCTTCTCCTCATTACATTTTTGAGCCTCTTTTGCCATTTGAGTTAGTCTAATTTTTAAAAAAAAATGCTTTATTAACTTCTGTTTTACATCATTCATTTCCACCAGATTTTGAGTTACAATCATTTCCCCCCCGTTATTCCCCTACCCAACCTCCCAGAATAGCAGTCCCACAAGATATCTCTTCCTCCAATCTGCTCGCTTCCATATCTTCTCCCATACTCCCTTCGACTTTTCCATTAGAGGAAGGTGAATCTTTGCGTGCCAATGCCTGCACATCTTATCTCCCAATTATAAGCAAAAGAGTATTAATAATAGTATTTATATATATTTGAAACATTTAATGTTAAGACCTCGAATTTCAGATCCATTTCCTTCCTCTCTTGTCACCCATTCCCTCGGGAAGATAAGTAATTCAGTATATGTTGTACATGTCTAGCTTTGCAAAACATTATCATAGTAGATATATTGTACAAGGCTGCTTATAATTCCCTCCCACTCATCCCACCCCCCACCTGTTCCATTCCCTACATGATCCTCTCCCTCTTCTTTAGTGGGTACTTCCAACCTGCCCTCCCCCCAAGGATGCCCTCCCATCCATCATCCCTCCTCCCATCCCCCTTCCCCCTATTCTGCTGTAGGTTGAGATATCCCATTTAGTATGTAAGTCATTCTCTCCCTGAACCAAATTCAATGAGAATGTGGATTTGCCTTTTTTTTCCCTTCCTATTCTCCCCCTCCCTTGCAACCACTTCCCCTTGCTTCTCCTACATGAGATAGTTTATCCTACCCTGTATTTCTCCATCTCCTCTTGCCACTTCCCTCTCTCACCTCATAATTTCATCCCTTGAGGATTCTCCCTTCCCAACAAATTCAACCTATGCCCTCTATCCATATACACACACATTCACATATGTATTCATATGACCACACACCCTTCTTCCATTATTTTCATAGTGAGAAAGATATCATCAGTCACAGTTATTGCTTTTCCATATAGGAATGTAAATAGTTCAACTTTGATAAGTTCCTTTTGATTTCTTTTCCCTGATTACCTTCTCAGGCATCTCTTGCTTCTTGTGTCTGGATGTCAAATTTTCTATTCAATTCTGGTTTTTTCCTCAAGAATGCTTGAAAGTCCTCTATTCCACTGAATGACCATATTTTCCCCTGAAAAAAAATACTCAGTTTTGCTGGGTAGGTGACCCTTGGGTTCATTCCCAGCTCTTTTGCCCTCTGGAATATCATATTCCATGCCCTTCGATCCCTCAGTGTAGAAGCTGCCAGGTCCTGGGCTATTCTGATGGTGTTTCCACAATATTGAAATTGTTTCTTCCTGGCTGCTTGTAGTATTTTCTCCTTGATCTGGGGATTCTGGAACCTGGCTATAATATTCCTGGGAGTTTTCTTTTTGGGATCTTTTTCAGGAGGTGATCGGTGGATTCTTTCAACCTCTATTTTGCCCTCTGGATCTAAAACATCAGAGCAGTTTTCCTTGAGAATTTCTTGAAGGGTGATTTCTAGGTTCTTTCTTTGATCGTGGCTTTCAGGTAGTCCAATAATTTTTAAATTGTCTCTCCTGGATCTATTTTCCAGGTCAGTGGTTTTTCCCATGAGATATTTCACTTTGCCTTCTAATCTTTCATTTGTTTGGATCTGCTTAACAGCATCTTTATTTCTCATAAAGTCATTAGCTTCTATTTGCTCCAGGCTAACTCTGAAGGAATGAATCTCCTCAGTTAAGTTTTGAGATTCTTTTTCCATCTGGAAAATTTGACTTTTTAAGGCCTTCTTCTCCTCATTGCCCTTTTGGGTCTCCTTTGCCATTTGAGTTAGTCTCTTTTTTAAGGTGTTGTTTTCCTCAGTCAGGCTGTTGACCCTCATTTCATACTTTTCCTGCATCCTTCTCATTGCTCTTTCCAATTTTTCCTCCACTTCTCTTATTTGATTTTTAAAGTCCTTCTTAAAGTCCTCTATGGCCTGCAACCCGCTCATGTTTTCCCCTGGGGCCTTTGGAGCAGGACTTCTGACCTCACAGTCCTTTTCCCACTCTATGCCCCCAAAATAGGAGTCTAGGGTTGCATTTTTCTGTTTCCTTTGCCTTGGCATATTGCCTCTTGATTACCTGACTTTTGGGCTTGTTGCCACACTATGGCTTTAAGGCCAGATAGAGGAATTTTCGACCCGAACGTGTGGGGGGCAAATTCGGTTTCTGGCAAGCTGTAAACCCACCCATGACTTCCACCCTAGATCACAATCCAGATCCAGGGAGGTTAAAGCAAGAGCAATTACCCCTCCCCCCCAAGGCTGATCACTGGATCTCCCTACAATTAATTGCAAGCCAGGAGCTGGAGCTGCCTCTGAAAACTACAAAATGGTGTGTCTCCTGGGCAGCTTCTACCCCCCAAGGGAGGGAGCCGATGCATTCCCCAAAATGCGGGTCCCAAAGTCCTACACTAACCTCTTACTTTGTCCTAGCCATGTCTATGTTGATAATTCTGGAGTCGCCACAGCTGCTGGTGTTCTGGGCTTTCTCCAGCCAGCCACTGGCCCTGCAGCCCTGGGGCTAAAACCTCGGCTCACGCGGACCTGGGCTTGCTCGGCTCCTGCACTCTGCACGCTGCGCACTGCCTGCTCCCAGACTGCTACACTTGTCCTTCCTCCAGGGCTGCTGGGCTGTCCTCAGCGGGAGGTTAGCTTCTCTGCGTTGTTCTGTGGGTGCTGGGGCTTCAGAAGTTGTTCAGAGTCCCCTTTTACATAGTTTGGGGGGCATCTGGGGGCAGAGTGGCTTGGATGAGCTGTTTCTAATCCGCCATCTTGGCTCCGCCTGTCCTAATTTTTAAGGTGTTATTCTCTTCGGTCAGGCAGTTGACTCTCATTTCATACTTTTCTTGCATCTTCCTCATTTATCTTCGCAATTTTCCCCTACTTCTGTTATTTGCTTCTTAAGGTCCTCTATGGCCTGTAACCAGCTCGTATGTTTTATTTGGGTCTCCTCCTGTTCCATGCTTAGGTCTTCTTTACCCCCAAAATAGGAATAGAATGTTGAATTTTTCTGTTTATATTGTTTCCTTTGCTAGGCATGTTGTCACTCAATTACTTGACTTTTGGGCTTGTTGCCACAGTAGGACTCTGCCACCAGCCAGGGGAGCTTCTGTCCCAAACGCTGGGGAGGTCTCAGCTGCCTGAGGTACTGGTTGTCTTTTCTGAAGCCTCCACACACTCTGACAAGCTTGTCACACACCCCAAGATCTCTACCCCAGACCACAATCCAGTTCCAAGAAGGGTAAAGCATTAGTGATTACTCCCCAGACTGATCACTGGATTCCCCTACGGTCTCCAGGCCAGGAGCTGAAGCTGCAATGTGGCAATGTGGCACAAGCTGGGCTGGCTCCTCAGTGGCTTCTAGCCCCCGGGGGAAGAAGCTGACATGCTCTCCCAATTAGTCCCAAATTGTGACCTCTCACTTTGTCCTAGACATCTATGTGTTGATAATTCTGGAAATGCCACAGCTGCTGGTGTACTAGAGTCCCTCCAGCCAGCTGTTGGTCAGGCCGCCCTGGAGCTAAAAACTCCGACTCACACAGGCCTGGGCTCAGCTTTCAGAACACTGTGCTGGCCACTCCCTCCTGGGCTGCCAGGCCCTCCTCAGTGGGAGGTTAGCTTCTCTGTGTCATTTTTTGAGTGCTGGAGCTCTAGGGGTTGTTCAGAGTCCCAATATATATATGTGGTGTGGGCAGGAGTGCTGTGGAAGTGCTGTTTCTACTCTACTATCTTGGCTCCTCTCTCTTCCAGGGTTTTTTTTTTTTTGTTTTTTTTTTTGTTTTTCAGTCATGTGAAACAGAATTTTAATTAAGATCATTGATTTATTTTTTTCGCATCTTTATTTATAAGCTGTGGTTTGGCACACAGTGATTTGAATGACCTGTAACTGGGATAAAACACAAAACGAAGAGAAGTCTGTTTATGTATGTTTCTGAGAATATCTGAATCTGTGTCATATGAAAAGGGATTTGATGGTATGTGTGTAGATTTGTTCTGATTTGTAGACCGACTTCATGTTCTTTCTATAAAATTTATGCAGTACTTTTTGGTATTGTAGTGATTTCTTCTTTGAGCCAAGACTAAAGAAGATCAAGCTACAAAATCAAGGGTTGAACAAATGGAAGAACTGGCAGTCATGGCTTATTAGGACACATTATAGAAGTGACTGCAGCACAGCCCTCATCATTTAAGGCCATTCAGGGCACTACTCTACAGGACCAATACTGGAGCCAAACCTACCTGCATACGCTTTCAAATGCCGGAAGAACAATTTGTTTGATTTTCTGAGAGAGAAGAATCAGGTTCATTAAGAATGCAAGTGTTGTTTTCTCAATGGATTCTCACTGAAATAGTATGTAGAAAGGAGTGTGCAAGAGAACTAAAATGTTTTAGAACATAAGACAAGGGACTTATGTTTACTCCAAATAAAACTTATTTCTCTCTAATTGTAAAATAATTCATTGCTTTGTGAGGTATACAAGTAAGCAGTGGTGAAAGTGGTGCATCTGCAATACCAGCTGGTGCTAATGATTTCAATGCTTCCAAAAGATGTGGACTAGAGAACTTAACCAAGCATCTGAAAGGTTCTTCCCTTTCAGCCAAGATGCCGTTTTTGGAGTCTATTTTGAATTTGGTTTCAAGCTTATATTGTGCAAATTCTATTCTTGGTTGTACATAATCCCCAAAAGTTTTCTGTGTCACTCTTTGAATTCTTTCCTTCTCTTTCTTATTTTCATGAATGATCCTTGGATCCACTATTTCAGCCTCAGAGTTTCCTTCCTCTAAAGGTGTAAGGTAGTAAGTTTGAAAATCCTGATTATACTTTTTAAAAACAATAGCCTTAAGAGAATCCAGATATTGGCTTCAGAATTCCATTTGTCGAATCTTATGGTAATTTCCAGCAGTCATCAGTGCCTGCCAGAGCTCTGGAATGTACTTCTTAATACGGCAGTGAGAGATGAAGACAAAAGGAGTTTGGGAATGATACACCACATAGGTAGTTTTGTACTGGTTTGGTTTCATGTAAGGTGTTCCCCAGGCAACTCGAATCCATACTGAATTATCCTCACTGTCTCTGAAGCTGATATGCACATTTTTTAAGGCTCTTTGAAGAACTTTCTTAAAAGAATCTTTAAATTCTTCCATATCAAAAAGGTCAACTTCTTCATCTGGCTCTTTAGTCATTTTATAAACAATACAAAATTTCTTGATTTGGCAAGTTTGATGATCTAGGCTAGAGCAGCTCCTGCTTCCCGGGCGACATAAGCTTCGCAGAACGCGCCAGTGCAGGGTTCGTCCTACTTGCCTTCAAACTCCACCAATTGGAGGTTACGCAGTTTGCAAAGACCCGCCCCCACCGACGGTCAACCCGGAGTTGGCAAGTACCATGTATCCTGTGGTTAGGGGGAGTGGAAGAAACTACCAGAGTGCCGGTTCTTTTCTGCTTAGCGAGACGGCCATTTTAAACTTGAATATAGGTAGCTCCTGTTCTGGATAGACTCGTAGTTTTCTGGCTTCATGAAATGGAGAAATGGGAACTTTTGAACTTTGGGGAGCCGCACCACTTCCCCAGCGCCTCTCGTAAAGCCACCCCGGGCGGTGCGAGACTTACGTGAGGGCCACAGGCTCTTCCTCTTCCAGGGTTTTTACAAGAAACAAATGAGATATCTGTAAAATGCTTAGCATAATAGCACAGAGTAGCAACTTAATAAATGTTTGTTTCCTTCCCTTACCTTAAGGAAAACCTCTTAATGACTTAGACAACTCTAAGATTGCTAAGGTACAGAAGATATTCAAACTTCATTGAGGAGAGTTGTTGCCTTTAACAAAAAAAAAATCATAGGCCAGGAAAGCATTGACATGATAGCAATAAGTTTTATTCATAAAGGACTTTATGACCTGTCAGATACTTTCGACATATTACTTCCTTTAATCTTCACCCAGCACCACTCTGTGAGGAAGGGCCTATAATTGTCATTTTACAGGTGAGGAAAATGAGGCCTAAAGAGATAAAGTATCCTGGCCTCCCTCCCCACCCAAAAAAGATAGCGAGTCGCATTTTAACTCAGGTGCTCTGACTCCAAATGCAGTTGGGAGATCTTCAGAAACTCTGTTGCAGTTGACTTTCATTCAGTTTGTGCTTGATATGGAAAATATTACAGCCTGGGAGGAGAAGGAGGATCCAGGAGGTTAGAGGAGGAAAAGAAAGAAAAGAAGGAGCAGGAAGAGGAGAAGGAGGAAGGAGAAGAGGAGAAAAAAGAGGAGGAGGAGGAAAAGGAGAAGAAAAGGAGATGGAGGAGTAGGAAGAACATGAGAAAAAGTAGAAAGAATAGGTAGAAGAAGGAGAAGACAGAAAGGAGAAGACTGGCACTTCTCTCTTCAGCATGGTTTTGCCAAATCTATTGTTCTAGCCATCAAGGATCTAGGGAAGGACACTCTCTCTAGAATTTTACGATGATCTATATTACATTTTTCCTATGCATTTTCTGTTAAAGCAGTTCTGGAAAAATCTAACAATAGACAACTTTGTATTTTTTTTCTTCAATAATATATTCAATTATAGATAGATGTGGGCTGGAATTAGCTTGTGTCAGCTTAAAAGAACTGATTATTAAATTTTCATTGGGAACATTTGCACCTCAGAAATCAGTACATGTCCCGCCACCCTTGGAGTCAGAAGGACCTGAGTTCGGATCCGGCCTCAGACACTTAACCCACACATAAACAAAAACTTAGCCGTGTGACCTTGGGCAAGTTACTTAACCCCAATTGCCCTCCAAAAAGCAAAAAAAAAAAAAAAAAAAGAAAGAAATCAGTACGTATCAATCCTTGATCTATTGTTTTGCTGATTGTCTAAACCTAAGAACATTACAGAGAAAATGTTAATAATGCAGATTAAATTTAAAATTGCAACATTAAAACATTTTAGCCTCTGGGCAGCCATTTGTTAAACATTTAGCGCCACACCACTTACTATAGTATTCAATGCTGATCATTAAAATAGCCCATCCCCTTATCAGAATTAACAGCAGAGATGATGGAATCTAACTCAAGCAATAATTGCCTATTACAATATCCCAGACATTCAGCTTTGTCTGGTTAAATCTTTCTTAAGACTACCTCACAAAGTAGTTGTGCTATACATTTGCCTCTTTCACTGCTAGAAAGCAGTTGAAAACTTCTCTGTAACTTCTACCTAGTGGTTCTAATTTTACTCTCCTAAGTAAATAATAGTTTCTTTCTTGGCTTCACAATTAGGCAATTCATATAAGAAGCAACCATATAAATAGTAAAAATGAGGGGTTCTTAGAGTAGACAGAAACATCTATGAAGCATCCCTAGTAATCTTTTACTTAGATGCTGTGAAAATGGTTAAACCCTGTATTCCAAAATAAATATATTCTATCCTTTTAGAAAAAAAAATTGTATGTGCTCAATACGAATTTTGATTGTTAAATTTGCAATGTTAAATGGTGAAGTTAATATAAGGCTGCTAAATTCCTCCCACTTCATATTTCTTTTTTACCTCCTACCAGGAGTTTTGCAGTAGCTTTGAATCTGTAGTAGCATAAGATTATTGTACTTGCTGTCCTGCCTGATGAGATATCATTAGAATTGTTTGGCATGGAAGCTTCCACCCACACCCTGGACCACATGCTGTCCATGACTCACAAAGACGTATAATCCTTTCAGGGTAAATTACTAGTTGGGTCTTTCATTTTTCCCCAAGTATGTGTCAGCTTGGAAAAACACGCACACACATTTTCTAGAAAGTGGTATCCTCTAGACCTTAAATACATAAAGTTAAATGTGAAAACTCAATTATGAGTCACTAAAGTACACATTATAATCAAGAATTCATCCTAAAAGTATCTAATAACTAAGGGAAATGTGGGGACATATATAGAAACAAAACTCATATAGCCAAATAATAATATGTCATACTAAATATATTTTATACACCATGAAGCAAAGAACCATGCCTTATTTACCTTTTAAAAATTCATTTTCAATCCCTAGCGTTGTAAATTTCAGAAAATACAAGTAAATATTTAATTAGCATTTATATAACCCATTAAAGTTTGTGAAGTCTTTTAGAAATATTTTCTCATTTTATCCCTATAACACCCCCAAGCAGGAAGTGCTATTATTATACCTATTTTACAGATGAATAAACTGGGATTGACAGAAGCTAAGTGACTTGGTTCAGGGACACATAGCTAGTAAGTATCTGAGACAGAATTTAAACTCATGTCTTCCTGACCCCAAGTTAAGAAACTCTTTTCACTGAGCCAGCTAGCTATATTTAATAGCTAGCATCTATCTAGCAATTTATGAAATATGATCTCATTTGATCCTTATAACCACATTGGGAGATTTGTGCCTTTACCCATTTATAAGTAGAGAAACTGAGGCAGGCAATGGTTATTTTATATTGCTCCTGTTAATCATATAAAAGTATCACTTCCTTAAATATAGATGTTTCCAGAGAAATCAGGTCAAAGTATATGTGTAAAAAAAGGAGTAGAAAATGATTTACATGTACAAATGACTTTAATTTGTCATTATGCATCTGAAAGAACTATCTTTTCATGTCTTTGAGGAATATTAATAATCTAGTAAACATAGTGCATAGAGGAAACATGGTCTAAGACTCCTGAATCTAGAATCAGAGAACCTGAGTTTGAACTTCTATTACTCCAGTCTATCCTATAGAGCAGCCAAAGTAGTTTTCCTTAAGCACATATGTGATGGTGTGACTTCTGGATTTAACCAGCTCCAGTGACTACCATTGCCTCTTGGATAAAATCAATCAACATTTATTAAACACCTACTATGTTGCAGACACAGTAGTGTGGTGGCAAGCAAAATGGTACTTTGCTCCTTGTTTCAGCTATTCAAGTTCCTTTCAACTCTGCCTGTGATTCAGAGGTGGGAAGATTTTTCTGATGCAACAGAAAGGGTGGAACAGGAAGGAGCAGAGTCTGTAAAAGCAGGGGCATGAGCTGGGACCAAGAAGAACTGAGAGGGAAAAAAAATTTGTGGTGTCGGCATTCTGTTCATCTGTTCTGTCTGTGTTGATTTGTGTTTCTGTTACTTTGTCAGATGGAAGTCAGAATGTAAAGGGTTAAAAAGAGAGAAGAGAGAAAGTGGATGCATCTATTGTGGTGATCTATTTGAGGAGTTTAGCTCAAAGGGCAGAAGAGATATATGGTGATATTTGATGAGAATGGAAGGATCAAGTGAAGATTTTTTGCAGGATAGGCAAGACATAAGCATGTTTGTGAACAGTAAGAAATGAGCCCATAGTGAGGGAAAGGTTGAAAATTATGGGAAAAGAGTGTATGCCAGGCAGTCTATTGGAAGAGGCAGGATGGAACAAGATCACTTGAAAAGTAGAGATGTACTGTCTTTGGAAAGAGTAAGACCACTTCATTATGTGAGATGGGATGGAGGAGGAGAAAGTTGAAAAAGTGTCTGAGTGATAGGAGATGAAGAAGAGGGCAGAAGAGGAAGCCCACAGTGGAAGGCCTCAATTTTTTCTGTAGATTATGAAGCAAGTTTATCCTCTGAAAATTGTGGGGTGAGCAGATAGGAAGTATGAAAAGGTTTGGAAAAGCCACTAATATATTCTAGTTTTGAAATGTGAAGAACTGTTTTTAAATTCGTTGAGCCTCTGTTTTCACATCTGCTAAACTGAGGTAATAATGCATATGTTACTTCTGTCTTTCTACATATCAAAGCACTATGTAAATATTCTAATTTCTCAACAAGTATATTAGAAATTCTATGTTTAAGTGACTGTTATCCTACAAAGTGCATGGGGTATTTGGAGAAGACTAACACCACTGGCATGAGGGCTTCTGAGCCCTTTTCAGAACTGCTTACCCAACTTTAGTGTCCACCTTTCACCCACTTGTGGCCCCAAGAAACTGTAGCATCCTCATTGGCCACATTCCCATAAAACTGACTGAGCAGATGGGGCTAAACTAGGTTGATGGTAACTGATAGGACATAAACCTGTCAGTCAGTTAGGAATATGTCTATCCCATACATGTGAGAACTTCCCCTGGTGGAATGGGCAAATGAGAAATTTTTTCCCCAAGGGTCACAAAGGCAACTTAAGCAAGTACTGTGGAGATCTTAGAGCTTGGTTACACATTGAAGATGGTAAAGTCATCGACACGATCCAGGGCCATTGCTAGTTATTTTGACTTCTGTCTTGCCACAGGACTTTGATGATTCTGGAAGAGAGGGAGGATGACAACATTGTGCAACTCTGCCTCACTTCAATCCAATTCACAAACAAGTCAAGACATCACTCTGTGATGTCATTGGTACTCTTTGAATCAAAGAACAAAAAATAATAATCCTTCAAAGTAGTCACCTTGGGAGTCTATGCTTTTGTACTAGGGACCCCTACATAACTCCAAATATTTTTTTTCCTGTTCTTTTATACAATTGATCTTCAAAGCTGTCAGACAAGAAAACTGGTTTTATTATTATATTAGTTAGACTTTTTTGGAGGACCTTAAATGGTCTAATTAAGTTTGATAACCCATTTTATTTGCCAGACTTGGCTCAGAGCAATGTTTGGCCTTTATCCAGAGATAATTCCACCCTGAAATATGAAGATTTGATAGCAATGAGGATATTCAAATAAATATCCCACTGGCTGTGAATGCAACTCATATTATGCCTTGTCAATGGAAATGCAGGAAAAATATACATTGATAAATGAAGGAGACAAAACTTGTTTGGATAGGAAAGTTCTGGATTTTATTACTAATTGAGTTACAAAAAATGTTATACATTATTGTAGAAGGCAATCCTTTATTAAGGTACAGAGATGAACTAGACTAGAAAACTTTGAAGATCACTACACTCCAATAATACAATATTTTGTAAGTCTATACTGCATGGTAATTATGGAATTTCATTTCCAATTTTAAATAATTTATTTCTCCTTTCTCCATATATTTTAATTGTGGGTGAAGAGGAAAAGAAGAAAAAGGAACAATTAAGCCTATAAAGTTTTGTTTCCTGTAGATAGTTTACTAAAAATCTGTTATCCAACATTATATCATATAAATATTAATGAATGAATTTGAAGAGGTTTTATCATATTCACACATAGTCCACATAGCATTTATTGAAAGCCTACTATTTTCTAGGCACCGTGTTAAACACCACAAATATCACCTTCTATCCTTTTAATAACGTTATGATATAGGGGCGGCTAGGTGGCGCAGTGAATAGAGCGCCGGCCCTGGAATCAGAAGGACGTGAGTTCGGAGCCAGCCTCCGACACCTAATCCGCACAAACAAAAACCTAGCCGTGTAACCTTGGGCAAGTTACTTAACCCCAATTGCCCTAAAGGGGCGGCTAGGTGGCGCAGTGAGTAAGAGCGCTGGCCTCGGAGTTTGGATGACCCGAGATCAGATCCGGCCTCAGAAAATGAGCACCCACGCATAAATCAAATGACTAGCCGTGTAACCTTGAGCAAGTTACTTAACCCCAATTGCTTTTTAAAAAAAAAATAACCTTATGATATAGAGGGTATTATTAATTTCATTTTAGAGTTGGGAACATTGAGCCAGGTGGAATTTCAATCTTGTCCAAGGTCACACAGCTAGTGAGTATCTGAGGCAGGATTTGAACTCAGGTCTTCCTGACTTCAGGCCAAGTCCTCTATCTACTGCACCACCTAATGTTAGAGTAATAATTACAGATTAATTTCAGTCCACACCAAGCCTATAATCCCCCACATCACTTCATCTCCAATTGGTTGCACATTGTTATCATATGTGTTGTTCACCTTTACCATTATTTTATAGCTATGAGACATTCCTAGCAGTTGAGTGCTTCAAGTGTTCTTTCTGACCATCCTATTCTCAGATGTCATTGCATTCATTTATTCATAAAAGCAGTGAGAATAAGAGGAAGAGCAACATTACATAATAAAGAATTGAACTTGGGTGCATATCCTACTGTTTAGACATATTAGCTGGGTGACCATCAGCAAATTCTTTAATCTCTCTCTATCTTAGGCAATATTTTAAGATTGTAAGGCACAGAAGAGGCAGCTAATTGCATTGATGTGTATACATATATGTGCAAAACATGTCCTCAGGGAAAGAGTAGCTCACACAAATGAAATAGTACATCTCTTCCACCTACACACACACACACACACACACACACACATCCACACACTTGCATGCATGTACACAACATAGTAGCTGCTAGTAACATAAAAACAAATGTGAAAATTCTCCCTGCCCTAAATAAGCATATGGTCTGGTGAGATGATATAACATTTGCAAAGATAAAGAAGCACAAAAGAGAAAAATTGAAGTGGGATATAGCATTAATGATGAAAGGGAATTAAGAAAAAAAGACTTATCTGGGAGGTAGTAGTACCTGAGCTATGCTTTAAGGGATTATTTGTGGAAGGTGGGTTGCACAGTGGATGGATTCCAGGACCTGGATTTAGGAAGACTCATTTTCTTAAGTTCAAATCTGACTTCAGATATTGACTAGTTCTTGTGACCTTGGGCAACTCACTTAAATCTGTTTGTCTCAGTTTCCTCATCTATAAAAATGAGCTGCAGAATGAAATGGCAAACCATTCCGATATCTTTGGTAAGAAAACCCCAAATGAAGTCACAGAAAGTTGGACATCACTGAAATGACCAAATAACAAAATTACATAGATAATAAAACTTGGAGTTGAGGAGGCCATACATTGCAATATGATAGTCTACCAAAAAAAAAGGAGATTGTATGCTGAGTTTGGGGAACAACAAGTAGGTCACGTTGACTGGCAGTTAGGAAACATGAAGGGCAGTGATGAAGAATTAGTATAAAATGTCTTCAGGCTTCAGGACCATAAAATGTTAAATTGAGAAATTTATATTATATTCTAGTAACAAAATAGGGTTCCATACAGGATTTTGGAGATGGAAGTGGCATGGTCAAATTTATGCTTTATTACTATTCAGCAATTATCTACTATGTAGTTTGGATTCAGTCAAAGAGTCACACTGAGGACCTAAAGGGTTACATGTGGTCTCAAGGCAGTAGGTTCCCCACCCCTGATCTAGGTATTCTGCTGTAATGGGATAGTATAGTATATACTGGACTCCTAGTGAACAATATATGGGTTCAAATCTGCCTCAGACACATACTAGCTATCCTACCTTGGACAAATCATCTAATCACTCTGGGCCTCAGGCTACTTAAAAATAAGAGTGTTGATCTTGATAACCTCTAGAGAGGTTCCTAAATCTATAATACTATGTTCTTTCCCTCAATCCTAATCAGAGGTACTGTGTTATTCAAATTTAAGGCTGTGAAAGGAAACAAATATTTTGTTACATAACAGGGTTCCCAGGAATAGATCAGACCCCAGACTTTTTCAGGATTAGTTTCATTCAAAGTATTGCTGGCTCAGTAAAGTGGCCTATGGTCTCTTACTTGTTTTCCCCTGTGGACAACACTAAAAGCACATTAATACAAATAGCTCTTGGACTTTGGATGCTGTTTGCCACCTAATTGAACATTTCCTGGGAGGAATGGATGAATAGTCCCATAGAAGCCGCCAAGGACAAATGTAACATCTTAGAAAAGAGGCTAATTCTAATGCAAATACTGTAAATCTTTCTGAAATAAAAGATAGAAATTTACTGATTAATTTTGCATGTATTCTTTTCAGAAGATTATTAAAGATTTAGATACTTACCCTTGTCCTCCCTCCTAGAGTGCACTGACACTTGTAAGATGCACATTAGAGGGCAAGGCTCCAGCTGTCCAGAGTTATAGGGGCCATAAAACTGAAAAGGGCTCATTAGGAATAAGCAAATAGCCTACTAGGGATACCTTTAAAAGGCAATAAAATTGGATCATGATAGTATTTGTTATTGCCTTAATACATACATAAACTTATCTTCCTATTACTCTGGTTGATTCATCAGTTTCATAAGGAAATCTCAATTACTAAGGATTTTAAAATATTCAATTTAATTCAATCCAGTCCTGTTTTACTCAAAAAGCAATAAAGTTCATGAAGGATTTTCTTTTGAAAATAATTTTATTGGGGCAGCTAGGTGGCACAGTGAGTAGACCGTCAGCCCTGGAGTCAGAAGATCCTGAGTTCTGATCCGGCCTCAGACACTTAATGCACACAAACAAAAACCTAGCCATGTGACCTTGGGCAAGTTAATTAACCCCAATTACCCTCCAAAAACAGCCAAAAAATAATTTTATTATAATATTTCGTTTTTACATCATCTCCATTTTTCCTTCATACTTCTCTCTCTCCCTAACCCTAGTAACATCCCATAAAATGACTTAAAAAATAGAAAAAGAGGGAGGATAAGCTCAGCAAAACCAATCATCATGTTTTTGTTTTGTTTTGTTTGGGTTGGTTTTGAATCTGACCGTATATGTAATATTTCATACTGGTAGGCTTCTCATCTCTGAAAGGAAGATGGAAGGAAGAAAATTCTATCTCCTCTGTGGTCAAGCTTTCAGCAATTCTTTATTAAGTACAGCTACACTTTGCTGGGCACAAAGGGCACATAAAAGACAGAAAGATAGATAGATAGATAGATAGATAGATAGATAGATAGATAGAGAGATGGATAGATAGATAGATAGATGAGAGATATGTAAACAAATATACACACATGTATAGTCACTTTTTTCTTCCCCTCATTGAAGGGAAGAACATTATAAGAAACCCCCCCACACACACACGCACACACACACACACACACACACACACACAAGTACACACAAATATCTTTTAAGAAAAGCAAGAAACTCCAAATTTCCATAGTTAATGCTTATGTCTAATTCTTAGTGCTAAGAAGTAACCATGACAGAATATGGTGATTTTTTGTAGCAATTCTGGATGGACTCATTGAACTACCCTAAATCAAGTCACAGCCTTTCCCAGTATAATTTTTCACAAATGCTTGTGAAGCACTTCAGTGTTCTCTGAGGCAGGACACTAATTTAAGGAAATAGATTACTACAGCATTAGGATCTGTTGAAAGTGTGAGAGAGAATAGCATTTCGAAATTGAAGGCTACAAGGCATTTGAGTGAATGTTACATAAGCATTCCTCAGGTTTAGTTTAGAGTTGCATAATATGTTGGCCTCACCCACCTGTGATAGTTAATGTTTGTGTGCCTAATAACAGAAGAGTTGTGAGAACACTTCTGACTGTAATTTAAAGTAAAACTATTCATTTTGTTTTGTTTCCACAAAATAGTATTTTCAGAGAACCAGAAGACCAAGTCAAACTGACCATACCACCAAAAGGAAGGCATAATTTGCCTGGAGAGAACTTAAGAGCAATCTGCATCTAGATCCATGTCACTACACTAAGAAGACCAATTTTATTTATGTTAAAAATAGTGGCTTTAATTTTTGCAGATTAAGGTGTTAGAAACGGAGGATAATCATGAAACTTTGGTATATTAAATGAATATACAAATCTCAGCATAATCAAATACCCCGATTCTATTCAATCTGTTATTTCATCAATGTGAGTGGATAATCTTTCCATTTACACAGATAACAGTCTATCCATGCTTGTCATTCCATGTGAGTCTTGTCCTTGTCCTCCCATAAACAGATCATGAGAGTTATCTATTCAGCATGCTGGGGGACTTCTTCATATTCTCTTAAACCAAAAATATGTTTAATAACTATCCCTCTTTCATGCTAAAGAACAGGTAATATGTTGCTTGTTTTATTGGGGTGAGGTGGTGGTGGGGATATATTGAAATTTATGTATGCAGAGTTTATTTTGGAAATATGCCTGGGGGTGACTAGGTGGCACAATGAATAGAGCACTGGCCCTGAAGTCAGGAAGACTTGAGTTCAAATCTGGCCTCAAACACTTAACTCACTTACTAGCCATGTGACTTAGGGTCACTTAACCTGAATTACCCTCCATAAACAAAACAAAACAAACAAAAAAAGCAAAAGAAATATCCCTGAAAATATATGAGTATCAGGTTTTTAAGGTTTTGAACATATAATCTACATGACTACAAGAAGTAACCAGATACTTGATACAGACAAAATTAATTCTCATTTTCCTGAGTTATAAGGGATATGTATGAATATTAATTTAATTCATATAAGTGATGCTGAGTTTCATTAGACTGGGGGGGGGGGAACAGTTTCTTTGGAATGATGGGAATTGCATTTAAATCTTGCCCCCATTACTTATTTTCTGTTTGACCCTAGACAGATCATTTTGGACCTTACATTTCCTCATCTTCAAAATGAGAAAATAGGATTAGGTAGTTTGGTTTTCTTAGATCCTTTCTAGCCTTAAATCTATTTTGGTATGATCCTGAGTTGACCATTCCATGTAAGGTGCTGGAGAAGCTTTAAGCCCTATTCTGCCTCTGTAAAAGTGCCTGGAGGCTAATCATTGAAATATATGATTTTTGAATGAGATGAAAATACTTAGAAAAATGCCAAGCTAAGTTCAAGTAAAACAGGATGACCCTTTATGGACTGAAGAGACCATGCCTTATCTTACCTTTGGATTTCTATTATGTAGCACGTGTCTCAGCACATGGAAGTCTTTAATAAATATATACAGAATTGCTTTAAAGTTTTCTTAATATGAAATATTAGAAATATTTCAGCACATTATTATTTTAGATAGCTATAATAGCCCATGTGTATTTCCTAAAATATTGTCTTATTGAAGCTTATCAACTACTCACACAATTGAATGTTCTAATAGATACCTGAGATAAGCAGTAGCAGCAATGTCTTTCCCATTAAATTATTTTCTTCCTATCAGGCAAAAGTTAAATGACTTACAATGATTTCATTTGTTTGTATCTCTGAATTACCATCTTCTCAATTAATATTTCTTTTTACAGATTCTTAGTCAGTAACTGAATGTTTCTCAAAATATTTTTATCCTGGTGAATACCTCCTCAGCCCTTCTACTAAGACACTATATTTTATTTCTCTTTGCAGCATTCATCTGTGGACAACTTCCATCTGAAACAGTAGTGGCATAGGGAATCAACAAGGTACTCAAATAATTATTAGTCTGAATAATGAGAAATGATAAATTGCAAATGGGAAACCCTATGTTGTCTTATTAGAACCTTAAAAATTCAACTTTAGGATGGCTGAGTAGAAATAACATTTCCAAGGTGCTCTCCCACCAGGCCACTACCAAATCATGTAAAAGGGGACTCTGAACAACTTCTGGAGCCATAAAACCCACAGAACAACACAGAGAAGCTAACCTCCCTCTGAGGATAGCCCAGCAGCCCTGCAGGGAGGGCCAGCATAGCGCTCTGGAAGTCCACAGCCCAGCATGGAGAGCAGAGCTCAGGTCTGCTTGAGCAGTGGTTTTAGCCCCAGGGTGGCCAGGCCAACAGCTGGCTGAAGGGACCCCAGACCACCAGCAGTGTTGGTGATTCCAGAATTATCAATACAGACATGCCTAGGACAAAGTAAGAGGTTAGTGCCCTACCAGTATTTGGGGAACAAGTCCACTTTCTCCCCTGGGGGCTAGAAGACACTGAGGAGACACTGTACACACTCACCATTTTGCAGCTTCAGTGGCAGCATCAGCTCCTGGCCTGCTAACTGTGGGGAGATCCAGCAATCAGTCTTGGAGGTTGATCACTCTTGCTTTAATGTGCTTGGATCTAGATTGTTATCTGGGGGGAAGTCTGGGGTCAGTATCCAACTTGCCAGAACCAGAACTTGTGAAGATCCCAATGTTTGAAATGGAAGCTCCCCTGCCTGGTGGCAGAGTCCTACTGTGGCAACAAGTCCAAAAGGCAAGTAATTAAGTGGCAACACGCCTAGGCAAAGGAAACAAAATAAACAGAAAAATGCAAAATTAGACTCCTATTTGGGGAGCAAAGAGGATTGAAGCAGGGAATAGGAGGAAAACTGTGAGGTCAGAAACCCTGCTCCGAAAGCCCCAAAGGAAAAGATGGGTGGGTTAATGGCCATAGAGGACCTTAAGAAGGAAATAAGAGAAGTGGAGGAAAAATTGGGAAGAGAAATGAGAAGGATGCAAGAAAAGTATGAAATGAGAGTCAACAGCTTGACTGAGGAAAATAACACCCTAAAAAATAGACTAACTCAAATGGCAAAGGAGGCCCAAAGGGGCAATGAGGAGAAGAATGCCTTAAAAAGCCAAATTTGCCAGATGGAAAAAGAATCTCAAAAGCTCACTGAGGAGATTCATTCCTTCAGAGTTAGACTTGAGCAAATGGAGGGTAATGACTTTATGAGAAATCAAGATGCTGTTAAACAGAACCAAACAAATTGAAAGAATAGATGGCAAAGTGAGATATCTCATGGGAAAAACCACTGACCTGGAAAATAGATTGAGGAGAGATACTTTAAAAATTATTGGACTACCTGAAAGCCATGATCAAGGAAAGAACCTAGAAATCACCCTTCAACAAAATCTCAAGGAAAATTGCCCTGATGTTATAGACCCAGAGGGCAAAATAGAGGTTGAAAGAATCCACAGATCACTTCCTTAAAAAGGTCCCAAAAAGAAAACTCCCAGGAATATTATAGCCAGGTTCCAGAATCCCCAGATCAAGGAGAAAATACTACAAGCAGCAAGGAAGAAACAATTTCAATATTGTGGAAACACAATCAGAATAGCACAGGACCTGGCAGCTTCTACATTGATGGATCGAAGGGCATGGAATATGATATTCCAGAGGGCAAAAGACCTGGGATTGAACCCAAGGGTCACCTACCCAGCAAAAGTGAGTATTTCATTTCAGAGGAAAATATGGTCATTCAGTGGAATAGAGGACTTTCAAGAATTCTTAAGGAAAAAAACAGAGTTGAATAGAAAATTTGACATCCAGGCACAAGAAGCAAGAGATGCCTGAGAAGGTAATCAGGGAAAAGAAATCAAAAGGAACTTATCAAAGTTGAACTATTTACATTCCTACATGGAAAAACAATAACTGCGACTGATGAAACCTTTCTCAGTATGAAAATAATTGAAGAAGGGTATATGGGCTTATAAATACATATGTGAATGTGTGTATATATGTTTACATTTATACATGGACAGAGGCATTAGGTTGAATTTGGTGGGAAGGGATGATACTTAAGGGGTGAAGTTATGAGGTGATAGAGGAAAGTGGCAAGAGGAGATGGGGAGAGACAGGGTAGGGTAAACTATCTCATGTAGAAGAAACAAGGCTAAGTGGCTCCAGGGGAGGGGAAGAACAGAAAGGTAAAAAGGCAAAACCATATTCTCATTGAATCTGGATTGGGGAGTGAATGAAATACATATTAAATGGGATATCTCACCCTACTGGAGAGTAGGGGGAAGCAGGATGAGAGGGGGGATGATGGAGTAGAAGGCCTTCTGGGGAAGGGGAGGTCGGAAGTACCCCCTATCAAAGAGGGACAGGATCAAAGTAGGGAATGGACCAGGTGGGGGTGGGATAGGTGGGAGGGAATTATAAGCAGCCTTCTTTTACAAAATATCTAATATGGTAATGTTTTGCATAGCTATTCATGTACAACACATACTGAATTGCTTGTCTTCCCAGAGGGAATGGGTGACAAGGGAGGAAAGGAATGGATCTGAAATTCAAGGTTTTAAAATTAAATGTTTCAAATATATATAAATATTACTATTAATACTATTTTGCATGTAATTGGGAGATAAGATGTTTAGGCATTGGGGCACAGAGACTCACCTTGACCTAATAGTAAAGTCAAAAGGGGTATGGGAAAAGATATGGGAGAGAGCAGATTGGATGAGGGATATCTTGTGGGACTGTTATTCTGGGGTGGTGGGTAGGGGAAAAATGGGGAAAAATTGTAACAAAATCTGGTGGAAATGAATGATGTAAACCAGAAATTTATAAAGCATTTGTTTAAAAAAATGCCCCAGGAGGGGAGGAACAACTCAAAAAAATATTCAACTTTATCTTTTTTTCCCTAGAATGAGCTTGAAGAAATTTAAATCCTGGAGGTGGAGCCAACATGGTAGAGGAAAACCAGGAACATGCCTGAGTTTCCCCTCCAATGACCTCCAAGACCTGTGAAAAAATGACAGTAAACAAATTTTAGTGCTACAGAACCCACAAAGTGAAATAGAGAAACAAATCTCCCATTCAAGGCAGCAGGTCAGGCCAACAGGAAGAGTATCTCACAGGGCAGAGAGCTAGCCCAGACCAGTGGCACAGACTGGCCAGAATTTTAGGGAAGGGAATCATTAGCAGCTCTGGTGGTTTCCAGACTACTCAACCCCCCAAAAACATATATAAGTAAAAGATCAGTGGAGAATCTCTTTTGGAACTGGGTAAGAGAAAAGCTCTGTCTGGCCCCTACCCCTGCAGCAGCAGAGGTGGCCCCAGATTCTGTGGTAACGGCAGCAGCATCAGCAGTGGCTCCTTCTGGAAATCCAGGTCCACAGATGGTGGGGCATTCAAGCAGCTGATCAGAGGGTAATTTCAAGAATCTCTTTCTTGGTTCTGAGGCAAGATTCTTTTCCTTTAGCCTACTTACATTTACATCTCAGTCTTGGGTGGTGGTGCTGGGGTGAGGAGGAGCACTGGTATGGCAGAGCTTGTGTTGGCTGTGCAGAGAGAGTACTCCTCACAGTTCTGAAACAGGTGCCTAGAAGTAGGTCTGACAACAGCTGCAGAAAACCACAGAAAGTTGGGACACATCACTCTCCACTCTGGAAGCAGAATTCTACTGAAGCAAAGAGTTCAAATGTCAAATAACTGGCTGAGAAAATGAACAAACATGGGAAAAGAAATCAGACCACAGAATCCATCTTTGATGACAAAGAATAACAAAACATAGAACCAGGAGAAGACAACAAAGTCAAAACTGCTACACCAAAAGCCTCCAATAAAAATATGAGCTAGTCACAGGCCACGGAGGAACTCAAGAAAGATTCTGAAAATCAAGTAAGAGAAGTAGAGGAAAAATTTGGAAAAGAAATGAGAATGAGTCAAGGGAATAATGAAAAACCAGCCAACAGCCTGCTTAAACACCTTAAAAATATAGTCTATCTCAATGGGAAAAAGAGGTCCAAAAAGCCAGTGATGAGAAGAATGTCTTAAAAATCAGAATTGGCCAGATTGAAAAGGAATTTAAAAAGCTCAGTAGAGAAAATAATTCCTTTAAAATGAGATTATTCCTAATGGAAGCTAATGAATTTATTAGAAATCAAGATATTAAAAAAAAAAACAGATCGAAAGGAGTGAAAAATAGAAGGCAATGTGAAACATCTCATTGGAAAACCACTGCCCTGGAAAATAGGTACAGGAGAAATAATTTAAATTTTTGGCTATATAAAAACCATAATCATAAAAAAGCCCAGCTGTCATCTTTCAAGAAATTATAAAAGAAAAATGCTCTGATATTCAAGAACCAGAGAGCAAAACAGAAATCGAAAGAATTAACCTCTTACTCTTGAAAAAAGATTCCACAAAGGAAAATTCCTAGGAATATTATAGCCAAATTCTAAAGTTCTCAGGTCAAGGAGGAAATATTATAAGGATTAAGGAAGAAACAATTTGAAAATTGTAGAAACACAATCAGGATAACACCAAATCTGGAAGCTTCTACTTTAAGAGATTGAAGGGCTTGGAATATATTTCAGAGGTCAAAGGGATTAGGATTAAAACCAAAATCATGTACCCAGGAAAACTGAGTATAATATTCAGGGAAAATATGGTCACACAATGAAATAGAGGACTTTCAAGCATTCTTGATGAAAAGACCAGAGGTGAGCAGAAAATTTGACTTTCAAATATGAGAAGCATGACAAGGTAAACAGGATAGAGAAATCATAAGGATTTTATTCAAGTTGAACTATTTACATTCCTATATGGAAAGATAACACTTTTATCAGTGTAAGGATAGTTGAAGGCAATATATATGTAAGAAAAATATAAATATGTAGATATAGATAAATATGTATAGGTAGGTATATGTATGTGTATGTACATGTATACAGAGACAGAGTGCACAGGGTGAATTGAATGTAAAGGGATGATATCTAAAAATAAATTTAAGAGGTGAGAGGGGAATATATTGGGAGAAGAGAGTTAGAGATCTAATTGGGTAGATTATCTCATATGAAGGAAGCAGGAGAAGGTAGTTACAATGGAGGGGAAGTACAGAAAACTGAAAAGGAATGATTCAATTTTACTTTTATTGGATTTGGGTTAAGGAGGGAGTAATAAAACACTCAACTAGGTATCTTATCCGACAGGAAAGTAGAGAGGAAGGGGATAAGAGGGAGGATGAGAGAAGAGAGGGTAGATTGGGGAAGAGGGTAGTTAGAAACAAACCCTTTTGAAAACAGACAGGGTCAAAGGAGAAAATAGAATAAATGGGGATGGGATAGGATGGAGGGAAATATACCTAGTTTTTGACAAAGTTACTATGGAAATATTTTGCATAACTGCACATGTATAACCTATATTGAATTTCTTCTCTTCCCAGTGGTGAGGAAAGGAGAAAAGAGAGAATCTGGACCTCAAAATTTAAAAGCAAATTTTCAAAAATTGCTTTTAAATGTAATCAGGAAATAAGATATACAGGCAAAGGGGTATAAAAAATTCATCTTGCCCTACAAGAAATTAAAGTGGTGGGGGTGTATACAGGAGATACTAGAGAGGGTAGATTGGGGGAAGGAGTATTTGGTATGCTTGCCATCTTTGGGTGGGGCTAGGTGAGAGATGGGGAGAAAATTTGAAAATCAAAATCTTGTGAAATGAATGTTGAAAACTAAAAATAAATAAATTTAAGAACAATTTCTTAGTTTTTTAAAAAAATTAAGTATTTTCCACCTTCTGAGTCAAAATTGTGAGTAATCTTGGGAAAATTTAGTAATCATTTCTATAGTATATACTTATACACTAAAAGATATATAAACCTGACATAACCTGAGTCTTTCAGAAATGATCATAATTACAACCATTGAATTCTTAAGAAAGTCCATACTTTTCAAATATTGTACATTTTGGCTCTTTTCCTTTAGGCAGAACTTATTGTAGTAGCATCCACAAAATGACAAAGCCTTATCAGAAGATAAATTTACATATATTAAATCAAATCAACTTATTTGGAGGGTCTGAAGGGGAAAAAATGCTTCTATTCAATCATGAATATAGGTTAAGGATTTAAAATGGACTCCTTCTTAACGAGTAGCCATTACAAGGCTATTGGGAAACTCAGTCCTCTTTGTGAGATGGCAAAAAGGTTTAATATATATTTTTTGTTGTTCTGGGTGTCAATACAGCTGAAGTATTCCAGTGTACTATATGACAATAACTGACACATACATAAAGACCCTCTGATGCCATTTCCTCATGTCAAGATTGGATAGTTGAAATGACATGCAATGGAAATACCTCATAGAGGCTTTTAAGAATGCTTGTAAAAGTAAATGGTAACTGCTTCTGGTATGGTTGCAATGTGATAAAAAAAAGAGGGGGGACTGTTTAGACTAATGATAACTTAAAAAGCTAATAGTGATAAAAACTTTGCTTATGTTTCAAAATTGCCCTGTTATTCTGGAACCAGAGGGCAAAATGGAAATTGAAAAAATTCACTGATTACCTCTTTAAAAAAAATCCACAGAAGAAAACTCCTAGGAATATCATAGCCAAATTCCAATTACCAGGTCAAGGAGAAAACATTAAAAGCAGTAAAGAAGAAATAATTTGAATATTGTGGAAACACAATCAAGACAACACAAATTATACCAGATTCTAACTTAAAAGATGGAAGGGCTTTGAATATGATATTGCAGAGGTCAAAGGAGCTAGGATTAAAACCAAGAATCCCCTACCCAGAAAAACTGCATATAATGCTTCAGGAGAAACTGTTGTCATTCAATGAAATAGAGGATTTTCAAGCATTCTTGATGAAAAGACCAGAGCTGAACAGAAAGTTTGACTTTCAAATACAAGAAGCAAGAGAAGCATGAGAAAAGAAAAAGGAAAAAGAAACCATAAGGAATTTATTAAACTTGAACTATTTACATTCCTACATGGAAAAAATGACAATTATAACTCATGAGACTATTCTCAGCATGAGGATAGTTCAAGGGAATATATATGTATGCATATACATGTTTATATGTATACAAATATATATATATATGCATGAATAGAAAGGTATATGTGTGTATAAATACATATGTGAGTGTGTGTATATATACATATACATGTATACATAGACAGAGGGCACAGCATGAGTTGAATATGAAGGGATAATATCTAAAAAAATAAAATTAATAGGTGATAGAGGAATATATTGAGAAAAGAAGAAAGGGAGAGATAGAAACAGGTCAATTATCTCATATAAAAGAGGCAAGAGAAAACTATTACAATGGAGTGGAAGAGCAGGAAGGTGAAAGGGAATGAGTCAATCTTATTCTCATTGAATTTGCCTTAAGAAATGAATCTGACCCTCCATGAAAGTAGTAGGAAGGGGATAGGAGGGGGGGTGATAAAAGGGAGGGCAGATTGGGGGAGAGGGTAGTTCAAAAAGGGACAGAGTTAAAGGAGAATATTAGAATAAGTGGGTGGGAGGATAGGATGTGGGGGTATTTAGTCTTTCACAATATAACTACTATGAAAATATTTTGTATAACTACACAACCTATATTGAATAGCTTGTCTTCTCAGTGGGGGTAGGTGAGGAGGGAAGAAGGAAAAGAATCTGTAAATCAAAGTTTTAAAATCAAATTTTAAAAAATTTGTTGTTTTTTCACATGCTACTGGGAAAATATATACAAGCACTGGTGTATTGAAATTCATCTTGGGGCGGCTAGGTGGCTCAGTGAGTAAGAGCGCCAGCCTCTGAGTTGGGATGACCCGAGATCTAATCTGGCCTCAGAAAATGAACACCCACACACAAATAATGACTAGTCGTGTAACCTTGAGCAAGTTACTTAACCCCAATTGCTTAAAAAAAAAAAAAGAAATTCATCTTACCCCACTAGAAAGTTAGAGGGGGTTGGGGTATGACATAAGAGAGAACAGATTGGGGGAAGGGGTATTCAGTAGGCTCACTATATTGGTGTAGAGGGTAGGGGAAAGATTGGGAGAAAATTTGTAACTCAAAACTGTGTGGAAATGAATGTTGAAAACTAAAAATGAATATATTTTAAAAAAATACTTCGCGTATGTTCTCTTTACCTGCTTTCTGTGAAACCTAACCTTGATTCTTTCCATTCCCATGTTATATTTGTTTTGTTTTTTGTTTTTTTGATTGATTTTTTTTTGTCTTTTACTTTTCTGCTGGGAGTGAAAGAGGCTTCAGATTTATGGAGTTTAAAGGTCAAGACAGGAAATTCAGGAGTATGATCCCCCATGCTGAATTTTTCTGACAACCTGTAATAGTAATGAAATTTGAAGATGCCTTTGTATCGCTAAGCTAAGAGGTAATTCACACCTACTTTCAAATTAAGCCTCTGTTAAAGAAACAAAAGGTATGATCCCTTGTTGCTGATGTAACAAAAAGGGCTAAACAGGGAGGAGCTACATCATATTTAAGGAAGAGCACAAGTTGGACAGTCAGAATTTCCTGGGGTAAGTGTTATGGAGGCAGGGCAGCTACTGCTGGACTGAAGACTGAACTGAGAAGAGGAATGAGAATTGAGAACTGAGACAGAATTTCTTGGAGCAAGCCACATGGAGATTGGATAAAGTGATTTTGATTTTGATAATGGAGCTTATGGTACTGAAGACTTCAGATGGCCAGCTGCAGATGATGAGGATTTCTGAGGGCCAGCCAGACCTGCAGAAGACTGAGGAAGCATGACTGTGGTGCCAGTACTTTGTACAAATATTGTTTTGACTTTGTTGATGTGCATGAATATTTTTGTGACTTTGTTAAGACTTTTCTTCCCAGGAATAGAGACTGTGAAGGATTTGAGAGGGACTGGATACTGTGAGCCTTAATGTGGAGCAGGAACTGCCTGGAGAGCTGGACAAGGAACTCGGAGCTGTCTGCCTTTGAACTCAGGTGGCAGTTGATTAGACTTAGGCAGGAACTAGGACCATGGAAAGGGAACCATAGGAGCTGAAAGCCTGCCCTTTTCGAACTAGCCTCTCCCCCAATCTGCCCTCCCTTTTATCACCCCCCATCACCTTCCTACTACTTTCATGGAGGGTCAGATACCCAATTGAGTGTCTATGTTATTCATTTCTTAAGACAAATTCAATGAAAGTAAGATTGACCCATTCCTTTCAAGATGAAAAGACAACTCTGTGGGTACTGAGTAGTGACTGATGAAATAGTATACTGAGTAGTGACTTAGGAAATTGTAATTTACTTGTGACCTAGCAGTGGGTGACCTTTGTATTTTCCATTACCTCTTAAGAGGGCATAGAGTAGTGACTGTTGAAGTTGTAATTTAATTGCACCCCACAGGGGGAGAACTTTGACTTTTGTACTTTGTGACCCAAGCCTACTTAAGGATGATTGAATGATTGAGTTACTAGGTGATTGAGTTACCAAATGATTGTACTTTGTTGAAAACTATATGACCACTTTGGTGAAAACTATGTGGCCATTTTAGTGATAAGTTGTTGAGTTGTGACAGGGTAAATACTGTGTTTTGAATTTCTGTGATAAGTTGTATCACTGTGAATGCTGTACCTTGATTTTCTTTGAATGTTTTACTCTGAATTCATTATTGAGTAAATAGTTTGCTATATCTTGTAATCAGAACCTTGAAAGGTGTTCACAGTAGCAGTCCTCTGGAAAGCTACTCATGCCAGGCTTTATACAACATTTCATCAGTCCCAGGCGTATGAAGGAGTGACCTTTGGAACTCAGCCAAGTCATATATGATAATTAGACTCCTTCAGCAGTGATAGTGAAGTTAGGTATAAACTAGGTGGACCAGGTATGGTAGAAACTGTACCAAGAGTTAGACTACTCATCCTTGAGATGAGGAGGTTTAAGGAAATTTAAGTGAGATGTTGAGAAGTGGGGTGAATGTACTTCTATGGTTCCTATATCTTTGAAGTAAATATTTCTTTTTTAAAACTAATTAATGTTAAGTGGTTAAACAGAAATGAGATACTAGGCATTACTAGGAGATAACAATGAAGGAAACAGTCAGTGGGATCTCAAGTTAAAAAAGTAGAGAAAAGACAGCCAAATTTTCAGCGATTCCTAAGATACCTGGAGATGCAACTGGTCTCCCTCTTGACCAGAGCACATTATTATCCAAGAATGTGCAGTCTTTTATTCTTTTTTTCTTATTGTCAAGGATCTTCATATTATTTCTAGAATAAGCTACAAAGTACTGTCAGACATTCACATTCTTACAGTCAGCCGCAGTCAACCAACTTAGATTAATTTCCTCTTATTCCCCGTTATACCTCTATGCTATAGTCAAATCCTTGATACATCTTTTTTTTTAATTCACCATGATACCTTTTTTCTTTTAAGTTTTATTGACACATTTTTAATATTATGTTTTTTATTATATACCTCTTGTTTTGTTTTGATTTTATTTTGTTCTTGCTTTTCACCACAGGTATGCCTGAAATACCCCTCCATATTTGAAATTCTAGCATTCATTTTATTTTATGCTTAGTGCCATCTTAACAGGAATTATTTGAAGTCACAATTAAATTCCTTTGCTTTTTCAAATGGCATTCCATTCTTTTCCTTGATTTCTATATGTTTGATATGATCCTGTTCCTTGAGTTGAGGTTCCTTCAAAGACAGAGGCATGTATCCTGGATATTTGCAAAATTTGTCATTTGGAATTATTATTCTGAAATGTAAACACTAAATGTCCTAGACTTTCAGAAATATTTTTCCTAGTCTTCTCAATCTATGAAATTAATCAATCACTATTGTGTTGTCATTGTACAAAAATCAGAGAATTGCTATTATTTCCTGCATTATAGTGTTTAAAATTTTTAAATGTCATTTTGTTTTGTTTTGCGGATGAAATATTTATGTTCCTTAAGTTATCTCTGTACATCCTTTCTTCAAAGTTGGTCATTTTGCCTTATAAATGCAGTTTTGTTTTTCAAACGTCAATCTTGCTTGTATATTTTTCACTCTTTTGAAATTTTTTGGTTTCCCTAGGACTGAGCACAATCCCTGGCACATACCAGGTGGTTAATAAATGTTTAGTGACAGGCGGTATTCAAATTTGGACTCTGCAGCTTACTGCCTGTGTGACCCTAAACAAACTCTAAGACCTTCTTCTACTGTAAAATGAGGCCATCATGCTAGATGATAGCTAAAATCCTTTATAAGTCTAAATCTTATGACACTATGTTCCTGAATAGACTCCCAAGGTTGAACTTCTTAAATCATTTACACCTGGGGAATGTAGAGACTCTGTTATTAATCTGACCAGAATAAACTCTATGTGACTAAAAGACTGACCTCATGGAGGTTTGTAGTCTTATTTCTCTTTGATATGGTAAACCCTTCCCCTCTAGCCATTTCTCTGCAGCCCCATCTTCTCCACCATACCAAACACCTCTGCCCTATTCTCTAACATTTGGGATCTTTTTTTCTTTCATATGGTTTAGTAAAATCAGTTTTGTCTACCTCTTGTGTTATGTCTAGTTGTTCAGACTCAATCACTGTCATGGAGGAAATGAGCAACCCTTTCTTCTCCAGCTAAACCCTGATGTCCAAGAATGTAAGGTTGTTTTAATTGGCCATTCCCATAGTACATGAAGGTGAGGAAGGGGAATGGTAGCTTTAAGCATCTCAATTTTCTTATTTTATTTTACTCAGCTTATGCTTTGTGTAATGTTTCTATCTTCTTGTCCTATGGATTCCTAGGATCACAGATTGAGGTTTGGAAGTGACCATGAGTATCATCTAGGACAATCAATTCAGTTTAATAGTTACTAATGGTTTGGACTACATTTCCTTTTCATGAGGATTTGAGGTTGGAGAGATTTTTTTTTCCATATCATTGAACATATAACCTCGTGTTTCTATGCCTTTGGACAGTTTGATTCCATGTAAAAGTAATGTAATTTGATCCCTTCTTATTGGCAAAACTAACAGGTACTTAGCACCTAATTTGAAATTAATTACATCAAGCCTCTGTTAAGAAACAAAAGGTATGAACTCCTGTTTAATGTAACAGGAATATGCTGGTGTAACATGAATGGGCAGAAAAGGGAGGGGCTAATGGGTATATAAGGAGAAACACCAGCTGGAATTTCAGATCTTCTTGGAGCAAGGTTCTGGAGGGTGAGGAAGAGAGGCCCAGGCTGCAGAGAATTATTTTTATTTTGAGAATCAGAATGAAGAGATTTTGATTCTGGGAACCAGCTGAAACTTCTACTGAAGACTTCTGAGGGTCAGCAAGAGATGCTGAGGAGCTTCCAGAGGAAGCATGACTGTAGTTTCAGTACTTTTTCTGTTTATGGCTTTGTTAAGCCTTGACTTGCCAGGAACAGAGACTGTGAAGGATTTAAAAGCAGAAGGGACACTGTGACTTTCAGTGTAAAACAGGAACTGCATGGAGAGCTGTACAGGGGTTTAGGATCTGTCAGCCTTTGATTTCAGGTAGGAGATATGACCATGGAAGGGAAAACACAAAAGCTGAAAGCCTGACCCAAGTCAAGATGAAAAGATGTCTCCATGAGTATTGAGTAGTGACTGACCCTTGTATGAGGTTTTTCTTTGGGACTCACTTTGGAAAGAGTTGTGTGATTTGGCCAAATGAGACTCTAGGCAGCTCTTGAGCTTCACCTACCCTACCCTTCTGGCTTTGAAAACCCAGATGTTGGTGCTTCCTTCTCTGGTAACTAACTAGGTATGGATGTAATGGTCAGAGAACTGGAAGCCCTGTCTGCTGAATTGTGTTATTTTCTGTTGAGTAGTAACTTATGGAATTGTATTTTATTGGTGATTGGACTTTGTGACTGAATTAAGGACTCTGTGATTGACTAAATTAATGTACTACCTAGGGATGCAGTACTTTGACTTTTGTATTTTGTGTCCCTTAAGGAATCATGTCTCCTCAATGTGATTGAATGATTGAGTAAGGAGGCAGGCCTCCTTAAGGATGATTGAATGATTGAGTTACTAAATGATTGTACTTTGTTGAAAACTATATGACTACTTTGGTGAAAACTACGTGGCCATTTTAGTGATAAGTAATTGTGAATGCTGTATTTTCTTTCTCTGTGATAAGCTGTAACATTTTGAATGCTGTACCTTGATTTTCTATGAATGTTTTGCTTTGATTTGTTATTGAATAGTGTTCAGTACACTATGTAATCAGAAGCTTGAAAGCTGTTCACAGCAGCAGTCCTCTGGAAACCTGTTCGTGTATGGCTTTATATCCCCATGGTTTAAAATACTGTATTTCTTAATTCTGTCTCTTAGAACTCCTAATTTTCTTTGCACCCCAATTCTTTGTGCAATTGTCTACCTAAATCATTTTATAATCATTCATTTATTAAAATTTTCTATTGCATGAAAATTATTTGTATTTATTTATTTGTGAACATGTAATATTTCCACAGAAAATGTTGCTATATGATATTTATATAGTATTTTAAATATATGATGTCATGTGACCCAGGCCAACCAACCCCATGAACCAAATAGTATGAGTAAGATTATCCCCATTTATAGGAAGCTAATGCTTGAGGTAAATTAATTTGTCCATGTGTATGTATGTATGTATGTATAAATATATATGTATACATACATACATATACATACATACATATATACATACATATATATATACCTACTGTTTATCAGAGGAAGGATTCTTTATGTTTTTTACTTAAAATCCTGCAGTCTATTCACTATCACTATGCCAGATTTCTGCTTGACTGCAAACGTGTTTTGCCATTAAGGTTTGATATGACTTCTTTAAAAATAAACCCTTTCAACTTTTTGTACTTCTCTATTGCTTACTCATAAATGTTTTATTCAAAAGAATCTGTGGCTGTTAATGCTAGATTCTTCCATTTCATAATAATAATAACCTATGGGGAACTTTGTGGGGTGGAGCCAAGATGGTGGAGTAGAAAAAGCACCACCAAGGTGCTCTCCCACCAAACCACTTCCAAACCATGTAAAATGGGACTCTGAACAACTTCTGGAGCTCCAAAACCCACAGAATGACACAACAAAGATAACCTCCCACTGGGGACAGCCAGGAGGCCCTGCGGGGAGGGCCAGCACAGCACTCTGGGAGCCGACAGCACACTGGGCAGGGAGCTAAACCCAGGTGTGCATGAACCAAGTTTCTAGCCACAGGGCAGCCGGACAAGAGCTGACTGGAGGGACCCCAGAACATCAGCAGCTGTGGGGATTCCAGAATTATCAACACAGACATGCCTAGGACAAAATGAGAGGTTAGTGCCCTATGGACTTTCAGACCAGTATTTGGGAAACAAAGCTTCCTCCCCTGGGAGCTAGAAGCCAGTGAGGAAACAAGGCACACTCGCCATTTTGCAGCTCCAGTGTAAGCTTCAGCTCCTGGCCTGTGAACTGTAGGGAGACCCAACGATGAGTCTTTGGGGTTAATCACTCTTGCTTTAACCTGCTTGTATCTGGATTGTGATCAGGGGTGGAGGCCTGGGGTGGGTATCCAAATTGCCAGAAGCAGAAGTTGTAAAGGCCCCAATGTTCAAGATGGAATCTCCCCTGTCTGGTGACAGAGTCCTACTGTGGCAACAAGCCCAAAAGTAAAGTAATTAAGTGGCAACATGCCTAGGAAAAGAAAACAAAATAAAAAGAAGAATGCAACATTAGACTCCTATTTGGGGGGCAAGGAAGATTGAAGGAGGGAATATGAGGAAGACTGTGAGGTCAGAAATCCTGCTCCAAAAGACCCAAAGCAAAATATGAGCAGGTTACAGGACATAGAGGTCCTTAAAAAAGGATTTAAAAAACCAAATAAGAGAAGTGGAGGAAACATTTGGAAAAGAAATGAGAAGGATGCAGGAAAAGTATGAAATGAGGATCAATAGCCTGACTGATGAAAATAACACCTTAAAATTAGACTAACTCAAGTGGCAAAGGAGGCCCAAAAGGACAATGTGGAGAAGAATGCCTTAAAAAGCCAAATTTGCCACAGGGAAAAATTAACCTCAAAAGCTCACTTAGGACATTCATTCCTTCAGTGTTAGACTTGAGCAAATGGAAGCTAATGACGTTATGAGGAATCAAGACGCTGTTAAACAGATCCAAACAAATGAAAGAAGAGAAGGCAATGTGAAATATCAAATGGGAAAAAAAAAACTGACCTGGAAAATCCAGGAGAGATAACTTAAAAATTATTGGACTACCTGAAAGCCATGATGAAAGAAAGAACCTAGAAATCACCCTTCAACAAATTCTCAAGGAAATTTACCCTGATATTTTAGACCCAGAGGGCAAAATATAGGTTGAAAGAATCCACAGATTACCTCCTGAAAAAGATCCCAAAAAGAAAACTCCCAGGAATATTATAGCCACGTTCCAGAATTCCCAGATCAAGGAGAAAATACTACAAGCAGCAAGGAAGAAACAATTTCAATATTGTGGAAACACAATCAGAACAGCACAGGACCTGGCAGCTTCTACACTGAGGGATTGAAGGGCATGAAATATGATATTCCAGAGGGCAAAAGAGCTGGGATTGAAGCCAAGGGTCACCTACCCAGCAAAACTGAGTATTTTGTTTCAGGGGAAAATATGGTCATTCAGTGTAATAGAGGACTTTCAAGCATTCTTGAGGAAAAAAAAAAACAGAGTTGAATAGAACCTAGACATGAAACACATCCAGACACAAAAAGCAAGAGATGCCTGAGAAGGTAATCAGGGAAAAGAAATCAAAAGGAACTTATCAAAGTTGACCTATTTACATTCCTACATGAAAAAATAATAACTGTGACTGATGAAACCTTTCTCAGTATGAAAATAATGGAAGAAGGATATATGGGGAAATGAATAATATGTGAATGTGTGTAAAATATAATAATAACCTGCCTTTACATAGTTATTTACAGAAATTATTCCATTTGACTACTATTAAACATTATGAGTTAAATATTAAAGGTAATGTTGGCCTAATTTTACACTTGAGGAAAATGTATTTGAAAGGTTAAGTAACTTCGTCAGAACTAGCAAGTGTCAAAATAAGGAGTTAAAGCCTATTATCTCCTTAGTAGAAGTCTTATCCCATGTTTCCTTTCAATCTCTCTATGTTCTCCTAACTATGAAACTGCATAAGCCTAAACATTCAAAGCCACTTAGAGCAGTTTGGAGTCCTGATCAGAACTCTAGGAAACTGTGACATGTCCCAGGTTAGGACAAAAGGAATCTGGATGCCATTTGCCAGATGGTGATTGAAAGCCTTGCTTCAAAATTTATCACTAATAAATTATACCTAGTTACGTTCCTTGTGAGTATGTGATGATATCTGTCTCTTTTTCTCTGATCCAAGTATCAGTAATGTAAGAAAAGAAACAAAAGCAGGGATTATTGAAAGATGCAGTTTCAACTACAATGGTGTAACTTTTCTGATACTTCTTGCTTTCTTCTTCCTAATTTTTTCTCCTATAGCCTTAAAGATAAAACCAAAGACAACAATAAAATAGGAAGAGGGATTTACAGTGGCCTCTGCATCCATTCTTATTGTGTTTTCCCACCAAATGCTGATTTATTTGCATTTTACAATTGCATTTCTCCTCCATACTAAAGTCAAAACAGTTTGCTGCGTCCAGGACACCTTTCTTTGATAGAATAACTGATAGCGCCCACATCATTGAACATCAGATATGTTGATATTATTCCATTTTTTTTCTGGGATGATCTGATAACCATTTCATTTGATATGGATAATATTACAATTGTCCAGTACCCAATACACTTTGGTCAAATCATTCTCAGCTTCTCATTGTTCAGCATGTTTTGAAACACTAGAAATTTTTTAGATACCACCAGTATAAGAAAAATGTTTGATTCTGTAAGGATGGAATATAATTCACTCTCCTTGCAATTTTCAAGAAATAATAATAGCATACTAAGAACAGACACCTTAGAAAATGGGGCTTCCCTTTGTTGCCATTGCAAATGTGGATAAATGTAAAAAATTATGTAGAATCACACTAGGAAGGAAGACTTCTTTCTTAAAGTATGTTTTAAGGCAATAGAATATTTTTGTTCCTAGACTGCCACAGAAACTCATGACTAGTAAGTAATAAGATAAATATAAATAACAGAGTATTTTTTCAGATTTAGATTGTATCTATAAAGTTTAGATATATATCGAAATATGTATAAGTACATTAAAGAGTAGACATAAGAGTTAAATTTCAAAGAAAGTGTAGAAATCATCTAATCTAAGCCACCCATTTTAAAGACAAGGGCCAGATCTTTAGAGGGAATTTAAACTTCCTAAAGCAATTTTAAGCATTTAAAATATCAGTTTACCTTTCCTCAGCAATTTATTACCTTCTCAAATTTTTTCTTCATTTCATTCTTTTTTTTTTCTATTTTGGTTACAAATCCATTGTGTTTTGTTTGTATTTTTTTCCAAATGCTTTAACTTCTGGATTACAGATTTTGAGTTACAATTTTTACCCCATTTTTCCCCTATCCACCACTGAAACAAGTTACTCACTTTTGCTGGTTAAGGGATTCTTGGTTTTAATCCTATGTCCTTTGCCCTGTGGAAAATCATGTTACATGTCCTTTGATCCCTCATTGTAGAAGCTGCCACGTCCTGTGCTATTCTGATTGTGTTTCCAATATATTGAAATTGTTTCTTCCTGGCTGCTTGTAGTATTTTCTCCTTGATCTGGGAATTCTGGAACCGGGCTACAATATTCCTAGGAGCTTTCTTTTTGGGATCTTTTTCAGGAGTTGATCTGTGGATTCTTTCAACCTCTATTTTGCCCTCTGGGTCTAAAACATCAGGGCAACTTTTCTTGAGAATTTGTTGAAGAATGATTTCTAGGTTCTTTCTTTGATCATTGCTTTCAGGTAGTCCAATAATTTTTAAATTATCTCTCCTGGATCTATTTTCCAGGTCAATGGTTTTTCCCATGAGATATTTCACATTGCCTTCTATTCTTTCAATTGTTTGAATCTGTTTAACAGCATCTTGATTTCTCATAAATTCACTAACTTCTATTTGCTCCAGGCTAATCCTGAAGGAATGAATCTGCTCGGTGAGTTTTTGGATTCTTTTTCCATCTGGCAAATTTGGCTTTTTAAGGCATTCTTCTCCTCAATGCCTTTTTGAGCCTCTTTTGACATTTGAGTTAGTCTATTTTTAAGGTATTGTTTTCCTTAGTCAGGCTGTTGACTCTCATTTCATACTTTTCCTACATCCTTCTCATTTCTCTTCCCAATTTTTCCCACACTTCTCTTATCTGCTTCTTAAGGTCCTCTATGGCCTGTAACCAGCTCATATTTTCATTTGCGGATTTTGATGCAGGATTTCTTACCTCCCATTCCTCCTCCTCTTCCATGCTTCGATCCTCTTTGCCCCCCAAATAGGAGTCTTATGTTGCATTTTTCTGCTTATTTTGTTTCCTTTGCCTAGGCATGTTGCCACTTAATTACTTGTCTTTTTGCCTTGTTGCCACAGTGGGACTCTGCCACCAGACAAGGGAGCTTCAGTCCCAAACGTTGGGGTCTTCTCAACTCTTAGAGGTATTAGTTTAGTGGCCTCCCTGAAGCCCCCACACACTTTGGCAAGCTGGACACATACCCCAAGACCTCCACCCCAGACTACAATCAATATCCAGGGAGGTTAAAACAAGAGCGATTTCCCCCCAGACTGATCTCCGCATCCCCCTACAGTCTGCAGGCCAGGAGCTGAAGCTGAAACTCAACCTGCAAAATGGTGGCTGTGCCATGGTTCCTCAGAGGCTTCTTGCCCCCAGGGAATGAAGCTGATGTGCTCCCAAATACTAGTCTCAATATCCACAGGGCATTAACTTCTCATTTTGTCCTAGGCATCTATGTGCTGGTAATTCTGCAACACAGCTGCTGGTGTTCTGGATTCCCTCTAACTGGCTGCTGGTCTGGCCTCCCTTGGGCTAAAACCTCTGACTCATGGGGTCCTGGGCTCAGCTCCCAGAGCACTGTGCTCGCTGATCCCTGCTGGACTGCCAGGCTGTCCTCAGAAGGAGGTTAGCTTCTCTGTGTTGTTCTGTGGGTGATGGAACTCCAGAGGTTGTTCAGAGTCTCCTTTTACATCATTTTGAAGTGGTGTGGGCTGGAGCACTGTGGAAGTGTTGTTTCTACTCTGCCATCTTGGCTCTGCCCCCCCCCCCTTGTTTTTATTCGTTTGTTGTTTTAACCATTCTATATTTCCATTCATAACTTTCCCCCTGTAATGCTGGCAACATATTTATAATAAAAAGAGGAAAGCTACTAAAATTAAGAGGGACCAGGAAAAGCTTCTTATAAAAGTTAGAATTTTAAGTGGGCCTTAAGGGAAAGCCAGTAGATATTAATGAGTTGGAAGGAATAGCAGATATAGTGGTACGTCTATGAAAATGTCTGGAGTTGGGGGAAATTTTCATGTTTAAGGAACAGCAAGAAGGTCTTGTGTCATTGACTGATTTTGTTAGGGGGTAGGAGTACAAGTGTAAGAAGTTTAAAGAAGGGTGGGGCCTGTTATAACAAACTTTGGAAGTTAAACAAAGGATTTTATATTTGATCTTATAGGTGATAGGGAACAAGTTAAGTTTGTTCAGTAGGTAGGTAGCATGCTCATACCTCTATTTTGGAAAACCTTTTTGGCAGTTAAGTCAAGAGTGGAATGAAGAGAGGAGAGATTTGTGGTAGTCAGACCAACCAGCAGGTTATTGCAGCAGTCCAGGAATAAGATGATAAGGGCCTGCAACACCAGTGTGGTGGCAATGTCAAACAAGAAAAGGGGACATATGTGTAATGGAAATGCAGATTTGAAGATCTTCCCTGCCCCTAGCTTAAGTGCACCTGGAGCTTGTGATGGGAGGCTTCTTTTTCAGAAAAGCCCACACCTTGATACTTTGTGATTGGGCAGTGGGTCAAGGAGGTTGTTACGATCTCTGAGCCAGGAGAAGGCTATATAAACCCTGAGGAGAGGCTTTGCTTTGGGGCTCACTTTGAGAAGTGTTGTGTGATTTGACCAGATGAGACTCTGGGAAGCCGTTGTTGAGAGCCCCCCGGCTTTGAAAACCCAGATGTTGATGCTTCCCTCTCTAGTAACTGTGATTTGGTATTGATATAATGGTTGGACAGTTTGGAAGCCTGTCTGTTTGATCTGTAAGTTCTGTAACTCTGAAGTTTGGGGTGCTGACCTTTTCCCCCTGAACTAGGTAATGTGTGTTTGTTTGATTAAAGTAAGCTTGTTAACCCATTTTGAGTTACTTTCCTTTTGAAAAGCAGATCTAAGCACCTGTGTTGGCAGTCACCCTGGGGATATTGGGGTTCTTGCTGCTACAATATGCAAGATACACTATGAAGGTAAAAATAGCTGCTGATGACATATTGGATGGGGAGACATGGAAGAGTGAGTAGGCAGTAGAGGATGATTAGTAGATTACAAATCTAGATGACTAGAACTGTTGTACCCCCAAGAGAAATGGAGAAGTCTGAAAATGAGGAGGGTTTAAGAGCAAAGTGTGAATTCTGTTTGGACATGTTATGTTTAAGATATCTATAGGTCTTTTTAAAGAAGGTAGCATTTAAGCTAAGCCTTGAAAGGGGCTAAGGGTTCCAAAAGTTTGGGGTGAGGAATGTCCAGTATTATGGAAAGAAAGAAATATGTTTTAGACTTTTTTTGTTTTGCTTTTTTTTTTTTTTGGAGGGTGGGAAGGCAGGGATTAAATGACTTTCCCAAGGTCACATGGCTAGTGAGCATTAAGTGTCTGAGGCTGGATTCAAATTCAGGTCCTCCTGAATCCAGGGCCAGTGCTCTATTCACTGTGCCAGCTAGTTGTCCAACTTTAGATTCTTAAAACAGAGGTATCGATGGACCCATGAAGTAGGCAATAATCACCAGTGCAGCTAAAATCAGATTAAAATCAAATTAGGATATATTTAACAAAATAAAAATACGATGGAACATAATGTTAATATACAAATATATTACTATTATTATTATCATTATTATTATTATTAAATGGTTTTCTAAATCAACATGCTACTAAGAGGGATTCTTGCACATAGTTTTGTGGCCCTCTTTATAATTGAATTTGACACTATCACTTTAGAAAAATCATAATCTATTTAGCCTCAATAGATGGGTTGGGGTCAGATCCTATATCTGACATTAAATGTCAAACAGGAGTTTTTTATGTCCTTAATGCAATGGAGAGTCACTGAAAAATTTTGCAGACATGAGAGATATTGTTATACCTTCAATTCAGGAATGTCATTATAGCAGTTATGTCAAGAATAGATTAGTGAGGAGAGAGATCAGTTTGAAAGCTATGTAATAGTCCAGGTCATGTTCCAACCAATAGAATAGGGTGGTTGTGTTGTTAGTAGAAAGAAACATGAAAGATATTTTGAAATGTAATTAAAGATACACAGTTGAATGGAGGTGGTAGGGAAAGTAAAGAAACAATAGTAACTCCAAGGTTTGGGGTGCAAATGTGTTAGATGAAGACTACTACCTCTTGTGTGAGAGTGACCAAATTTGTTCTGAGGGCTACTTTCCACCTTTGGTGTCCATCTGCCTCTCAACTCTCACCTGTATCTCCAAGAAGTTGTAGTATGTGTAGGGGCCATACTATGTCAAAAACTTTTCACAGAAGGGCTAAATCAGCTTGAAGATAACAAAAGAACCTTAAACCATTCAGTGAATTGGGGGGGGCGGAGTTTCTGCTCCAAGCATGTGAAGCTTCCTCAGCAAAATAAGCAGATGTGAATACGAAGTCAGCAGGAGCAGGTACAGTGGAGCACTTAGAGATTGCTTAGAAATAAAAGATACCAAGGTCATTCATTGAATCCTGAGCCATCACTAGTCATCTTGATCTCTGTGTTAATACTGGAGTCTGATGACTCTGGAAGAGAAAGTAAGAGTGACAGCTTTGCTCAACTCTACCTCAATTAAATTCAATTTATGCATGAGTAAAAAGATATTACCCATACCATATTACCACTTTTACCTACTTTTAAGTCCTATGGTGATGAACAAGTAACAAAGCAGCAGGTATGTATACAATGGTAGCTGTTAGTCACAACTCTGAAAACAGAAAGCCAGGGCCATAATATTGGCTTCTCACTGGACTAAAGCAGCAGTAGGATTTGGCAGCCTCTTGGCTGTCTGAGAAGTCTTTAATAAGGATGACATTGGCTTACATCTTGCCATGAAAAAAGGGCTAGAAAAGAAATTTTCTGCTTCACCCAACCTAACCATGGCCTGCTACTTTAGCACACAGGGATTTTACCATAAGGTCAAAGCAAAGAAAAAGTTGTACAAATACTTTTGCAAAGATGATTCAACTCACTAGTAATACACTAAATGTGAATACCATGCCTATGGACAGTACAAAATCCAGTAGACATGAAAAATAAACAGCTATTGTGAGAGAACTTAGCAAGTATAGCATCCAATAGCAGCCCTGTGTGAAACAAATCTGGCAAATGAAAGCCACCTTACTGCAGCTAGATCTAGATATACATTTACTTGTTTGTTTTTCTGGAGTAGCAATGATGAGAAAGAATCAAATATAATCTAATCTACATGATTGCATGACTCCCCAAAAGAGTGAATGACTTCATGACAATGCAACTGCCACTTGTAGGAAAGCAATGCAATCATCAGTGTCTATGTTCCCACCATGACAATCCCTGATGAAGTTAAAGAAAAAAATATGAAGATTTGGAGGCTTGCATCATCAATATGCCAAAAAAGGACTAGCTTATAATTCTGGGTGACTTTAATGCCAGAGCAGGCATAAACTATCAGACATGGCAGAAAGTTCTTGAGAAAAATAGGGTCAGAAAGAGCAATAGCAACAGTCACTTACTACTGAAGACTTGTGCCTATCATGACCTTCTCATTACTAACATTGTCTTGATTTCCCTAAGTGTTAATAAACTTCATGAATGGATTCTTCAATCAGATACTGGGATTTAATTGACTATATCTTTGTAAGGAGAAGAAATAGACAGCATGTGAGAGTGATGAAGGTGATGTGTGATAGGCAGATATACCAATCATATATTTATCTCCTTCAAGTCAAACATCCACATTCAACAAAAGTGGCAGCCTCACAACAAGATGACTAAGACAAGACATTGTCCACAGATTAGAGTTCTTCTCTCTGTGTAAACAATTTGTTACTAACTTGGAGCGAAAGCTGAATGAATACATGGTAGACAAGAGTGGAACTGAAAAGTATTGGGCAGCTTTTAGTGATTTTGTGCACAGTACCACATTTAATCATGTGGGACAGAACACTCAAAAACCTCAGGACTAGTTGGAGGCAAATGATGAGGAAATTCAGAAGTTACCAACTGAAAAACAAAATCTCTACAGGGTTTACCAACAAGATAATTCACCTCTCTCTAAGAAGGCAGAAGTTAATTCCATCAAAATTAAAGTGTAAATGAAGTTTAGAGAAATGTAAGATTCTTGAATCAGTAAGAAAGTAGATGAAATTCAGTTTTACATTAATAGTAACAATGTAACGTCTTCTTATGATACTCTGAAGGCTATTTATGGACAAAAGAACTATAACACATCGCAATCAGTCAGTACTGATGGAGCCACATGGATTAATGATAAAGATATAATGCTTGAGGGGTTATACCTCTTTCAAGATAATATCATTTACTTTTGTATTTAAGATATTTTAATTTTCCCCAAAATGCTTTCATGATATATAAGTATTTGAGGGATTTGCAGTTGGAAAGGGAATTAGAAATAACCTATCCCAAAGGAATGAATTTCCAATGGTAGAAATTTGGTAACTGCAATATTTAATGGAAAAGATGAATGCCATGCTTCCTCATGTCACACAATATTAACAGCAGCAGATTCTCCTTATTTGTCTTAGCAAATCTGTTACATTGGTAATGCACCAGAAATTTCATTCACTAAAATTCATTCATTCATTATGCATTTATTAAATGCCTCCTCTGTGCAATGACTTGAAGAAAAACTAAGGACAGGGAATACTAGATCCCTTACCTTCCAAGGGTGTTTATATAACAATAGAGAGACAAAACAGAGGTATCAATATTATATACGTTTTTTTTTTAATCCAGAACCCTGATTTTATTGGTTCTGATAACTTCCAATGAGGAAACTTCCTTTCACCAATGGAGATTCAAAATAATTATATAACCTATAATGTTAGTGTTGCCCGGGAAATTGAAAGCTTAACTAACTTGTCCATAATTCTATTGCCAACATATATTAGAATCAGAAAAGCTAGATGCCACAGTGGATAGAACACTGGGATTGGAATCAGGAAAACTCATCTCTATGAATTCAAATTCTGCCTCAAATGCTTACTAGCTGTGTGAGCCTGGGTAAATCACTTAGCCTTGTTTGCAGCTGTTACTCATTTGTAAAGTGAGTTGGAGAAGGAAATGGCAAACCAACCCAGTATCTTTGCCAAGAAAACCCAAAATTGGGTCACAGAGAGTCAGACTTGACTTAAATGCTCGAACAAGAACAAATCAAGAATTTGATCCCTGATTCTTAGGGTGGATCTCCAACTGCTGTCATGCCAGCTATCCTTTAAATATAATAAAATATAAATTATTCATAAATCTTTTTACAATATAAAATATGTTTTCTATAGGAGAAGTCAAACAGAGAACTATGAAAGAGAAATGGGTAAAATAGAAAACAAGTTTAATAACAGACTACAACTGAGTTTGATATGGATCTCTTCTTTTTTTGGTGTAGCAACACATTTTTCCATCATAATTCCTAATAATATAAATTAATAGCACAAACATAAAGTCATGATATGGTTTTCTCATAATAACTTTGCTTATTCAAGACTTGGAAAAGTAATGCTTTCATGATGGGCTTCTCTGCTTCTTTAATACAATAATAGATGTGCTAGAGACATCTGTGCATTCAGGTGTTACTAATTTTCAATTTTAAATATGTATCAATAAATCAACCATTAAGTAATCATCTGTAAGCAATTACCATATGTCAAGCAGTATGCTAATTTCTTGAGATACAAAGATGAAAGTAACACTGATTCTGGGCTCAACAAGTTTACAATGAAATAGGGTAGATAGTATATACACATATATAGATATATGCAAGATACATACAAAGAAAATAAAATAGGAGTATGGATCAAATAATTTTAATGTCCCCCAAGCCCAAATGTAGAATAAATCCAGAACAGGATACTGTCCATGAGCTTTAAACTATTTCCACACCTAGAAGTGGTTCTACCATTTTGACTGAACTTAGTGTTATTTTAGCCGTCCAGCAAGATAATTGTTAGTTTGTTTCTTTAAGAAAAAGGAAAGAGAGGCAGGGCTGAGTCAAGATGGCAGAGTAGAAACAGCCCTTCCTCAGAGCTCAAGCCCACACCACTTCAAAATTATGTAAAAGGGAGTCTCTGGATAACCTCTGGAGCTCCAGAATCCACAAAATGACACAGAGAGGCTAACCTCCCGCTGAGGACAGCCCACAGCCCTGCAGGGAGCGGCCTGCACAGAGCTCTGGGAGCCGAACCCAGGAGCACATGATTCTGAGGTTTTAGTCCCAGGGTGGCTGGACCAGCAGCCAGCTGAAGGGACCCCAGAAAACCAGCAGCTGTGGCATTCCCAGAATTATCACCATATAGATGCCTAGGACAAAGTGAGAGGTCAGCTCATATGGACTTTGGGACTGTTTGGGAGTGCAGATCAACTACTTCCCATGGGGGTGAGAAGCCACTGAGGAGCCAGTCTTTTACAATATATCCACTATGGTAATGTTTTGCATAGCTACACATGTACAACATATACTGAATTGCTTATCTTCCCAGTAAGGGTTGGTGACAAGGGAGGAAGGGAATGAATCTGGAATTCAAAGTTTTAAAATCAAATGTTTTAAAAATATATAGATACTATTATTAATACTATTTTACATATAATTGGGAGATAAGATGTGCAGGTATTGGGGTGTGGGGATTCACTTTGCCCTACTGGAGAAGTCGAAGGGCTATACTGGGGTTGTGGGTAAGGGAAAAATGGGGAAAAAATTGCAACTCAAAATCTGACAGAAATGAATGATGTAAACCAGAAGTTAATAAAGCATTTGAGAAAAAACAAACAAACAAACAAAAAACAATTCCAAAGGACTCATGATGGAAAATGCCATCTGTTAGGGCCCGCCTTACAGGGCTTACGTCCAACTCACCTCTCCTGCTGCCTCTATGGCACTCCAATCGCCTTCGCTGATTCCTGTCGCCCCTATGACCCGGCTTGCCTCCACAAGCCCTTCTCCAGCTGTCCCTGCAGTCTGGTCACTCTGGGTGCCCCAGTGACCTGGGCTGCTTCTACAACCCTCTCTCCGGCTGCCACCACAGCTCTAGTCACTCTGGTTGCCCCAATGACCCGGGTTAACCCCCATGAGCCCCTCGGGGGAGCCTGCTCCTCCAAAAATAGACAAAGGAGTCCTGACACCAAGATGTAATGTCTTGCTGTTAAATATCTTTATCATTTACAATCACCTCATCTCTCTCTCTTCCTTGCTTTCTCCTTGCCTCCCTCCTTTTCACTTCTTTCCCCTCCCCTGACTCTCTTCTCCCACATGCCTCAGCAGTAACAAGCTTCTCATAGCAGGGGAGTGCTCCCCTGTTAGCAGTGCATACTCAATCAATACCCCAAAATCAAGGGGGAGAATAAATGCCCAGGTGCCTCCACCCTGCTTGAGTTGCTCTGTCCTTTGCCTGAGTTTTCTGTGAGTTCTCAGAGTTCGGGTAGAGTCTTAAAGGGGCCCCAACACCATCCACATCCAGAAAAAGAACTATGGAGTCTGCATGCAGAATGAAGCAGACTACTTTCTTTTCTTGGTTTTATTTTTCTTTCTCCTGGTTTCTCACATTCATTATAACTCTTCTATACAACATGACTAATGTGAAAATATGTTGAATTAGAATCTATATGTAGAGACTATATCAGATTGCATGCTATCTTGGGGAGGGAAGAAAATTTAGAACCTATGGAAGTGAATGTTGAAAACTAAAAATAAACAAACTAAAAAATTAAATAAAAAAGAAAAATTTAAAAAAAAAGAAAAAAGGAGAGACAAACATATTTTTTGTTTAACTGAAATAGCCATATATTTGCCTGAATCAATTTGGGGCTCAGTCAAAATAATAAAACCATGTGTGCAAAGAAACAAATATATGTTCAACTAATTAAAAATCAATACCTCAAAAAGAATAGCAAATAAGATAGAATAAAGTAGGAATAGGTTAAGTAAACTATCATGTGTTCAAATAAACCAGACTACTCTTCAAAACACATTTGATCCAAACCTCTCATGACTTCAGAAATTATAGATTTAGATTTTAGAGTCTGAAATACTTTATATTATCAGGTCATTTTAATACAGCATTTCCCTAGCATGTGCCAATGTAGGCAATTCTTTTTCAATGAAGCTCATGAACTTTTGAAATTTCTTTTGAATTTTGATCATTTTAATTAGCAACAAAAAAGGATCACTATAAATCTATTTATCTGACTTCTCAACCATCCAGAAGAAAAGAAGGGGAAAGATATTGTGAATTATAGATGATAAGGGGTCCTGAAATATAACAAATACCAAAAAGAGCATAAGTATCTGAATGATAGCTATCATGAAAACCAGAAACTCTCAAATTTCTTGGGGCAAAGATACATTAGCAAGATAAAAGACACCATGCACCATTGAAATGCCAATTAACACAGCAAACTTGAGGGCTGTTATGAATAATTTTAGGAGTCTAATTACAAGGTGTAATAAGGACTCTAGAGATTCAGAATTATACATTATTTAAAAAGATAAATTATTCACAATCCATAATAATTTAGCAACATATTACCAGGGTGGTCACATGATATTAAACAACACATATCACTCAGTATATAACATGGTAGAAAGCATATATCTTTGCATTCGGCATATCTTATATAATCAGGCGGTCCCAGGTCAGGATCTTCCCTAACACAACACATCCGCAGGGGTAACAGAGAATTCAACACACTCCACCCCTAGGTCACAGTAGGTTACAATCTTTCTGAAACAGGAAAGAAACCTAATTGTGGTCAGTCTTCTACCCATGGCATTTTCTCTGATCAGAAAGGCCACTATACCTACAAGAAAAGGAGGCTAGAAGAAAAAGTCTGTGCCTCAGTAAGAGAAAAAGGAATAAAAGTTAGGGATGGCTAGGTGACACAGTGAATAGAGCACCTGCCACAGAGTCAGGAGGACCTGAGTTCAAATTCAGCCTCAGACTGTTAATACAAAAAAAAAAAAAACCTAGCCATGTGACCTTGGGAATTGCTCCTCCAAAAAGCGAAAAAGAAAAAAAAGAGAGAAGAGAAGGCAAGAATGAATTGCTAAGACAAAGATAACCTAAAGTGAATATAAGAAAAAGGATGTGTGCCACAATGTTTAAAAGAGAAAAACTGTAGGTAAGCTTAATCCCTAGAAGATAAAACAATAGAAAGACTCATAAAGACAGAAAAAATAATGTTGACAATAACAAAAAATACATTAACTGCTATGTTACATACAACAAGTGTGTACTCTGAAAGAAAATTATTCAAAAACACTCTGAAAAAATGAGGACTTGTAGTTTCCAAATACAATCTGAGGAAACAAGAAAAAAAAGCACACTTCTTCAAAAAAGAATTAGGGGGCAGAGCCAAGATGGCAGAGTAGAAACAGCACTTCCCTGGCACTCCTGCCAATACAACTTCCAAAACACAGAAAAGGGGACTCTGAACAACTTCTGGAGCTCCAGAACCCACAAAATAACACAGGGAAGATAACATTCCACTGAGGAGAGCCTGGGAGCCTGGCAGGGAGCAGCCAGAGCAGTGCTTAGGGAGCTGGGCCCAGGCCTGCCTGAGTCAGAGATTTTAGCCCCAGGGTGGCCAGATGAGCAGCCCACTGAAGGGACTCCAGAACATCAGCAGCTATGGCATTTCCAGAATTACCAACACAAAGATGCCAATGACAAAGTGAGAGGTCAGCATAGTATGGACATTGGGACTAGCTCGGAGAGCTTTTCGGACTCTTTCTCTGTGGGCAAGACACCACTAAGTAGAGGCAGCACAGCCGCCATGTTGCAGCTTCAGTTCCTGCCCTGCAGACTGTAGGGGGACAAGGGATCAGTCTTTGGGGGAGTAATCATTCTTCCTTAACCTTCTTGGATCTGGATTGCGGTCTGGGGTGGAGGTCGTGGGGTGTATGACAAGCTTACCAGAGTGTGTGGGGCTTCAGAGAGGGCACCCAACTAATATCTCCAGTAGCTGAGAAAACCCCAGTATTTAGGAGGGAAGCTCCTCTGGCTGCTGGCTGAGTCCTACTGTGGCAACAAGCCCAAAAGTCAGGCAGTTGAGTGGCAACATGTCAAGGAAAAGGAAACAAAACAAATAGAAAAATTCAACATTAGACTCCTATTTTGGGGGCAAAGAGGATGAAAGCATGGAACAAGAAGAGTTTGGGAGGTAAGAAGCCCTGCACCAAAAGCCCCAAATGAATATACGAGCTGGTTACAGGCCATAGAGGATGAGGATTTTAATTTTTTTTTTTTTAAAGCAATTGGGGTTAAGTAACTTGCTCAAGGTTACACAGCTAGTCATTTGATTTATGCGTGGGTGCTCATTTTCTGAGGCCAGATCTGATCTCGGGTCATCCAAACTCCGAGGCCGGCGCTCTTACTCACTGCGCCACCTAGCCACCCCAAGGAGGATTTTAATTTAATTCTTATTTAAACCAAATAAGAGAAGTGGAGGAAAAGTTGGGGAGAGAAATGAGAAAGATGCAAGAAAAGTATGAAATAATAGTCAACTGTCTGACTGAGGAAAATAAAACCCTAAAAAATAGATTAAATCAAATGGCAAAAAAGGCTAAAAAGTAATGAGAAGAATGCCTTAAAAAGCTGAATTTCCCAAATGGAAAAAGAATCTCAAAAGCTCACTGAGGAGAATCATTCCTTCAGAATTAGACTGGAGCAAATGGAAGCTAGTGATTTTATGAGAAATCAAGATGCTGTTAAACAGATCCAAACAAATAAAAGAATAGAAGGCAATGTGAAATATCTCACTGGGAAAACCACTGACATGGAAAATAGATCCAAAAGAGATAATTTTAAAATTATAGGACTACAAGAAAACCATGATCAAAGAAAGAACCTAGAAATCATCTTTCAAGAAATGCTCAAGGAAAAGTTCCCTGATGCTTTAGATCCAGAGGGCAAAATAGAGTTTGAAAGAATCCACCAATCACCTCCTGAAAAAGACCCCAATAAGAAAACTCCTAGGAATATTATATCCAGGTTCCTGAATTGCCAGATCAAGGAGAAAATATTACAAGCAGCCAGGAAGAAACAATTTCAATATTGTAGAAACACAATCAGGATAGTACAGGATCTGGCAGCTTCTATACTGAAGGATCTAAGGGCTTGGAATATGATATTCCAGAGGTTAAAGGAGCTAGGATTAAAACCAAGAATCACTTACCCAGCAAAACTCGGTATCATGTTTCAGGGGAAAATATGGTCATTCAGTGGAATAGAGGACTTTCAAGAATTCTTGACAAAAAAAAACAGTTGAATAGAAAATTTGATATTCAGATACAAGAAGCAAGAGATGCTTGAGAAGGTAAACAGGGAAAAGAAATCATAAGGAACTTATCAAAGTTGAACTATTGAAGATGGCGGAGTAGAAACAGCATTTCCAATGTGCTCTGCCCCACACAAATTTCAAACAAGGTGAAAGGGAGCTCCTAACAACTTCTGGAGCCACAGCACCCACAGAATGGCACAGAGAAGCTAACCTCCTGCTGAGGACAGCCCAGCAACCCTGCAGGGAGCGGCCAGCGCAGCGCTCAGAGAGCAGGCAGCACAGCACGCTGGGAACCGACAGCACAGCCCCCAAAGCCAGCCCAGGTCCGCGGTTTTAGCCCCAGGGCAGCCGGGCCTTCAGCCGGCTGGTGGAACCCCAGAACACCAGCAATTGTGGAGATTCCAGAATTATCAGCACAGATATGCCTAGGACAAAGTGAGAGGTTAGTGCCCTATGGACTTTGGGACCAGTATTTGGGGAACACGTGGTTTCCTCCCCTGGGGGCAAAAAGCTGCTGAAGAAACAGCTGCACAGAAGCCATTTTGCAGCGTCAGTAGTGGCTCTAGCTCCTGGTCTACCAACTGTAGGAAGATCCAGCAATCAGTCTGGGGGTTAATCGCTTCTGCTTTAAACTGCCTGGATCTGGATTGTGGTCTGGGGGGGAAGTTTGGGGTGGGTATCCAACTTGCCAGAGTGGGTGGAGGCTTTACAGAGGCCACCCAACTGGCGGAAGTTGTGAAGACCCCCACGTTTGGGCGGAAGCTCCCCTGTCTGGTGGCAGAGTCCTACTGTGGCAACAAGCCTCAAAATCAAGTAATTAAGTGGCAATATGCCTAGGCAAACGAAACAAAATAAACAGAAAAGTTCAACATTGGACTCCTATTTTAGGGGCAAAGAGGCTCAAAGCATGGAGGAGGACTGTGAGGTCAGAACTCCTGCACCAAAAGCCCCAAATGAAAATACAAGCTGGCTACAGGCCAAAGAGGACCTTAAGAAGCAGATAAGAGAAGTGGGGGAAAATTTGGGAAGAGAAATGAAAAAGATGCAAGAAAAGTATGAAATGACAGTCAACAGCCTGACTGAGGAAAATAACACCTTAAAAAATAGACTAACTCAAATGGTAAAGGAGGCCCAAAAGGGCAATGAGGAGAAGAATGCCTTAAAAAGTCGAATTTGCCAGATGGAAAAAGAATCTCAAAAGCTCACTGAGGAGATTCATTCCTTCAGAGTTAGACTGGAGCAAATGGAAGCTAATGAATTTATGAGAAATCAAGATGCTGTTAAACAGATCCAAACAAATGAAAGAATAGAAGGCAATGTGAAATATATCATGGGAAAAACCACTGACCTGGAAAATAGATCCAGGAGAGATAATTTAAAAATTATTGGACAACCTGAAAGCCATGATCAAAGAAAGAACCTAGAAATCACCCTTCAAGAAATTCTCAAGGAAAATTGCCCTGATGTTTTAGATCCAGAGAGCAAAATAGAGGTTGAAAGAATCCACTGATCACCTCCTAAAAAAGATCCCAAAAAGAAAACTCCCAGGAATATTATAGCCAGGTTCCAGAATCCCCAGATCAAGGAGAAAATACTCCAAGCAGCCAGGAAGAAACAATTTCAACATTGTGGAAACACAATCAGAATGGCACAGGACCTGGCAGCTTCTACATTGAAGGATAGAAGGGCATGGAATATGATATTCCAGAGGGCAAAAGAGCTGGGAATGAACCCAAGGGTCACCTACCCAGCAAAACTGAGTATTTTGTTTCAGGGGAAAATATGGTCATTCAGTGGAATAGAGAACTTTCAAGCATTCTTGAGGAAAAAACCAGAGTTGAATAGAAAATTTGACATTCAGACACAAGAAGCAAGAGATGCTTGAGAAGGTAATCAAGGAAAAGAAATCAAAAGGAACTTATCAAAGTTGGACTATTTACAATCCTACATGGAAAAACAATAACTGTGTTTGATGAAACCTCTCTCATTATGAAAATAATTGAAGAAAGGTACATGGCATATGTACACAGGTATACATGGATAGAGGGCACAGGTTGAATTTGATGGGAAGGGATGATTATTATTTTTTTTTGGAGGGCAATTGGGGTTGGGTGACTTGCCCAGGTTCACGTGGCTGGGTTTTTGTTTGTGTGTTGGGTGTCTGGGGCCGGATCCGAGCTTGGGTCCTTCTGGCTCTGGGGCTGGCTCTCTGCTCGCTGCGCCACCTAGCCACCCCAAGGAAGGGATGATTCTTAAGGGGTGAAGTCAAGATGTGAGAGAGGAAAGTGGCAAGAGGAGATGGAGAGAGACAGGGTAGGGCAAACTATCTCATGTAGAAGAGGCATGGGGAAGTAGTTGCAGGGGAGGGGAAGAACAGGAAGGCAAAAAGGCAAAAGCATATTCTCATTGAAATTGGCTCAAGGAGAGAATCACATACATACTAAATGGAATATCTTACCCTCACTCACTCTCCTGAGTAGGGGAAAGGGGGATGAGAGGGGGAATAATGGAGGGGAGGGCATTCTGGGGAGAGGGGAGCTTAGAAGTACCCACTATCAAAGGGACAGGATCTAAGTAGGGAATGGACCAGGTGGGAGGTGAGACAGGTGGGAGGGAAATATAAGCAGTCTTTTACAATATATCTACTATGGTAATGTTTTGCATAGATATACATGTACAACACATACTGAATTGCTTATCTTCTCAGAGGGAATGGGTGACAAGGGAGAGGGGAATGGATCTGAAAATCAAAGTTTTAAAATTAAATGTTTCATAAGATGTCCAGGCAGTGGGGCTAATGGCAAAGTCGAAGGGGGTATGGGAGAAGATATGGGAGAGAGCAGATTGGATGAGGGGATATATAGTGGGACTGCTATTCTGGGGTGGTGGGTAGGGAAAAAATGGGGGAAAAATGTAACTCATAATCTGGTGGAAATGAATGATGTAAACCACAAGTTAATAAAGCATTTGATAAAAAAAAAAGTTGAACTATTTACATTCCTACATAGAAAATGATAACTGTAACTGATGAAACCTTTCTCAGTATGAAAATAGTTGAGAAGGGTATTTGGGCATATGAATACATATATGAATGTGTGCATATGTGTTTCCAGGTGTACATAGTTAGAAGGCACAGGTCAAATTTAATAGGAAGGGATGATACTTAAATGGTGAATTAAAGAGGTAAAAGAGGGGTATAACAAGAGGAGGTGGGGAGAGATCTATGTGGAGGGAGGCAAGGGAAAATGGCTGCAAGGCAGGGGAAAAACAGGAAGGCAAAAAAGGAAAATCCTTGTTCTCATTGAATTTGGCTCAGGGAGAGAATGACATATGTACTAAATAGGATATCTCACCTTTTCAGAAGAAGAGGGGGGAAGGGAAGGAGAGGGGGAATGATGGAAGGGAAGTTGGGAGGGAAGGGGGGAGGGAATTTGGAAGCACCCACTTTTGAAAATGGACAGGATCAAAGTAGGGAAAAGACCAAGTGGCAGGTGGGATAGGAGGGAGGGAAATATAGTCAGTCTTTTACAATTTATCTGCTATGGTGGTGTTTTGCATAGCTACACATGTACAACATATACTGAATTGCTTGTCTTCCCAGTAAGTGTGGGTGACAAGGGAGGAAGGGAATGATTCTGGAAACTGAAGTTTTAAAATCAAATGTTTAATATATATATATATATATATATATATATATATATATATATATATATATATATATATGCTATTATTAATACTATTTTACATATAATAGGGAAATACGATATACAGGCATTGGGGCACAGAGATTACCTTGCCCTACTAGACAATTCGAAGGGGGTATGGGAGAATATATGGGAGAGAACAGATTGGATGAGGGGATATCCTGTGGGATTGCTATTCTGGGGTGGGGGTAGGGGAAAATGGGGGATCATGATTATAGAGTATATGAAAAATAGAATGACAAAATCAGAACTCAAAAGTACAAAATTGAGATTTGTCAGAAGTAAAGCAACACTTAAATAACATCATTTCTGAATGAGCCTACTTGACTATCTTTGCAGATTGAATGTGCAAAGTAGTTTATGAATCAGAGGAACTTCCAACAAACAATGATAACTTAAAAATTTTGAATATCATACTATAGTAAAAATATAAGAAAGTTTCCTATAATTTTGAAAATAATAACAAATTACTGGCATTAAAACAATAAATCAGCATCAGAGTGGGGTCGCAGGAGAATGGCTTAAAAGTCCAGGGCATGCAGTAGTGAAATTTCAGAATTTTAATATGAAATGATAGAATTTGCAAAAGTTAAGAGAAAAGCCTTTATATTAAAGAAGCATACATTTTAATAACCGATGATCATTCCACAGGAATTTAAAAGTATAGGAATGGGGTTACTAGGTGGTGCAGTGAGTAAGAGTGCTGGCCTGGAGTTGGGATGACCCAGGATAGGTCCCAGCCTCAGAAAATGAGCACCCACAAATAAATAATGACTGGCAATGTAACCTTGAGCAAGTTAGCTAACCCCAATTGCTTAAAAAAAGTATAGGGATACTACAGAGGAAGAGGAAAAGCAAAATGAATATACCATGGATTATCAGTCTCTAGCTCCTTTACAAGTAAACACTTTTACTTTGTTAATTAGAATACATGTATGTCTAGGTTGGATGCAAAGGTCAGTAATAGAATGATGAGTTGCTTGAGTCAGGAGAGAGATAGCAGGAGATAGAGGCATGTTGTATCCACATACAACTCATAGGCAAACAGAGAAGGAAAAATATTTATTATTTCATTCTTTATATCTGTGTGTGAGTAGGTTTCTGTACACATGTGCACATGTTTACATGTTTGTGTGTGTGTGTGTGTGTGTGTGTGTGTGTGTGTTGGTAGAGAGAAAGAGTGAGACAGACAGAGACAGGTATGTGGGAGTAGGTTAGGTTAGAGTGCAGGGTTAAAATAGTGGAAGGTAGAAATTGGAATGGTATGGGGGTGGGGGTGGGAGTAAGGATAGAAGTCAACCCCAGGGAAAGAAATGAATGATGCCATTAAAGAATGTGCTTGCTTTTCCAAAGTGTAATCTGTGGTGAGAGGAAGAAAGATAATGAGATAATATCAAGATTTTTGTTTAGTTTTGTTTGAAGCGACTTTCTTTAGATGAACATTGTGATTTCTAGGTCTTCATCATACCCCATCAGAGGGGAGAAATCAGCTCATAGGTTGGCCAGCACCTAAAGTCTTTGGGAATACATAAACCCATAAATAAAACTACCTGGTCTTTCCAGTGGTGACTGATCATGTTTGGGATAGGATGTAGGATTGTGCCTCAAGGTTGTCAAAGCAGAATGGTATCCACTATGCTATACCATCTTTCAGTTCCACCACTAGAGCAAGAAGAGACAGAGAAAGTGTGCAGGAAAGAGATTATAATTATAGCAAAGAGGTAACATATAGTAGGAAGAGAAGTCTTCAATTATTTAGACATCAACTCTCACCTTCTCTGCTAAAAGAGAACTCATCATTTTTTTAAAATTGCCTTAATGATATTATAGCCTTCAAAATGTGCAGGGACCAACAAAGGAATTTCCATATCTGATATGATTCTCACTACAAAATTTGGGGACACAAGATCATTCCCTCCTAGAATTTGTCATAGCCCAATGGAAAGTCAAGCAGATTGTTACATGTATTCTAAGTTCAGGAAAATAGATTTTTTTAAGTTTCATAAGAAATGAATATATGATCTAACCTTCAGTTTCTTCATCTGTAAAATGGGGATAATAATAGCTCCTATTCATAGGGTTGTTATGAGAATTAATTGATATGACATGTTTAAAGCACTTTTCAAACCTTAAAGGGATATATAAATTTAAGTTATTGTTTTCATTTTGTCATCATTATTCCATAGACTGATACTATAGGGAAAATAAATCCACTCTCCAGAAAAATATTTAGAAAACAAGAAAGGAACAATTCTAAGAAGAAGAAAAATGCAAGCTGAGTTTTGAAGAAAACTAAGAATTCTGAGAGACAGAAGAGGGAACCCATTTATTTTAAGGGTGGGACAAAATATGTACAAAATCAAGTAGGTGAATGATAGCATGTTTTTATGAGGGACAGCTGGAAGCCAAATTGACTCTAAAAGAAAGTGTCGGAATTGTCCAGTGACAATTCTTGAGATCTTTCCTTGAGAGCAGCATACTTTGGGTGGCCTTATCCAGAGCCCTCAACCCTTGCTGATCATATCCACCCCTAATTGAATGGTGACCAGGACAGCAGAATCAACCACAAATCCTTTTTCCAGGATACCCACTATTTTAAATTTTGGAGGAAAATCATATTTGCCCCACTGAGTCAATTATGATCTCCTTGAATGGGAAAAATTAGAGACTGTTACAGTGTCTGTGATTTTATTTTTAAAGCTAAAGAAAGGTAGCTAGTCACATTGGGTGGTGTACTTGACAAGGAATCAGAGGCCTTGAGTTCACATATTGCCTCCATCTTTTACTACTTTTATAGCCTTGGACAAGTCATATAATTTCTCTTCAGCTCAAATTCTTCACTTGCAAATTAAAGGAAAGAGATTGATCTTGATATCCTCTGAGCTCCCTTCCAACCCCAAAGATCCTGTGAACAAATTTGCCAATCAGAAAATGCAAAATGACTGTCTCAAAATAGATGCCTAGAATTGTAAATATCAGGAGAAACAGATTATACTTCTAGTAAGAATGAGGGGGTGGATTCTCTCTCTCCAATCTAAAGCCACTTTTTTCTAAAAGTCCCAAATTTGACATATGACAGCAGTCTTCTGTTTCTTTTGTTTCTTGACAGTTTTCTTGACTTTTTCCTAAAAAAATAGAGAGAAGGAAGGAAGGAAGGAAGGAAGGAAGGAAGGAAGGAAGGAAGGAAGAAAAAGGAAAATAAGAAAGAAAAGGAAAGAAAGAAAAAGGGAAATGAAAGAAAAACAATTTAATAAGAAGGTAGGGAAAAGGAATTTTTAAAAGTTCATTCTCATTGGATAGAAAATATTCATTCCCATGTACTTATTTTAGGTTTCACCAAGCAACATTTAAATTGTAATTCCTAATTTTAATGACTCCTTTTACTTAAATAGAAGTCATCTGGACCCTGATCCTTGGAGGTTACTTGACAGCTTGTTCATGTGGTTACATTTCTCTGACCTTGGTGTTCACTTTTTCCATTTCAGATTCACTTGGGAAAGTACCATGAGACATTTTAATTTGGGCTATAAGTGTTCTCATTCTGTCACACCATCCGACATATGGTAGATGGGCTGGTGAGTGACCTAGCTTTGGGTTCAATCTTTATAAAAAGAAGATTTGTAAACTTTCAAATTCAAGGTTTCTCTGTCTGCCAATAACAGAGCAAAACCATATTTTAAAAATATATTTTTAAAGAGAGAATGTTTTTTTCTTATATTCCTTTGTTACTCTGAAATGTTCTTTAAAAGAAGACAAAGGTAATATTATGGCATGGCAATTAAAATATTCCAAAATATATTAAGCTCTATATTAGCTTTGAGAATACTTTATCAATTATATTATCTTTGATCTGTGATCATCTAAGTACTACATCTAGGAATTTTACTACATTATCTTGAAAATTATGCCTTGTTTTCATCAACAATTAACCTAATGAGTGATTCATTTTTTGTTTACCCTGGTTTTTCATTTAAAAATCTATACTCTGACAACTGAAACAGTTTGTTGAGGAGTGCTGGATTGGCTCTGTGCCTTGGGATGCCAACACTGACTTTTTCCAAACTTGATGCACTCCTTGGCAGATTTCAAATCTAGTGATTTTGAGGGTAAGGATGAAGGGCTGGCAATCAATATGCTTTAGAAGAGAGGGATAAAGAAGAATTCCATAATTTTTTTTAAGGTTGAAGTCAATTTTGTCCTCGTAACGAACAAACATAATGGGAAAAAAAAAACAGTTTTCCCATATTATAAGCATGTGTATGTTTGTGCATGTGCATGTTAAACCTCACCTATAACTCCGCTGGGCCAAGGGACTTGCAATTAAGAAACTCCTCCTATTATAGCACAGGACCTGGCCGCTTCTACACTGAGGGATCAAAGGGCATGGAATATGATATTCCAGAGGGCAAGAGATCTGTGATTGAAGCCAAGGGTCAGTCACCTACCCAGAAAAATTGAGTATTTTGTTTCAGGGGAAAATATGGTCATTCAGTGGAATAGAGGACTTTCAAGTATTCTTGAGAAAAAAAAAAAACAGAGTTGAATAGAAAATAGAAATCAAAAGGAACTCATCAAAGTTGACCTATTTATATTCCTTTTTTTTAAAGCAATTGGGGTTAAGTAACTTGCTCAAGGTTATACGGCTAGTCATTATTTATGTGTGGGTGCTCATTTTCTGAGGCTGGATTCGATCTCGGGTCATCCCAACTCCGAGGCCGGCGCTCTTACTCACTGCGCCACCTAGCCGCCCCTTTTATATTCCTACATGGAAAAACAATAACTGTGACTGATGAAAGGGTATATGGGCATATGAATAGATATGTGAATGTGTGTATAAGTGTTTGCAATTATACATGGATAGAGGGCATAGTTTGAATTTGTTGGGAAGGGAGGATACTTAAGGGGTGAAATTATGAGGTGAGAGAAGAATGTGGCAAGAGGAGATGGGGAGAGACAGAGTAGGGTAAACTATCTCATGTAGAGGAAGCAAGGGGAAGTGGCTGCAGGGGAGGGGTAGAACAGGCAGGCAAAAAGGAAAAACCATATTCTCATTGAATTTGGCTCAGGGAGAGAATGACATACATACTAAATGGGATATCTCACCTTGCAGCAGAGTAGGGGGAAGGGGGATGATGGAGGGGAGGGAATTCTGGGGAAAGGGGATGTTGGAAGTACCCAGTTTCAAAGAGGGACAGGATCAATATAGGGAATGGACCAGGTGTGGGGTGGGATGGGTGGGAGGGATTTATAAGCAGCCTTTTACAATATATCTACTACAGCAATGTTTTCCTTAGCTATACATGTACAACACATATTGAATTACATATCTTCCCAAAGGGAATGGTGACAAGGGATATAGGGAATGGATCTGAAATTCAAGGTTTTAAAATTAAATGTTTCAAATATACATACATACATACATACATATATATATACATATATATATATATGTATATATATATATACTATTATTAATACTATTTCGCATGTAATTGGAAGATAAGATGTGCAGGCATTGGGGCACAGAGACTCACCTTGCTCTAATGGAAAAGTCCAAGTAGGTATGGGAGAAGATATGGGAGAGAACAGATTGGATGAGGGGATATCTTCTGGGACTACTATTCTAGGCTGGGGGGTAGGGGAAAATGGGGAAAAAAACTTGCAACTCAAAATCTGGCAGAAATGACTTATGTAAACCATGGAAAGCATTTGTTTAAAAACAAAACAAAACAAGAAACTCATCCTACTAAGGCAGCTGTTCTGCAACTTATATTCTTATAACAGCATTTGGAGCACTTAGTAACTAAATAACAAAACCAGGGGTCACATAGCATTGTATGAGGACCTTCTACCCAAGTCCTGACCCTCTTTCTATGTTTTATATCAAGGTTGTCTTTCATTGGTGCAAAAGAAATAACTATTTTTGCCTATAAAGTCAACCAACTTCTATTTTTATAAGCCCATAGACTTTTCTCAAGATTAAGTATATAATTAAAAATAATCTTTTACAATTAAATATGTTGTGTCTTTATTAAAGAAAATCCTTCATATATGAATGGAATAATATATTCAAATGTTATCAAGTATTTTGATTTCCTTCAATATCTCAAGCTCTAATATGATGATTATAATACAGAAAGTATTTTTACAAAAATAATCCATATCAAGAGGAGTTATCATAGAAAATGGTCATATCATAAAAGTATTTCTATTAAATGTAGGGAAAATAGTTTGAAGATATAGTCAGTATAAATTGCTAAGCCACCTACTTTCACTATCAAATTTAATGCCTTCTGTTTAGCATTTAAAGTTCCTCATAACCTGGCCCCTTCATACCATATTATTCCACTCCAAAACACCATGATTCTCTTTGCTCTCCCTCATGTGTGATACTCAATTTCCATCCTGAAGAAGTGATCACCCATGCCTGAAACATTCTGCCTCTTCACTTCCTCCTCTCAGAATCATCGACTTCCTTCAAGACTGCTTAAACACTTTTTTTTTTTGCCTATGGCCCCAGATATTAGATCCTTCCCTTCTAAAGATGCCTTTCACCTATACTGTCTTTTTTTTTTCTTTTTCTTTTGGTCTTTATTATTCTGTCTGTTTACTTTAATTTATAAGATTCAGTTCCACAATCCCCTGAGATTTACATTTTCTCTCCCTCCCTCTGCTCCCCCTCTCCTCCTTGGTGGCATGCAATCAAGTATAGGATCTGCAAATACTTTCACATTAAACATTAGGTTACAAAGATGGATTGTATCAGATGGAATGAACAATGGGAAAGAGGAAAAAAAACAAACAATAAAGAGAAAGAAAGCAGATAATTTGCTTCAATCTACATTCAAATGTCTTTTTTTCTTGTACGTAATTAACAATTCACATTTTGTCTCACCCACTACAATGTAAACTCATAGAAGGCAGGAACTTTAGCACAGTGTCTGGCACATAGGGAGTATTTAGTAAGTGCTTTATGATTGATTAAAATATGTCTTGGTTTCCTCATGTATAAAATGGGTACAATCATATTTGTATTATTTTAAAGAAAATGCCTTGTAAATATTTAAACACTATAGATAAGGAAAATAAAAATATATTGTTAACCTATGCTTTTCTCATCAATTGCCTCTTAATATGTCATCAGAACTTTCAGCATAGGAAATATTTCTCAATGTAATCTTTTTACCTTGTATCCACTTACATGCCCCTTACCTAGTTTATAGCCTCATCACATTTTACCCATTGAAATAGCTTCCAAAATGGCATACTTGTCCCAAGTTTCTCCCCTTTCTAATGCATCTTCTGTACAATTGTAACAACCTTATTTTTAAACCCCCAGGTTTGATCATTCACACAATTGTCCTAACAACTTTAGTGACTCTCTGTTGAACCTAGAATACTTTTTTTTTCAAAGACCCTCACAACTAACCCACAGACTCCAACCCATCTTTTCACATTTATTTCACATTATTTTTTCCTTTAACTTTCCATGTTCTTGAGAAAGTAGTGTAATAGCCATTGCCCATGCACAACTTTTTTATTGCCCATTTCTATCTCCTTACAACAAGCTGCCATTAAGGCATAAAATGCTCTCTCTTATCACCTCCACTACTTAGAACCCATCATTCCCTTTAAAAGTCACTTCAGGGGTGGCTAGGTGGCGCAGTGAATGGAGCGCCGGCCCTGGAATTAGAAGGACCTGAGTTCGGAGCCGGCCTCCGACACTTAATCCACACAAACAAAAACCTAGCCGTGTAACCTTGGGCAAGTTACTTAACCCCAATTGCTTTTAAAAAAAAAAAGGCACTTCAAGTGCTTCTTCTGAAGCAAGACCTTTAGTGATCCTTCTGAATTCTTTCACGCAGTCTTTAGTGCTCTTCTCTCCTACCCCTAGATGATTATTTGATTTAGCTAGAAAAGGAAATGTCAAATGGCTCCAGTCACTTTGTGAAGAAAACCCCAAATGGGGTCAGAAAGAGTCAGACATGACTGAAACAACTGAACAACAATATTTAATTTGCATATATTTTATTTATTTGTCTTTATGTATATTTTTCTCCTTTCTCTTTCTAGAAAATGTAAGATCCTTGAGGTCAGAGACATTTTTTTCTTTATGCTCCCAGCATATAGCAAAATTTCTGACACATTATATGAAATGAATCAATGTTTGCTGAATTGCATTATGTTGAATGTAGAAATACATGCTCACAGTAATGGAAAAGACCTTGAGACACTGCCTAGTCTATCCCTGATCATAATGAAAAAGATAAAAATATTATAATAATAATTTAGACATAGACATCTATGTCATTCTTGGGGACTTCCTTTCTTTCTTCTCTTTCTCCTAAAGGCATAATATTTATTGAACAACTTGGTTAAGTCTTTCATAGTGCAGTAAAAATACATTTACTCTAAATTCAGTAACAGGAGGAGCTGAGGAATAGTTGCACACATAGCACTCAATCAATTAACATGAAGTCAATTCAATTCAACCAATATTTATTATGCACCTGTGCTTTATGTTGGAATTGTGCCACAAGAGTCGTTTTTGCTAGGACTACAAAAAACAGTGCAAAAATATATGACCTCAGAGAATATTTGTTCTATTCGTTGTGGATAGGGACCAGGAGAGGAGGGGAGAAGGTGGTACAAAGTAAAGACAAATAACTAGGTTCAATATAATGAAATAATTGTTTTTTAAGAACCCTGTGCTAAGGAAGATCTTACTGAAAAAAAACAAAGATAAAATGAAAAACAGTCTCTGACTTCAAAACATGATCATTTGTGGCTGGAGAATTCTAACAACTAGGGGGATTTAGAAACACCAAATTCAAGAACTGGAAGGTGCTCCATGTACATATATCTCACACTACTCATAAATAGAAGTAATCCCCTCTATAAGATACAGGGAAAGAAACTGACCACTGTCTCCTTGAAAACTTCCAAGGAATGAGTACACACCTGCTCAGAGATAGCCCACTTTGCTTTTGGACAATTCTAATTTTTATGAAGAAAAATCCCCTCTTCTCCTTTCCTTCACCTCCCCTTCCCCTCTCTATTCCTTTTATAAGCACTAAATTTGCCTCTTCATGGCTTTTACCTATCAACTCTGACCTAACAGTCACTCTTTCAAATCTTCATACACAGATAGACCCAAAATCCCAAATTCCTTCAACAAATCTATATAGAACATGTATTCAAGATTCTTTTCTTTCTGGTTGACCTCCGCTGGACAGGACATCTTTTTTTTTTTTTAATTAAACAAATGCTTTATTAACTTCTGGTTTACATCATTCATTTCCACCAGATTATGAGTTACATTTTCCCCCATTTTTTCCATACCCACCACCCCAGAATAGCAGTCCCACTAGATATCCCCTCCTCCAATCTGCTCTCTCCCATATCTTCTCCCATACCCCCTTCGACTTTGGCATTAGTGCATCTTTTTTTTATAGAAAAATTTTATTTTAAATTTTTTAACTTTTCTTATTTAAATTATGGTTTTATTTTGTGGAGAAGGAATATCCAACGAATCTAACTAAGAATTTAAGATTCTGGTTTTGGGGTTTTTTATTGCCTTAAAGTTTTATTTTTTAATTTTAATGCAGAATTTATTTATTTTTAGTTTTCAACTTTCATTTCGATAAGATTTTGAATTCTAAATTTTTCCTCATCTCTCCATTTTTCCCCACCTCAAGATGTTAAGCATATTGATTCCTCCTTCCCCAAGTCTGCCTTCACATATATCTCCCCCACATCACTCCCCTTACGCTCTTACCCCTTACATTCTTCTAGGCCAAGATTGATGTCTATAGTCCATTAACTGTAAATCTTGTTTCCCAACTGCATGTAACAATATTTTATTAACATTTGTTTTTAACACTTTGAGTTCCAGTTACTCTCCCTTCTTCCCTCTACAGCCACCCCACTGAGAAGACAAGCAATTCAATATAGGTTATACATGTGTAGTCATGCAAAACATTTCCATAGTAGTCATGTTGCGAGAAACTAACTATATTTGCTTCCATCCTATTCCACCTTCCCATTTATTCTATTTTCTCCTTTGACCCTGTACCTTTTCAAAAGGGTTTGCTTCTAACTATCCTTTCCCCCAGTCTGTACTTCCTTTTATTGTCTGCTCCTCCTATCCTCTTCCCCAATACTTTCCTGTAGGGTAAGATATGCAATTGAGTGTGCATACTCTTCCCCACTTAAGCCAAATACAATGAGAGTAAGGTTGACTCATTCCCTTTCATTTCCCTGCTCTTCCACTCCAATGTACTAGTTTTCTCTTGTCTCTTTTATGTGAGATAATTTTCTTTGTTCCATCTCTCCCTTTTTCCTTCTCCCAATATATTCCTCAATCATCACTTAATTTTATTTTTAAATATGATCCCTTCATATTAAAATCACCCTGTGCCTTCTGTCTTTGTATACATGTACACATACACACAGACATGCACACACATATATATATACACATATCCACCAACCTATACATACATATATAATATGTGTGTGTATCCTCATACTGAGAAAAGTCTCATGAGTAACAAATATCATCTTTCCATGTAGGAATGTAAACAGTTCAACTTTAATAATTTCCTTATGATTTCTCTTTCCTTTTTATCTTTTTATGCTTTTCTTGCTTCTTTTATTTGAAACTCAAATTTTCTGTTCAGCTTTGGTCTCTTCATCAAGAATGCTTGAAATTCTTCTATTTCATTGAATATCCATATTTTCCCTTGAAGTATTATACTCAGTTTTGCTGGGTAGGTGGCTCTTCATTTTCATACTAGCTACTTTGACCTCTGGAATATCATATACCAAGCCCTGTGATCCCTTAATATAGAAGTTGCTAGATCTTGTGTTATATTGATTTTTGTTTCCACAATACTCAAATTGTTTCTTCCTGACTGCTTGTAATATTTTTGCTTGACCTGGGAAATCTGGAATTTGACTATAATATTCCTAAGAGTTTTCTTTTGGGAATCTTTTTTGAAGAGATGATCAGTGGATTCTTTCAATTTCTATTTTGCCATCTTCTTTGTTGCTATTTTTTGGAGGACAGTTGGGGTTAAGTGACTTGCCCAAAGTCAAACAACTAGTAAGCATGTCAAGTGTCTGAGGCTGGATGTGAACTCAGGTCCTCCTGAATCCAGGGTTGGTGCTCTATTAACTGCACCACCTAGCTGCCCCCTGCTATTTTGTCCTCTTGTTCTAGAATATCAGAGCAGTTTTCCATGAGGGATTCACTCCACTACCAGTCCAATGTGATAGATCTTTTCTGAAGGTTTGCCAGGCTTTCCTCAGCTGGAGAAATATTTTATCTTTCCTTTTGTGGGTTCTGTAGCTCCAAAATTTGTTTAGGATCATTTTATAGGTATTTGAGGTAATTGGGGACCAGTTCAAGTAAGTTCCTCCTTTTACTCCACTATCTTGACTCCACCCCCTGGATAGTCCATCTTTATCCTTCTCCAACCATTCTCCCAAAACTGAATACAATAGTACTAATAAGGTCGAGCAAAATGAAAGGGACTATGAGTTAGAAGCTGTTCTCCTCTGATTGCATCAGCTCTTGTGAATAATCTAAATATGATGTTGATTGACATTCAGTTTTTGCATTCCACTAAAACCCTTGCAACATTTTTTCCTCCACGGGACAAACATGATTTAATCATGCTTCCATCATTAAATACTTTTCATTTGGGATTTGTTCATTTGTTTTTTGTACCAAAATTTATATTTATAAAATTTACATTTATACTTATAAAATTCAGCTCAGTTCTCTAGCCTGCCAAAATCCTTTTTAATCTTGATTTTACTATCATTCATTGTGTTTTAGCTATCCCTCTTAGCTTTATGTCATCTTCAAATGAAGTGCTCAAATTATTCTTTTTTTCCATCATTGATTTAAAAAAATGTCTTACAGTAGGCATTGATCCCAGTGTTCAGAGATGTCCTTAGCTCCAGCAGCCCACTCTCTAATCACAGCCAAAGGAACAGCTGCAGCCATGACCACCTTGCAGTCTCCTCACTGCCAACATGTCTCTTTCCAGCAAACTGATCTTGGACAAGGTGGATCTGAAGGGGAAAAAAGTCATCAGGAGGGTGGGTTTTAATTTTCCCATGTACAACAAAGAGATAACTAACAACCAGAGAAACAGAGCTGCTCTTCCTAAAATAAATTACTCTTTGGATAATGGAGCCAAGTCTGTTGTTCTGATGAGCAACTTAGACTGACCTGATGGTATCCCTGTGTCTTGGAGCCTGTGGCTATGGAACGCAAACCCTTGCTGTGCAGATATGCTTTGTGGGTAAAGATTGCATGGGTCCAGATATGGAGTTGGCCTGTGCTAACACACCTAACTATTCTTTCATTTTGCTGAATAATCTAAGCTTCCATGTAGAAGAAGGAAAAGGCAATGTTGCTTCTGAAAATAAGATCAAACCTGAGCCAGCCAAAGTGGAAGTCTTCCAAATATCCCTTTCTGGGGGGCGGAGCAAGCTGGGGGATGTTTATGTCAAAAATGCTATTGGTACTACTCACCATGCCCACAGTTCCATGGCGGGAGTGAATCTTCCCAGGAAGGCATGTGGTTTTCTCATGAAATATATATATATATATATATATATATATATATATATATATATTTGTCAAGGCTATGGAGAGCCACAAGAGGCCCTTAATGGCAATCTTGGGCAGAGCAAAAGTTGCCAACAAAACCCAGTTGATCAATAATATGCTTGACAAAGTCAATGAGGTGATCATTGGTGGTGGAGTGGATTTCACTGTCCTCAAGGTGCTCAACAATATGGAGAGCAGAACTTCTCTTACTGATGAAGAGGGAGCCACGATTGCCAAAGACCTGATGGATGATGCTGAAAAGAATGGTGTCAAGTTCACATTGCCTATTAATTTTGTCACAGCAGATAAGTTTGATGAGAATGTCAAGACTGGCCAAGCCACATTGGCCACTGATATGACTGCTAGATTGATGAGTTTGTACTGTGGCCCTGAGAGCAGCAAGAAGCACACAGAAGCTGTGGCTTGGGCCAAACAGATTATGTGGAATGGACCTGTTGGATTATTTGAGTGGGGAGATTTTGCTCAGGGAACCAAAGAGCTAATGAACAATGTAGTGGAGGCCACCAAGATGGACTATATCACTATCATAGATGGTGGGGATATTGCCACCTGCAGTGCCAAATGGGAGTGATGCCACTCTATAGCTGCTGGAGGGCAAAGTCCTCCCTGGGGTGGCTGCCCTGAGCAGTGTCTAATGGAGACCACTCTCCTAACTGCTGGTTCCTGTGCACAAACCTTCCAATGTGACTATATAGTTCTTCCTGTCCCTTTCCTTGCCATTAGACAAGTTTCTCCCTCAAGATTCAACCAGTGGCATATGGGGCAATGAGAACCCAAGAAGCAGTTCAACTTACTTTTGTGGTTCTTGGATTTGCCTCTTATCAGATCTCATTTTAACTTCTTTAGTGTGTCTAAACCATTATTGTTATCTGTAGAACATGTACACACACACACACACACAACACACATATATCCTTTAGAAAGAAAAATCAAGGCTAAAGTTGCTGCTATCCATATTATCTTGAAATAGTTTGTCCTATTCAGCTTTGTTAGCAGCTATTTTTGTCATCACCCACATGGAAACTGGTGGGTAAATTATCATTTTATCATTACCCATTATGGAAACAAGAAGAAATTCCAGTGGAGGGGATGAGGGAGTTGACTTCTTTGATAAACGTTTTGTGAAAGTGCCAGCTCAAAATTGTCTAATAACATAAAGGCAAAATAGATCTCTGGAGAACATCACTGAAGATCATAGGCCACATTGCCATGGAAACACTAACAACTCTTCTTGAAGCTAAGCAATATAATCAATTCAGATTTCAGATGATTATATTATCATCTAATCCCATGACAATCTATCTTCTTAACCATAGCCATAGCATTCACCCCAGATTCTTGTTTAGTTATCCTGTCAGGAATTGAATTGACTTAAGGATAATGTAAACACACAATTAGTTATAGAAATCTATCTCATTCTTTAGGGAATAAGAGATAAGAGAAGGTGGACGTGATAGAAGGGAGAATAGATTGGGGGAGGGAGTAGTCAGAAGCAAAACACTTTTGAGTAGGGACAGAAAGAAGAGAGAGAAAATAGAATAAATGAGAAGGAATAAGATGAAGGGAAAGAGAGATAACAATAGTAACTGTGAAAAAAACATTGAAGCAAGTTTCTCTCATAAAGGCTTCATTGCTCAAATATATAGACAACTGAGCCCGATTTATAAAGATGAGACCCATTCCCCAACTAATAATATATGATAAAATGATAAAATTGATAACATATGATAATAAATGATAAAAAAGATATGACCATTTTACTGATGGAGTCATCAAATCTATCTATAGCCATATGAAAAACTACTCAAACTCTCTATTGATTAGAGAAATGCAAATTAAAACAATTCTGAGATACTTTCTCATACCTATTACATTGGCTAATAGGACAGAAAATGTCAATGAGAAATGTTGTAGAAGATGTTGGAAAATGAGACAGTAACACACTGTTGGTGGAGTTGTTCTGCAGAAAAATTTGAATCTATGCTCAAATGACCATAAAGCCATGTATAACCTTTCAGCTAGCAATACCACTACTAGGTCTATGGCCCAAAATGAGATTTTAAAAAAGGAAAAAAAAAGAATTATATATACAAATGTATTTATAGCAGTTCTTTTCTGGTGGCAAGGAACCAGAAATTGATGGGATGCCCATCAACTGGGGAATGACGGAACAAATTTTGGTATGTGATTCTAATGGAATACTATTGTACTATAGGAAATGATGAGCAGGGTGCTCTTAGAGAAAACTAGAAATATATATATGAGCTGATGCAAAGTGAAATGTGTACAAAGTAACAGCAATATCATGCAATGATCAGCTATGAATGATTTGACAATTCTTAGGAATACAACAATCCAAGACAATACTGAAGGACTTATGATGAAAAATACTATCCATCCCTAGACAAAGAATTGATGGTGACTAAATACTGATTAAAGTATATTATTTTTAATTTTATTTTTATTGAGACTCTTTGTATCTGTGAGTGTGGGGGGTGTTCTCAACATGACTATTATGGAAATATTTTTGTATAACTACACATGTATGCCTTCTCAATGACAGGTGGTATGTATAAAGCCAAGCACAAGCAGCTTTCCAACAGCTTCAAGGTTCTGATGACATAGTATAGTGAACTCTCTATTTATTCAGCAGTGAATTAAGGCAAAACATTCACAGAGATCAAAGTACAGCATTCACAATGTTATGACATAACAACTCAACACTAAAATGGCCACATAGTTTTCACCAAAATGGCCACATCATTTTAAGCAAAAGATACAATCATTTAGTAACTCAATCATTTAGTAAGTCCTTAATTCAATCATCTTTAGGGAGGCTTGCCTCCTTTTTTTTTTAAACAAATGCTTTATTAACTTCTGTTTAACATCATTCATTTCCGCCAGATTTTGAGTTACAATCATTTTCTCCCCATTACTCCCCTACCCAACCTCCCAGAATAGTAATAGCAATAGTCCCACAAGATATTGCTTCCTTCAATCTACTCTCTCCCATACCTTCTCCCATACCCCCATCGACTTTTCCATTAGAGGAAGGTGAGTCTTTGTGTCCCAATACCTGCACATCTTATCTCCCTATTACAAGCAAAAGAGTATTGATAATAGTATTTATATATATTTGAAACATTTAATGTTATGACCTCGAATTTCAGATCCATTTCCTTCCTCCCTTGTCACCCACTCCCTCTTGGGAGATAAGTAATTCGGTATATGTTGTACATGTCTAGCTATGCAAAACATTATCATAGTAGATATATTGTACAAGGCTGCTTATAATTCCCTCCCACTCATCCCACCCCCCACCTGGTCCATTCCCTACATGATCCTGTCCCTCTTCTATAGTGGGTACTTCCAACCTCCCCTCACCCCAAGGATGCCCTCCCATCCATCATCCCTCCTCTCATCCCCCTTCCCCCTATCCTGCTGCAGGTTGAGATATCCCATTTAGTATGTATGGCATTTTCTCCCTGAACCAAATTCAATGTGAATGTTGTTTTGCCTTTTTAGCCTTCCTTATTCTCCCCCTCCTTTGCAACCTCTTCCCCTTGCTTCTTCTACATGGGATAGTTTACCCTACCCTACCCTGTCTCTCCCCATCTCCTCTTGCCACTTTCCTCTCTCACCTCATACTTTCATCCCTTGAGTATTCTCCCTTCACAACAAATTCAACCTATGCCCTCTATCCAAAAATAACTGTAACCATATACACACATATTCACATATGTATTCATATGACCACACCCCTTCTTCCATTATTTTCATAGTGAGAAAGATATCATCAGTCACCGTTATTGCTTTTCCATATAGGAATGTAAATAGTTCAACTTTGATAAGTTCCTTTTGATTTCTTTTCCCTGATTGCCTTCTCAGGCATCTCTTCCTTCTGGTGTCTGGATGTCAATTTTTCTATTCAATTCTGATTTTTTCCTCAAGAATGCTTGAAAGTCCTCTATTCCACTGAATGACCATATTTTCCCCTGAAACATGATACCGAGTTTTGCTGGGTAAGTGACCCTTGGGTTCATTCCCAGTTCTTTTGCCCTCTGGAATATCATATTCCATGCCCTTCAATCCCTCAGTGTAGAAGCTGCCAGGTCCTGTGCTATTTTGATTGTGTTTCCACAATATTGAAATTGTTTCTTCCTGGCTGCTTGTAGTATTTTCTCCTTGATCTGGGGATTCTGGAACCTGACTATAATATTCCTGGGAGTTTTCTTTTGGGGATCTTTTTCAGGAGGTGATCTGTAGATTCTTTCAACCTCTATTTTGCCCTCTGGATCTAAAACATTATGCCTCCTTAATTGACACAAAATACAAAGGTCAGAGTTCTCCACCCCTAGGTCACATTGTCTTAATCTCTTAAATCAAAAAGTCTTCTTTCTTCTTGAGGAAGCCCTTAACTCAATAATCTAAATGTAAAGGTCAAAGTTCTCCATCCCTAGGTCACATGAAATCATGATCTCAGTTTTCATTAACTACCCAAGGAGAGGTCTTTTCATCTTGACTTGAGGCAGGCTCTCAGCTTCCATGGTTTCTCTTCCATGGTCCCAGCTCCAGCCTGAATCTACCCAACTGTCACCTGAGTTCAAAGGCAGACAGCTCTCAGTTCCCTGTCCAGCTCTTTGTGTAGTTCCTGTTCCATATTGAAGCTCACAGTGGCTAGTCCACCTCAAGTCCTTCTCAGTTTCTGTTCCTGAAAAGACAAAGCTTAACAAACCCATAATAACATTCATGCACATTACTGGCATCCTCATCAATTCACTTTCTGCCTGTGAAATCAACATAGACCTAACAACAAGGTCTGATAAATCAACACACATCATCAGTATAGTCACAGAACCTCTGAAAACATTGATAAGACCCTTCTCCATAATTACTGTAAACATACAAAAAGAAAATCCACTCTTAGGGTTTCAGAACCAGCATTAAGATCCCAGTAAGGTCCTATCAACAGATGAAGCTGACAAAGTAACATCAAAAAAGACAAAGTAATGGCACCACACTCATTCTTCCTCCCAGTTCTCTTTTCTCATTTCTCAGTTCTTCTCAATTCTCTTCTCAGTTCTTTTCAGTTCTCAGCTCAGTTCTCACTCACTTCTCTGTTCTGACACCACAAGTTCTGTTCTCCATTCTATTCTCAATCTGTAGCAGTTTGCAGATCCTAGCAGTTCTATCTCTCAGCAATTTTGGCTCCCTAGCTTATATATGGAATTAGCTCCTCCCTGTTCCAGCCCCTCCTGTTACATCATCAACTTCCTCCCACTTTGGGATTCACAATTTCTGGTTCTTAATACTTGATACAATCACAAACTTGAAACAAGGTCCTAAGTACCTGTTTGATAGCCAATACAAGGGGCAAGGAAGATCTTTAAATTCCCGTTACCATTACAGTGAGGAGAGATGAAGAGAGAGAATTTTGAATGTTGTTAATGCTAAAATTGTTTTTACATATAACTGGGGGAAAATTAACCTCAGCTTTGAGTAAGTTTCCTCCCCAATACTTTTCCTACCTCCTTGTGCTAGGTTAGTTTCTTGTATCTGTGGAGAGAAACTTCTGTCTGTTTATATATGCCATATAGAGTATCCTTCTTTTTTGCCTGCTTGCTGTGCCAAATAATAAAAAAATAAGATTTATTTTTGTTTCGTTGTTTTGTATCAGCTTCCTCAGTACCAATTTCTTGTAAATTCAAAACCATATCTGTGCTTTAACATTAAGATAAAGCAGTTCTCTCTTCCTATCTCCTAATTTATCTTAAGTATCAACTCCCAGTTAGATATTTTAAATGAAAAGGTAATTATCCCTTTTATTGAAAGAAGAATTATAAGAGAATTCAACAGCTTTTCCTTTTTTCTGTCCAGGTAATGTAATCCTTCTCTTCATTCTTTGGCCTTCACTCAAATGATCTCTATTATAATACTTGATCCCTCATATAGTCCCTGTGGTATACATTCTTAATATGTGATTCAAGACATCCTCCATTTTATCTATCCTCTTTCTTTGGAAATTCATCCAGAACCAAGGGACAACTGTGGTTTCATGTCAACAAGAATTGGTTATAACTGTGAGAGCACATTTCTCTCTTTGGTTAGGGTATCTTGTTCATTATGTTTATTGCCTAAATTTCCAAAATCTGTTTACAGTCTTTAAAGTATTGATTATTTTCCTCGATTTTTGTCTCTTGTGAATTTCTGCCTGTCTCAGCTAATATTTTTCTTACTTCTTTGTACTTATTCTATATTTATTCTATAAGTTTTGGAAGGTGCTATGCATTTTTCTTTTTAGTTTAAAACCTATTTAATTTAGTTTGACAGTTTCTAAGCACATATAATTTTAGCAGTTTTTGTTAGGGTACTCCATCTCTAGGGCAGGAATCTCTCAAATCTTTAAGCTTTGATCGAAACATCCAAATTCCATTCTTAGATACTAAGTTGTTAATTTCCCATATTACTTTTTTTTTTCTTCTGTATGATGTGTTGCTTTCAATGAGCATCAGAGAGGTGGAGAACTATGCCCTTTTTGCCTTCTTACCCAGGACTAAAAATTCTTGACAATAATACTTTTTGTAGGGGTTCCTTCTGGATGTGTTTTCTGTGCCCACTTGAATACATAGAAAGGGTAGTTATCATTTGTTTTGGAGATATCTTAAAAGGTTCAGTATTTATGTCTTTGATACGTGCTGCAGGAAGAAAACATATTTCTTTACCATTATACCAAGCTAACAAATAGCTACCTTAGTATTCCTGGTCAGAAAATAACTGACTAATACTAATTTTCTCTTCTTCCTCTCACACATATTGGATAATTTCTTACCTGATAGCTTCTGTCGCTCTAATATATCATTATCTGGAAACAAGAAGTACTTTTCATCTCTTAGAATCATCCCTCTTCTCTTCAAGAGCTGAAATATCGTTTTATACACACATTCACATATGTATTCATATGGCCATATACCCTTCTTCAATTATTTTCATAACGAGAAAGGTTTCATCAGACACCGTTCTTGTTTTTCCATGTAGGAATGTAAATAGTTCAACTTTTCCCTGATTACTTTCTCAAGCATCTCTTGCTTCTTGTGTCTGAATGTCAAATTTTCTCTTTAATTCTGTTTTTTTCCTCAATAATGCTTGGAAATCCTCTATTCCACTGAATGACCATATTTCCCCCTGAATCAAGATGTTCAGTTTTGCTGGGTAGGTGACCCTTGGCTTCAAACCCAGCTCTTTTGCCCTGTGGAATATTATATTCCATGCCCTTCGATCCCTCAGTGTAGAAGCTGTTAGTTCCTGGGTTATTCTGATTGTGTTTCCACAATATTGGAATTGTTTCTTCCTGGCTGCTTGTAGTATTTTCTCCTTGAACTGGGAGTTCTGGAAACTGGCTATAATATTCTAAGGAGTTTTCTTTTCAGGATCCTTTTAAGGAGGTGATTGGTGGCTTCTTTCAACCTCTATTTTGCCCTCTGGGTCTAAACCATCAGGGCAATTTTCCTTGAGAATTTCTTGAAGGATGATTTCGAGGTTCTTTCTTTGATCATGACTTTCAGGTAGTCCAATAATTTTTAAATTATCTCTCTTGGATCTGTTTTCCAGGACAGTGGTTTTTCCCATGAGATATTTCACATTGCCTTCTATTCTTTTTTTTTATTAATTTATTAGTTTAGTTTCAGTTAACAAGATTCAATTCCATAGTTCCTTGATTTTCAAATTTCCTTTACTTCCCTCCCCCCTCCCCTCATGACAGCATATAGTACAGTATAGGGTCTGCAAACGCATTCATATTAAACATTATTCCAATTACAAAGGCATATTGTACTAGGTGGGATGAAAGATGGTAAGGAAGAAGTAAAACCAAACAATGAGAAGAACAAGATCATTTAGTTTGCTTCACATTGCCTTCTATTCTTTCATTTGTTTGGATCTGTTTAACAGCATCTTGATTTCTCATAAAGTCACTAGCTTCCATTTCCTCCAGTCTAATTCTGAAGGAATGATTTTCCTCAGTGAGCTTTTGAGATTCTTATTCCATCTGGCAAATTTGGCTTTTTAAGGCATTCTTCTCCTCAATGCCTTTTTGAACCTCTTCTGCCATTTGATTTAGTCTATTTTTAAGGTGTCATTTTCCTCAGTCAGGCTATTGACTCTCAGTTCATACTTTTCTTGCATCTTTCTCATTTCTCTTCCCAATTTTCCCCCACTTCTCTTATCTGCTTCTTAAGGTCCTCTATTGCCTGTAGCCAGTTTGTATTTTCATTTGGGGCATTTGGTGAAGGATTTCTGACTTCCCAGTCCTCTTCCTGTTCCATGCTTTGATCCTCTTTGCCCCCAAAATGGGAGTCTAAAGTTGCATTTTTCCGTTTATTTTGTTTCCTTTGCCTAGGCATATTGCCTCTTAATTACATGATGTTGGGGCTTGCTGCCACAATAGTACTCTGCCACCAGACAGAAGAGCTTCTGTCCTAAACTTGGGGTCTTCATAACTTCCAGAGTTTGTCTGGCCTCTGTCAAGCCTCCACCCACTCTGGCAAATTGGATACCCACCCCAGACCTCCCCCCCAAGACCACAATCCAGATCCAAGCAGGTTAAACCAAGAGCAATTAACCCCCAGACTGATTGCTGGATCTCCCTACAGTTCTCAGACCAGGAGTAGGAGCTGCCACTGACACTGCAAAATGGCCTCTGTGCTGTGTTTCTTCAGCAGCTTTTTGCCCCCAGGGGAGGAAGCCGATGTGTTCCCCAGATACTGGTCCCAAAGTCCATAGGGCACTAACCTCTCACTTTGTCCTAGGCATACCTGAGTTGGTAATTCTGGAATTACCACAGCTGCTGGTGTTCTGGGGTCCCTCCAGCCAGCTGCTGGCATGGCCACCCTGGTACTAAAACCGCACCTCACACGGACCTGGGCTGGCCTCCCAGAGCACTGTGCTGTCAGTTCCCAGTGCCCTGTGCTGCCCGCTCTCAGAGCACTGCGCTGGCCACTCCCTGCAGGGCTGCTGGGCTGTCCTAATTAGGGGGTTATCTTCTCTGTGTTGTTCTGTGGGTGCTGGGGCTCCAGAAGTTGTTCAGATTCCTCTTTTACATTGTTTGGAAGTGGTGTGGGGCAGAGCACTTTGGAAGTTCTGTTTCTACTCCTCCATCTTGGCTCTGCCCCCTCAACCTCTGTTTTGCCTTCTGTTTTTAAATCATCAGGGCAAATTTCCTTGAGAATTTCTTGAAGGATGATTTCAAGGTTCTTTCTTTGATCATGGCTTTCAGGAAGTCCAATAATTTTTAGATTGTCTCTCCTGGATCTATCTTCCAGGTCAGTGGTTTTTCCCATGAGATATTTCACATTGCTTTCTATTCTTTCATTTGTTTGGATCTGCTTAATAGCATCTTGATTTCTCATAAAGTCACTAGCTTCCATTTGCTCCAGTCAAATTCTGAAGGAATGATTCTCCTTGGTGAGCATTTGAGATTCTTTTTCAATCTAGCAAATCTGGCTTTTTAAGGCATTCTTCTCCTTGTTGCCTTTCTGAGCCTTTTTTGCCATTTGAGTTAGTCTGTTTTTTAAAGTGTTATTTTCCTCATTCAGGCTGTTGACTCTCATTTCATAATTTTCTTGCATCTTTCTCATTTATCTTCCCAATTTTTCCCACACTTTTGTTATCTGCTTCTTAAGGTCCTCTATGGCTATAACCAGCTCATATTTTCATTTGGGGCTTTTGTTGCAGGAGTTCTGACCTCCCAGTACTCCTCCTTTTCCATGCTTTTATCCTCTTTGCCCCCAAAATAGGAGGCTAATGTTGCAGTTTATTTTGTTTCCTTTGCCTATACATGTTTCCACTCAATTATTTGACTTTTGGGCTTTTGCCATAGTAGGACTCTGCCACCAGCCAGGGGGGAGCTTCCATCCCAAATGCTTGGGTTTTCTCAGTTTCTGGAGGTATTAGTTGGTTGCCCTCTCTGATGCCTCCACATGCTCTGGCAAACCTGTTACACACACCAAGATCTCCACCCCAGACCACAATCCAGATCCAAGAAGGTTAAAAGGAAAAGTGTTTACCCCCCAGACTGATTGCTTGGTCCCCCTACAGTTCACAGTCCAGGAGCTGGAGCTTCAATGTGGTGCCTGCTGTGCCCTGACTAATCAGTGGCTTCTTGCCCCCATGGGAAAGAGGCTGAGGTGCTCTCCCAACCAGTCCTAAAGTCCATAGGGCACTTTCCTCTCACTTCGTACATGTTATCTGTGGGTTGATAATTCTGGAAACACCACTGCTGCTGGTATTCTACAGTCCCTCCAGCCAGCTTGCTTGTCTGGCAGCCCTGGGGCTAAAACTTCCAACTCATATATTCCTGGGCTCAGCAACCAGAGCACTGTGCTAGCAGTTCCTTGCCGGGCTGCTGGGATGTCCTCAGTGGGAGGTTAGCTTCTCTGTCTCATTTTGTGCATTCTTTGGCTCCAGAGTGTGTTCAGAATCCTCTTTTACATAAATTTGGAAGTGGTGGGTGCAGGAGCTCTGAGTAAATGCTTTTACTACTCTGCCATCTTGATTCCCTGAAATATCTTTTCCCTTACCTTCACTAATTGTAGTTGTTGCCTGGTGGTGCAGTGGTTAGAGCACCAGACCTTCAGTCACAAAAAACCTATGTTCAATCCAGCCTCACATATTCCCTAGATGTGTGACTCTGCACAAGTCACTTTGTAACCACTGTCTTTCTCAGTTTCCTCCACTGAAAAATGGCAGTTATAATAGTACCTAACCCTAAGAATGTATCACCAAGTTAATATTCACAGAACCAACAGCAACTATGGATATGCCAGAATAGTTCTGAATCACAAAATATAGCAGACTCTCCATATATAATATAGAAGCAAAAAATTTATTAGGAACATCAAATCCCAACACCGGAAAGCCAAATAACAATACCATAAATTGTAATCCATCATAACAACAAAGTTAGTACACCTTATCACTGCAGGAAGCAACACCATCCCAAAGCCTTCTCCTTGCTCAAGAATTTCCACAAAAAAATACAACCACTCACATTTCCTTTTCCACCCTTCCTCCTCCACCCATTCAGCAAACTCCTCCCATCACTGATTCCATGTGATTACATTCAGCCAATTAAAGGGCAAGGAGGATCTTCATATTCCCTTAGGTCTATTAAGGGGAAAGGAAGCTCTTCAAATTCTCATTACCATTACAGAGGTTTATTTTGAGGATCAAATGAGGTAATGTTTATAAAATAGTTAGCCAAATGCCACGAACATTATAGTCACTTAATGAATGCTTCTTTCCTCCTCTATACAACATTGTCTCATTTCCCATAATCCTGAGAAGACTTAGGATTCTCAACTTTAGGTTCTTCTTTTTCTCCAAATGATGCTTGTTCCTACTTTTTTTTTTTTAAGAGCGCTTATTTCTTCTTAACAACCTGGAGTGTGGAGGGGCATTCCTCAAACTCCAATATGTTGTATGGCAATGTGAAATATCCCACTCAGCTGTGGCAGATCGCAAGCTACAAACTCAATGAAAGTCACCACACAATTTCCTCTACTCCGTACTATGGCTGATATTTTCATTCTTGCTACTTGAAAATAACCCAGAAAATCTTGACAACAGAGGGGGTATATGAGATGAACTTTGAAGGAAGCTATATATTATGAGACTTATGGTGAGTGCATTCTAGCTTTGGGGGGGGGGGATAACATCTCCATACATTGAGAGGATAGACTGTTGTATTCAGGAAATAATTGGTAAGGTAATTTTGCCTGAAATATAGACTATATGAAGAATTAAGGTGACATGTCTAGAAAGGTAGATGAGATAAAGTTTGTGTACAACATTAAATCTAGACTAGCAAGTTTGTATTTTATACTAGAGGCAATAGTGAGGCAATGAGACATTTTTTTTTAGTACAGGAGTCACAATTTCAAAATTTTGAATAAGAAATATGTAATTTTGGCAAATACCAGAAAGATAGATTGACAAGGCAGAGACTTGAAACAAGAATAACAGTAAGTTAACCAAAATTGCATTAAAAAAGGATAACAGTAAGGAGGCAGGATATTGCCAACAATCAAGTTCAAAGTTATGAAATTCTGAACCAGGATAATGGCTATAGTAATGGGAAAATATTAACATGAGATATTGTAGAGATAGAATAGGTAAATCTCAGATAACTGATTGGATAGAGGAGGAATAGAAGGGAAATAATCAGCAGTTACTTTACAGTTGTATGTGACTGGTGAATGTGTGTATTTGTGTGTGTGTGTGTGTGTGTGTGTGTGTGTGTGTGTGTGTGTGTGTGTGGTCTAGATGACTGGAAGCATGGCAGCTACATCAACAACAAAAGGAGAAAGATTGGAGGAGGTACACATTTAGATAAAGTTAATTCATTTGGTTTTAAATATATAAAGCTTGAAGTGCTTTTCCAGGAAAAGATGGAATTTTCAGCAATCATCTAGTGATGAGAGACTGAAGCTCAGTACAGAGATTAGGAATAGACATGCATCTTTTCATAGACATGATCATTATATTCATGGAAGCTGATGAAATGATCAAGGGAGAGAGTAGAGACTAATAATTGAGGGACAATGGCAAGAGCTATAAAGAGTTAAAGTAGAATAAAGATTAAAATAAGCAATTGTCAAGTTATTTTTTTCATAGTTAATGGAAGACTATGACTATTGCACTTTGAGATGATTGTTCTTTGTTCAAAACTTTGTGGCCACTATGGTGGAAACTGTGGCCATTTCAATGATAAGCTTTTGTGAATACTATATTGTGATTTTCTGTGATAAGTTGTAATATTGTGTACATTGTACCTTGATTTTCTGTGAATTTTTTGCTCTGATTTGTTCACGTAGTAACTAATAAAACCTCTGTGAAAGAAACAGAAGGTATTAACCCCTGTTCCTGATGTAACAGGAAGCGGTTGGCTTAAACAGGAGTCTAATGTTGTATGTATATAAGAAAAGTCCCAGAAAGGCATAGTCAGAATCTCTTGGAGCACCATGTAGGCAGAAGAAGATGCTGGAGGAGGCTGAAGAGGAGCCCAAGAGCCCAGGAACCCAGGAGCCCAGGAGCCCCTCCCCACCCCAGGCTGGATAAGGGGATTCTAATTTTTTTTTTCTTTTTGGAGGGCAATTGGGGTTAAGTAACTTGCCCAAGGTCACATGGCTGATTCTGATCTTTTTGAAAAAGCTTCAGTACACTGAGGAAGCATGACCAGGATGCAGGGATTTTGTTTGTGGCTTGCTTGAACCTTGAGTTCCTAGCAGCAGAAATTCTGAAGGATTTGAGATGGACTGGACCCTGTGAACTTCAGTGCATATCAGGACTTACACAGAGAGCTGGACAAGGAACTGGGAGCTATCTGCCTTTCAATCCAGGTGACTGTTTGATGGGTTTAGGTAGGAGTCCCCTGCCTTGAGTCAAGATGAAAAGACCTGCCCATGGGTACTGAGTAGTGATGAACTTGTAGTTTATTAATGATGTAGTGGTGGAGGGTCTGTGTATTTTCTAATTATTGTACTTGGTGATTAATAAAATGTAGTAATTAATTGCTGAATAAGTGACTGATTGAGTTAGTGTGCCCCATGAGTGGAAGTCTTTGACTATTGTACTTTGAGATGATTGTTCTTTGTTCTAGATATTGTGACTACTTTGGTAAAAACTATGTGGCCATTTTAATAATAAGCTATTGGGAGTAATATATTGTGATTTTCAGTGATAAGTTGTAATATTGTTAATGTTCTACCTTGATTTTCTGTGAATGTTTTGCTTTGATTTGTTATGGAATAAATAGGGTGTTCACTAAACTGTGTAATCAGAACCTTAAAAGCTGTTCACAGTAGCATTCTTCTGGAAAGCTGCTTGTGCATGGAATTATTTGGGGTCACAGAGTCAAGAACAACTGAAATAATAGAACAACAGAAGTCAGATTGCAAAGCAAGTAGGAGTGCGAAGTGGTAAAATAGAGGTATCAGATCTAAATAATTCTTCCTAGTAGTGTAGCTGTGAACAGCAAAGAATTGTACCAAAGAAAAAGGTTATGGCAGGTCAAATCAAGGTGCATGTGTCTGTGAGTTTATGTTTATTTCTGTGTAATAATGAATGGAGATATGCTTATTTGTAGGAAGCAAGAAAGTGAATTAGGAAATATTAAAGAAAACAAAAAGAAAGTAAATGATTTGAGGATCAATGTCCAAGAGGAAATAGGAGGTGAGGGAGTCCAGGATATGAGTAGAAGGCATGGTCCTGGCAAGAAGAAAAAAAACAATTATTTTTCTGCAAGTAGCACAAAGAAAATGTAGATTGATGTAAAGTGATTTTGAAGTGAGAAATAAAGAAAAGTGGGAACTTACAATGTACTCATTACGAACTTACAGTGGCTAGCTCATAGTATACATGCAATAAGTATTTGTTGGATGACTGGCTGAATGACTTCTATTTTCTTTCAGAAAAGCAATAACAATAATAATAATAGCTAACATTTATAAAGCATTTCCCATGTGCCAGTCACTATGCTAAGTACCTTACATGCTGTCATGAAGGCCCAGGTAAGATTTGGTTAGACTATTCCTGTCTTTAAAAAAATGACACAGTATAGAAATCGTTGTAATAAATGTTAATAGCATTAAAAGAAAATTGAATGAATGACCTCTTTTGCTCTTCTCTAAGTTGATTTGATTTCAAATACTTTATTTTCTTCCTATCCCCTATGATAAGATATTGAAGACATCTTTATTGTTCTTTTAATTTCATGCAAATAAAGCTTTATTAAAAATAAAACAAAATATCCCAAGTACTCAATTTCAAGTCATTCATGTGTAACTGAAAACACCAATCAAAGCAAAATAAAATCACACCTGTTGAAGAGCCAAAAACTCCAACATGCTAAGTCACAGCATTTCTAGCTAGAACACACTTGCAGTCACATAATTAGATTCTCATTTTACATACCATAATATTGAAATCTAAAGAGATGAAATAGCTTCCCAAAGATCACACATTGTAAAATGGCAATTAGAATATCAGTTTTGATTCTTAAATGAGATAGTATATGAAACTTGTAAATACATAAATGTAGAAGTAACAGCAATAATTGTATTAGAGCTGAATTTGAATGCAATTACCCTGACTTCAGATCAGGCCATCTTTGAAACAAGGGGAAAAATCATTTATTATTTGTCTACTAAATGTTAGGCACTGTGCTAAGCACATTAAAAATAATATCTTATTTTATTCTTACAGCAACACAGAGAGGTAGGTCCTAATTTTATCATCTCCATTTACAATTAATTAAATTGAGACAAATGGAGGTGAAGAAACTTGGCCAAAGTCAAAGAGTCAGTAAATAATATCATGTCTGAGGCTGAATTTGAACTCTGTTCTTGATCTAAGGCTAAGAACTCTATCCTCTATGCCAACAAAGTACCTCTTTTTCATGTATTATGCCTCATTGCCTCTAGCCCCAGCGAGAAAAATCCTAAGTAAATCTAATGATAATTGAATGGGAAGAAATAAAAAGAAATTGTCACATTCTTTCAAGTAATATTTTTAGAACAATATTAATATCTCATCGATGAAAAAAATAATAATGACATAATAATACAATAAAATAAAATATAATACAAACATGAAATGTTGAAAAAATGTTTATAATCTGAGTAACAGGAGTCAATTCTCTTGTATAGCATAGTATGAAGAACAATTTGCCATTAATAGTTATGTAAGAAATGGGAAAATATTATTCCCAGGTTAGTGATGGGATAAAAATAGATGCTAGGTAGATATAATTTATCTTAATAAAAGAAAGCATTGGAGTTCCTACTCATGCCCTTCTAAAGTTTCCCAAATGTTAAAGATAATACTGGACAAAATCCAGACAATTTTTAAATTTTGTTATTTTACTTATTTTAATATATTGTTTTAATTGGTAATCATGCTTCCCGAACTTGTCTTCTTCATGGCCATTCTATAATATTCAGTCCAGAGATAATGTTGTTAAATGTTTTATTTCTTGGAGTTTGTATTCTAAGTTGTATAAAATTTATGAGGTAGCACAGAATGAACAAGGCTTAAAATCCATCTTTACAAAAACATTATCCATTTTATCAAATAAATGCATACAAAAACAGTTCATTTCATTAGATAATAAAATGCATCCTTTTATATGATCTCACTCATTCTAATAGCCTAATTGTTATGTTTATTTTTCCCCTGATGTTTGAAGAAGGTCCCAAAGAAAATCCTAGAAGTAGTGATTCAGAATGTTGTAATTCTCTATTAACAAACTAAATAATTCATTCCCAGAAATCTACATGGCCAGTGCATAATAACATATTAGTTGCCAGAAAATTAATTCCATGACAATCTTTTAATAAACCATCATTATGTTACATGCTATATTATGCCATGCCCTATATTGCATTATGTTTCATCATCTCACATGTTATCACTTCATGTGACATTATGTTATAGTATTTTACATTATATTATAGTAAATTATTCATGGAGAAGAATACTAGGAAGATAGTGGGTTAATATATATTATGTACATTTGTTCATACAAATCTCCATATATGTGTGTTTGTTGACATATATTTTTTTAAATTTTATTCCTATAAAGAAATGCACTATTTCATAGATTCAAATATTGAGAGATGGGAGGGACCTTAAGGATAAATGATCAAACTCCCCCTTTTTACAGATAACAAAACGGAGCCCCTGAGAGCTTAAATAATGTAGCAGCAAGCACCCTAGCATACCCAGGATGGCTACTAGTACAGGTTCTTAGATCTGCTTTTCTAAAGAAAAGCAACTCAAAATGAGTTAACAATGTTACTTTAATCAATAAAACATATATCATTTTACCTCGTTCAGGGGGAAAAGTCAGCACCCTGAACTTCAAAGAATACAAACAGAAGTCACAAGAAGACAGAGAAGCAGATCAGCATACAGGCTTCCAGCTGTCTGGCCATTACACCCATACCTAGTCAGTTACCAGAGAGGGAAGCACCAACATCTGGGTTTTCAAAGATGGGGGCTCAACAGCTGCCCAGACTCTTGTCTGGTCAAATCACACAACTCTTCTCAAAGTGAGCCCCAAAACAAAACTTCACTTCAGGGTATACATAGCCTTATCCTGGCTCAGAGAATGTTACAATCCTCTTGACCCACTGCCCAATCACAAAGTAACAAGGTGTTGTCATTCCTGAAAAACAAGCCTCCCACCACAGTCTCCATGTAACCACATTCAGCCTGTTAGGAGGCAGAGTATATTTTCAAGAATATACTTTCAAAGAAGATCTTCAGATTCCCATTCCCATAACATTAACTCTCCAAGTACTGCACATTTATTAAGTATATGTGGTAGTATTCAAACTCAGGACATCCAGATTCTGGGACCAACATCAAAGCACTGTGACCCATTGCCTTCACATATGTGTTAATGAATGTATCACTACATCATGGATATACAAATGGGGGCATTTCCAATCATACTGATCTGTATCTTGCCAATGGATCCAAATGGCTCCAGAGGACAAAGTGAGGCTGGTCACTTTGATGAACCCTCCCCCAATTAAATCCAATTTACTTGAAAGTCCAGCTATCATCTTCCTAATATCATGGTTCTCTTCAAGAATGAAGGATAAAAACAAAAAATAACAAGGAAAATGATACACAAAGTTGTACAACTATAAATTGTTTATTTAGATTTTTCATTGGAAAATAGTTTTTGATTAACAAATAGTGGATTATTCTTTTGATAAAAATGGACAGGAAGTATGAGTGAGTTTCTCCTAGGAAACATTTTCACATTCTGTATATTATAATAAGAAATATAGGATGCAAATATTGATTTGTACTATTGATTTGTTTGTCTTCTATATAATTTATGAAAAGCCATGTTATGGTACTCAAGAAATTTACTAACTCAGGAACATTAATCAATGTTTCTAGGTTAATGCAGTTTGTCAAAATTTCTCAGCCCATTCTACCAGTTTAAAACATTTCTTGACAAGAGGATTGATTAGTGAAGCAAGAGACTTAGGGATGTCTATCACAAAATTTTTAAAAGAAGTTGGTGAAAGCAATTATAAATGTTCACACACAGGCTGAGATAAAGTATTTTTGTGTGGCAAAATATCACTTGAATGATGAAATAGGTATAAGAGATTCTCTTTCAAATTTGATGTTATTCTCTTTGCAAAATAATAACATCTTTAAAAAGGGGGAGAGCAGAGCTCAAATGAAAGATCCCTAATAGAGTTGAATGATAAACAAAATAGACAATCTTATTTAGCTTATAGACTTTGCAATGGAAGTGTCCCTAACATTCAGTATCAAATAACATGACATTTTGTCTGAAATATCATGGCCAAAGTATATCGATAACTTCATAATGGAACACTGTCATTTAAAGGAAATATTTAGAATATAGTAAATTAGGTCAATTAAAATAACTGCAAAATGGAGAGCAAAGGAGATGTGAAAAATCATTAATAAGTAGCAATAAGAAACTAAAATAAATATCATAGAGAACTTATAATACCAGAGGAAGTATCCTCTGAATGCAGAAAATGACCATAATTCAAGGACTTAAAAACTACACAGGACCCATGACAGAAAGGAAACAACCCCAATCAATGATTGTCTTCATAAAATGACAAAACCATAGAAACTAAAATTGGGAAGGGGGCCTTTGACATGATTTAACCCAAATGAGAACAATATAGGGAAATCTTTATATAAAACCCCTCACAAGTAAAGGACAAAAAGCCACACTCATTGTATTAAAGAAGCCCACTACCTCCCAAGAAATATCATTTCAGTTTTGAAATTCTTATATAAGATGAAAGGTGAATCGTACAAATAGAAACAAAATAATAATAATAATAATAATAATAATAGTAATCTAGTTGACATCTTGACCACATGACATAGATAGCAATCCACCCAATAAACTAAAAACCATCAACCATTCCCAAATCAACTTTGATCATTGTGAGGAAGCATTAAATGACAATGATCATCTGCTTTTTATTGGAGATAAATATAAATGTTGTCACTTGTTCTGACCACAACATACTCCACAACTGGAAAAAATTTCAAGGGTGCCCTTGTTATCTGTAGGATAGATATAAATTGCTCTCTTTGCCATTAAAACACTCACAATTTGACTTCAACCTCCAAGCTAATTTAAATATACATAACACCTCTATCCCACACAAAGACACACAGTCTACATCAGAGGAGAAGAAGGAAGGAAGGAAGGAAGGAAGAGAGAGAAAGAAACAATGAAAGAAAGAGAGAAAGAAAGAAGGAATGAAAACATTTTTTGCTCTTAAGAAACTCACATATTAGTGAGGGCTATAAAATATAAGAGTTTCAGATGCAAGTCAGAAGACAATGATCTTTATAGTATAAATCCAAAAGGTTGGTAATACATTTTTCTTCAATATCACTTATATTGATAAAATTTTATTGTTTACTATATAGCGTTACTTTTGGATAAAGTAGCTTCTCACTGGTGATCCATCAAATCATGTGTTTTATTCATCCCCCTCCATACAAACACTAGACTAGAAATTTATTTGTGGCAAGGGCCTTGGCTAATGTTTCCTAGTTTCATCATTTTATTCTGAATCCTCTCTACCCCCAACACAGCACATAAGAGACGGTTTTGAATACAGAAGATCCTTAAATATTTTTTTTAAGGAATGTAAAGTTTATAAGGAAGTTTAGATATTAAAAGGAAACTTGAAAGTTTTCATGAGGAAAATATTCCTTTTTCAGAAATACATAAGAAAATATGGCATTTAGAAAGACTGAATGAGGCTAGGCTCATCCTCATGATACATTCACAAAAAAGCCTACAAGCAGCCGAACATTTAGAAAGTCACATATAGAAAGGCAAAAAGACCAAAGGAACAAGCTAGCAATCAACTGTGCTACCAGTGGAAATCTACTATCTAAAACTTGGCATTTGGGTTTAGCAGGTGTCAAGGAAATCATGTGGAGCTAAATCTTAATTCCTTTGCAGAAAGAAGAAAGGAAAGGAACAAAAAGATCTCTTTCAGGATTGCCATTTTTTTCTTGACATATTTCTACAACATGTATATAGGCAGGCATTTTGGATTGATTTATTTCATTGTTTAGAGGGAAAATGCTTAGAAAGAATGAATATGCATCCATTCCAAATACCTTTAAAACAAGATTATATTTCTGATCCAGAACCAAAAACTCCACAAAATTACTATCACTCTGTATTATCATCATGCTCAGTCATTTCAGTTATGTCTGACTCTTCATGATCCAATTTGGAGTTTTCTTAGCAATGATATTGGAGTGATTTGCCATTTTCTTCTCCAGATAATTTTACACATGAGCTGTAAAACTGAGGCAGATAGAGGAAAATGACTTGCCCAGGGTCACACGGCTAGAAAGTGTCTGAGGTCACATTTGAACTCAGGTCTTTCCAACTCCAGGGCAAGATAGCTAACTAGCTCTCATTATTTGAGTGCAGATGCTATTTTTTATATTACAGGACACTGAGGACAGCCTCCAGCTGGAGAGACTTCAAATAACCAGCAGGAGTGGTGGTTTCAAAAATTACCAACCCATAGATGCTTAGGACAAAGTAAGAGGTCAGTGCAGTGTGTACTTTGGGATCCAATAGTATGAGAGTAACTTTGCCACCAGGGCAAGAAGCAGCTGAGCCATGTGGCTGCTTCAGCTGCTGGCCTACAGATTGTAGGAGGCAGAAGTGAGCAGCATGAGGGGTAATCACTCTAGCTTTAAGCTGCTTTGGTCTGGATTGCTGTCTAGGGTAGTGGTCCTGGGGTGTGTAACCAGCCTGCCAGAGCTTGTGGAGGCTACAGAGAGGACACCCAAATAATACCTTCCTCCGCTGAGAAAACCCCAGCCATTGGGATGAAGCTGCCCTGTCTGGTAGCAGAGTCCTACTGTGGCAAAAAGCACAAAAGTAAAGTAATTGAGTGGCAACATGAGCAAATTAGGGAAGCAAAGCAAACAGAGCAACCCAACTTTACACTCTTATTTTGGGGACAAAAAGGACAAAAGCATGGAACAGGAGGAAGACAGCAAAGTCAGAAATCCTGCACCAGAAGCTTCTAAGAAAAGTACAAGCTGATTACAAACCACAGAGGATATTAAGAAGGATTTTGAAAAGCAAATAAGAGAAGTGGAGGAAAAATTGGGAGGAGAAATGAGAATGAAGCAAGAAAATTATGAAATGAGAGTCAACATCCTGACTGAAAAAAATAACGGGTTAAAAACTAGATTAATTCAAATGGCAAAAGAGGCTCAAAAAGGCAATGAGGAAAAGAATGCATTAAAAAGTCAAATTTGCCAGATGGAAAAAGCATCTCAAAAGCTCACTGAAGAGTATCATTCCTTCAGAATTATATTGGAGGACATGGAAGCTAGTGGCTTTATGAGAAATTAAGATACTATTAAACAGATCAAACTAAATAAAAAAAAATAGAAAGCAATGAGAAATACCTCACTGTGTAAACCATTGACCTGGAAAATAGATCGAGGAGAGATAATTAAAATTATTGGATTACCTGTAAGCCATTATCAAAGAAAGAACCTAGAAATCATCCTTCAAGAATATTTCCAGGAAAATTGCCCTGATGTTTTAGAACCAGAGGGCAAAATAGAAGTTGAAATAATCCACTAACCACCTCCTGAGAAAGACACCAAAATGAAAACTCCTAGGAATATTATAGCCAGGTTCCAGAATTACCATATCAAGGAGAAAATATTACAAGCAGCCAGAAAAAAATAATTTCAATATTGTGGAAACACAATCAGGATAACACCAGATGTGGCAGCTTCTACACTGAGGGATCAAAGGGCATGGAATATGATATTCTGGAGGTCAAAGGAATTGGGATTAAAACCAAGAATCACTCCACTATCACCCCTCTTATTCAATCTGGTACTAGAAACATTAGCAGTAGCAATCAGAGAAGAAAAAGAAATCAAAGGCATCAAATTAGGCAAAGAAGAGACCAAGCTATCACTCTTTGAAGATGATATGGTGACATACTTGGAGAATCCTAGAGAATCAAGTAAAAAACCACTTGAGACAATAAATAAATTTGGCAAAGTTGCAGGATATAAAATAAACCCACATAAATCTGTGGCATTCCTGTATATCTCTAATGATACTCAACAGCAAGAGATAGAAAGAGAAATCCCATTTAAAGTCACTGTAGACATCATAAAATATTTTTGAATCTACTTGAAAAACAATCCCAGAAGCTGTATGATCAAAATTATAAAACACTTCTCACACAAATAAAGTCAGATCTAACTAATTGGAAAAAAATATCAATTGCTCGTGGCTGGGTTGAGCTAATTAATAAAAATGACAATTTTACCCAAACTAAATTATATATTTCATGCCATACCAATGAATCTTCCAAAAATCTACTTTTTAGAGTTAGACAAAATAGTAACAAAATTTATTTGGAAAAACAAACTGTCTAGAATATCAAGGAATTAATGAAAAGAAATGCTAGGGAAGGTGGACTAGTTATGCCAGATTTTAATCTGTATTATACAGCAGCAGTCATCAAAACTGCTTGGTACTGGCAGAGGAGCAGATCAGTGGATGAATGGAATAGATTGGACGCAGGAGACCCAGCAGTTAATGAATGTAGTAATCTACTGTTTGATAAACCCAAAGATCCCGGTTTTGGGGAAAAGAATGCACTATTTGACAAAAACTTCTGGGAAAACTGGAATATAGTACGGCAGAAACTGGGCATAGACCATTATCTAACACCAAATGCCAGTATCAAGTCTAAATGGGTGCATGATCTAGGTATAAAGGATGATACTGTAAGCAATCTGGGAAAGCAAGGAATAGTTTTACTGTCAGATTTGGGGAAAGGAAAAGACTTTAGGATCAAACAAGAACTGGAGAGTATTATAAAGTGCAAAATGGATAATTTTGCTTACATTAAATTCAGAAGTTTCTGTACAAACAAAGCCAATGTAACCAAGGTCAAGAGGGAGGTGGGAAATTGGGAAAGAATTTTTACAACCTATGTCTCTGATAAAGGACTCATTTCTAAAATATACAGAGAATTGAGTCAAATCTATAAGAATACGAGTCATTCCCCAATTGATAAAAGGTCAAAGGATATGAACAGGCAGTTTTCAGAGAAAGAAATTAAAGATATCTGTAAACATATGAAGAAATGCTCTAAATCTATTCATTAGAGAAATGCAAATCAAAACAGCACTAAGTACCACATCTCTCCAATCATATTGGCTAAGATGACAAAACAAGAAAATGACAAATCCTGGAGAGGATGTGGGCAAATTAGAACACTAATGCATTGCTGGTGGAGTTGTGAACTTATACAACCATTCTGGAGAGCAATATGGAATTATGCCCAAAGGGCTATAAATAATTTCATACCCTTTGACCCAGCAATACCACTTCTAGTGTTATATCCCAAAGAGATTATAGAAGAGGGAGGAAGACCCATATGTACAAAAATATTTTAGCAGCTCTTTTCGTGGTTGCAAAGAATTGGAAATTAAAGGGGTGCCCATCAATTTGGGAATGGCTAAACAAGTTGTGGTATATGCATGTAATGGAATATTATTGTGCTATAAGAAATGAGGAGGAGACGGCTTTCATATTTACCTGGAGAGGCTTATACAAACTGATGATGAACGACAAGAGTAGAACCAAGAGAAATTTGTATACAATCACAGACACAACATATGTGTGATGACCAACTATGACAGACTGGACTCTTCTCACCAATGCAGTGATATAAGTAAATCCTGAAAGACTCACGAAGGAGAGAGATGCGTACATCCAGTGAAATAACTAGAAAGAACTGACCTTGAATCCTGATGGAAGAAAACTAATTGATCTTTTCTCTTTTCCTTGTTTGGTTTTATTTCTTCTTTGCTATTTTTCATCCCACCTAGTACAATACACCTTTGAAATTGGACTAATGTCTACTATGAAAGTATTTGCACATCCTATACTGGACTATATGCTGTCGTAGGGGGTGGGGGGAGGGAGGGAAACGAAATTTGAAAATCAAGGAACTATGGAATTGAATCTTGTTAACTAAATCTAAACTAATAAATTAATAAGAATTAATAAAAATAAAAAAAATAAAACAAAGAATCACCCACACAGCAAAACTGAGGATCGTGTTTCAGGGGAAAATATGGTCATTCAGTGCAATAGAAGACTTTCAACATTTTTGATGAAAAACCTGAATTTAATAGAAAATTTGACATTCAGATATTAGAAGATAGAGAAGGATGAGAAGGTAAACCGGGAAAAGAAATAATAAGGAACTTATGAAAAGTGAACTACTTACATCCCAACATGGAAAAACAAATGTATCTTGTGAAACTTTTTTCAGTATGAGAATGGTTAAAGGGAATAGAAATGTGTGTATATGTATGTATGTATATGTGAATATATGTGTATATACACATATATTCACACACATGCCTATATAGGAGGGCATGTGGGCATATGAATACATATGCGAATGTGTGTATATATGTGTACAGGCATACATAGATATAGGGCACAGGATCAATTTAATAGAAAGGGATGATACTTAAAGGTTGAAATTAAGAGATGAGATAGGAATAAAATGAGAGGAGATGGGGAGAGACAGAATGGGGTAAACTATCTCACATAGAAGAGGCCAGGGAAATGTTTACAGTGGAGGGGAAGAACAGGAAGTCAAAAGGGAATGGGTCAACCTTATTCTCATTGAATTTGGCTTAGGGAAAGAATGACATACACACTAAATAGGGTATCTCACCCTATAGGAAAGTATGGGAGAGGGGTGAGGATGAAATGGAGGGCAGGCTGGGGAGGAGGAAAGTTGCTAGCACCCACTTTTTTTTTCATTTTTTTAAATTAATTTATTAGTTTAGTTTCAGTTAACAAGATTCAATTCCATAGTTCCTTGATTTTTTTTAAACAAATGCTTTATTAACTTCTGTTTTACATCATTCATTTCTGCCAGATTTTGAGTTACAATCATTTTCCCCCCATTATTCCCCTACCCAATATCCCAGAACAGTAATCCCACAAGATATCGCTTCCTCCAATCTGCTCTCTCCCATACCTTCTCCCATACCCCCATCGACTTTTCCATTAGAGGAAGGTGAGTCTTTGCATCCCAATGCCTGCACATCTTATCTCCCTATTACAAGCAAAAGAGTATTAATAATAGTATTTATATATATTTGAAACATTTAATGCTATGACCTCAAATTTCAGATCCATTTCCTTCCTCCCTTGTCACCCATTCCCTCTTGGGAGATAAGTAATTCAGTATATGTTGTACATGTCTAGCTATGCAAAACATTATCATAGTAGATATATTGTACAAGGCTGCTTATAATTCCCTCCCACTCATCCCACCCCCCACCTGGTCCATTCCCTACATGATCCTGTCCCTCTTCTATAGTGGGTACTTCCAACCTCCCCTCACCCCAAGGATGCCCTCCCATCCATCATCCCTCCTCTCATCCCCCTTCCCCCTATCCTGCTGCAGGTTGAGATATCCCATTTAGTATGTATGTCATTTTCTCCCTGAACCAAATTCAATGTGAATGTGGTTTTGCCTTTTTAGCCTTCCTTATTCTCCCCCTCCTTTGCAACCACTTCCCCTTGCTTCTTCTACATGGGATAGTTTACCCTACCCTGTCTCTCCCCATCTCCTCTTGCCACTTTCCTCTCTCACCTCATAATTTCATCCCTTGAGTATTCTCCCTTCCCAACAAATTCAACCTATGCCCTCTATCCATATATAACTGTAACCATATACACACACATTCACATATGTATTCATATGACCACACCCCCTTCTTCCATTATTTTCATAGTGAGAAAGATATCATCAATCACAGTTATTGCTTTTCCATATAGGAATGTAAATAATTCAACTTTGATAAGTTCCTTTTGATTTCTTTTCCCTGATTACCTTCTCAGGCATCTCTTACTTCTTGTGTCTGGATGTCAAATTTTCTATTCAACTCTGGTTTTTTCCTCAAGAATGCTTGAAAGTCCTCTATTCCACTGAATGACCATATTTTCCCCTGAAACAAAATACTCAGTTTTGCTGGGTAGGTGACCCATGGGTTCATTCCCAGTTCTTTTGCCCTCTGGAATATCATATTCCATGCCCTTCGATCCCTCAGTGTAGAAGCTGCCAGGTCCTGGGCTATTCTGATTGTGTTTCCACAATATTGAAATTGTTTCTTCCTGGCTGCTTGTAGTATTTTCTCCTTGATCTGGGGATTCTGGAACCTGGCTATAATATTCCTGGGAGTTTTCTTTTTGGGATCTTTTTCAGGAGGTGATCGGTGGATTCTTTCAACCTCTATTTTGCCCTCTGGATCTAAAACATCAGGGCAGTTTCCCTTGAGAATTTCTTGAAGGGTGATTTCTAGGTTCTTTCCTTGATCATGGCTTTCAGGTAGTCCAATAATTTTTAAATTGTCTCTCCTGGATCTATTTTCCAGGTCAGTGGTTTTTCCCATGAGATATTTCACATTGCCTTCTAATCTTTCATTTGTTTGGATCTGCTTAACAGCATCTTGATTTCTCATAAAGTCATTAGCTTCCATTTGCTCCAGTCTAACTCTGAAGGAATGAATCTCCTCAGTGAACTTTTGAGATTCTTTTTCCATCTGGCAAATTCGAATTTTTAAGGCATTCTTCTCCTCATTGCCCTTTTGGGCCTCCTTTGCCATTTGAGTTAGTCTATTTTTTAAGGTGTTGTTTTCCTCAGTCAGGCTGTTGACCCTCATTTCATACTTTTCCTGCATCCTTCTCATTGCTCTTGCCAATTTTTCCTCCACTTCTCTTATTTGATTTTTAAAGTCCTTCTTAAGGTCCTCTATGGCCTGCAACCCGCTCATGTTTTCCCCTGGGGCTTTTGGAGCAGGACTTCTGACCTCACAGTCCTTTTCCTCCTCTATGCCCCCAAAATAGGAGTCTAGGGTTGCATTTTTCTGTTTCCTTTGCCTTGGCATGTTGCCACTTAATTACTTGACTTTTGGGCTTGTTGCCACACTATGGCTTTAAGGCCAGATAGAGGAATTTTCGTCCCGAACGTGTGGGGGGCAACTTCCGTTTCTGGCAAGCTGTAAACCCACCCACGACTTCCACCCTAGATCACAATCCAGATCCAGGGAGGTTAAAGCAAGAGCGATTACCCCCCAAGACTGATCGCTGGATCTCCCTACAAATTTGCAGGCTGGGAGCGGGAGATGCCTCTGAAAACTACAAAATGGCATTTGTCCTCAGCGGCTTCTAGCCCCCAGGGGAGGGAGCCAACGCATTCCCTAATACCAGTCCCAAAGTCCATAGGACACTAACCTTTTACTTTGTCCCAGGCAAGTCTATGTTGATAATTCTGGAGTCGCCACAGCTCCTGGTATTCTGGGGTTCCTCCAGCTGGCTGCTGGCCCTGCCTCCCTGGGGCTAAAACCTCGGCTCATGTGGACCTGGGCTCGGCTCGGCTCGGCTCCTGTGCTCTGCGCGCTGCACGCTGCCAGGTCCCAGACCACTGCGCTGGTCCTTCCTGCAGGGCTGCTGGGCTGTCCTCAGCGGGAGTTTAGCTTCTCTGTGTCATTCTGTGGGTGCTGGGCCTTCAGAAGTTGTTCAGAGTCCCCTTTTACATCGTTTGGGGGGAATGTGGGAGCAGAGTGGCTTGGATGAGCTGTTTCTACTCCGCCATCTTGGCTCCGTCCCCCGCTAGCACCCACTTTTGAAAAGGGACAGGATCTAAGTAGAGGATAAAACAAGTGGGAGGTGGATAGCAGAGAGGGAAATATAATCAGTCTTTTACAATATATACACTATGGAAATGTTTTGCAAGGCTACACATGTACAGCCTATACAGAATTGCTTATGTTCCCAGTACGGTTGGGTTACAAGGAAGGAAGGGAATGAATCTGGAATTCAAAGTTTTACAATCAAATGTTTAAATATGTTGTTAATTAATAATAATTATCAATTAATAATGTTGTGTTAACATTTATTAATAATTTGTTATCAATATTGTTTTTATTAATTATATTAATAAAATTGGGGATTTGGGGGAATATTATTAATAATTAAATTAAGTAAGAGCTCGGATTAGATCTGCGACTTTGTGCAAAATAATGAATTTCTCTGATTTTCAGTTTTCTCATCTGTATTTATTATTATTATCTTACTTGTAACTGGGAAATAAGACATACAGGCACAGGGGCATAAAGATCCACTTTGCCCTGCTAGAAAGTCAGAGGGGGTATGGGAGAAGTTATGAAAGAGAGCAGATTGGAGGAGAAGATATCCTGTGGGATTGCTATTTTAGGGTGGTGGGTAGTGGAAAATGGGGAGAAAATTTGTAACTCAAAATCTTGAGGAAATGAATGATGTAAACTAGATGTTAATAAAGCATTTGATTGAAAAAAAGATTTTCCTTTGCTTTAATTATTTCTTCAAAATATTGTCAGGTTAATATTAAATCTGTAGGTCATATTATTGTCTAGTCCTGATGATGTCAGTCCTCTGCTGAAAATATCCTGTGATCCATTTCCATTCACTACCAAATAGTCACAGAATTATAGAATCTCAGTGTTCCAAAAGACATCAAGGTCATCTAGTCCAGTGGTGTCAAACTCAAATAGAAACTGGGACAGCCAAACCCTGCATAAGGACCCATGAGGGCAACATATTGACTTAGAAAACCACATTAACATCCTTCTTGTTATTCAGTTGTTTCAGGTGCGTTGGACTTTCCATAAATCCATTTGTGGTTTTCATGACAAAGATACCAGTATACTTTGCTATTTCCCTCTCTAGCTCATTTTATCGATGAGGAAACTGAGGCAAACAGGGTTAGGTGACTTACCCAGTGTCACACAATTAATAGATGTCTGAAGCTGGATTTGAACTCAGGTTTTCTTGACTCCAGGCCCAGAACTCTATTCACTGTACCACCTAGCTGCCCTGTATTGTATTTATTTTGTCAAATATTTAACAATTATATTTTAATCTGTTTTTGGTGAGTCATATTATTAACAAATCTGCTATGGTCCTCCCCATCCTTCAGTGAATACCTTTTCTATATCATCTCTAAGAAGTGCTTATCTAGCTTTTGTTTAAAGACTCAAAACCCAATTATTTCCTCAGTCAGTCCATTTCAATTTTGTATTGCTAAAATTGTAGGAAAAAAAATATATATATATATATTAAAGTGACGTGTCCCTCTGAAACTTCTCCCCTTTGGTTTAATTTCTTCAAATTACAGTCAAGCATAATAAATCTGGTCTTCTTTCCCATGACAGCCTTTTGAACACTTGAAGATGGAAACTGGGACAGCCAAACCATAGATAGTCATCACAGTACAGAGTAATACTCCATCATCTATTATTATTTTAAATTAAAATTAAGTCCTGACATAATTTAATTAATTTCCTTGCATTTCCTCCATTCTATTAATTAATAATTCAATGTGAACTTGTGAGAGAATATTATCCCTTCCAACATGTGTGTACATATATATGCTTGTTTAATGTAAATATATAAACTGTTACTGATAAAATATAATATATGATATATTCACTCAAATAATATATATGTTCATTTGTGCATATATAGCCACAGATTTCACTGCACATATATATTTATATATGTGCATATTTATATATGAATAGAGATTAGACAGATAGATAGGCAGACATACAGGCAAACAGAGAAAGAGAGAGGTAGATGAATGGATGTATATATGAGCTAGGGCTGCTGTTTCATTGGGAAGACAAAGATGTATGTAGATATTATCTAGCAGTTACATATGTCTATTAATTACTATGTGTATATCTAAACATTATTATATGTATATCTATACATAGCAAAAAGATATGGATAGGTAAATGATATATCACTGCATTGAGCTATTTGTAGAAAAATTGTTCTAGATTGAAGGATATAACTATGGTAGTTATGGATGTGGGTATGGGTAGAGAGATCCTCTAACAAAAATCCTCCTTGGGCTACGAATAACGTGGAAAGTGGCTTTATGAGACTGTCTAGGGAGGCCAGAATTCAACTGTTTTTTTTTTTGTCAGCTGTGGGTTGGGATGTACTCCAGGAGGGCAGAGGATGCAACTCTCCTCCCCACTTGGTTTGAATTAGTGACTAGAAAGCAATTCTCTTTGTGGAGACCATGGATGAACACGCATTTGAAATCCACTTAGCTGGAATTTGAGGGCCAATGCAAGCAATAGAAAGAGAGATAAAATAGAGCTTAGATACTCCTACCTTACCTAAACAGGCTGGGAGAGGGGGTTGGTAAGGTAGATAGCTTTCGTTTTCAGTAATGAAGAGTAAGTAACCAAAGAGTTAGTATAGGTTCATCATTCAGGAATTCAGGGAAGGGTAGGTAAGTGAATGATCCTGCTCTCAGATTTTTTCAGTTCTTCACTAGAGTTTTCCAAGTGTTGTTATAGTTATTGTTTCTGCTGCTGCTGCTATTGTGGTTGCTGCTGTGTTTATTGTTATTTTTATTAAGTTTTTCTAGTTTTTCCCTCTTTGTTTGTCAAAACACAGAAATGGTAGGCACTGATTCTTTTTTTTATCCATAAGAACTCTATGCCATCTCTCAGGATGTCTGAGTTTGTATATATTTCACATAAACCAATATATTTAAATGATGTGATAGTGGTATGGAATACTTTCATTTAGTTTTGTTTTTTGTTTTTTTTTGCCTTTTTGGAGGGCAATTGGGGTTAAGTAACTTGCCCAAGGTCACACGGCTAAGTTTTTATTTGTGTGTGCATTAAGTGTCCGAGGCCGGATCTGAACTCAGGTCCTTCTGACTCCAGGACCGACGCTCTACTCACTGCGCAACCTAGCCGCCCTCATTTAATTTTTAAGCAGACATATTCACTCACATGTATGGATTTTGCTAGTTACTGATAACTGGAACATCATGTGGGCAAAAAAAAAAGATACACTACATCATAGCAGAAGGATTTAGGAAGACCTACATTTAGAAATTTGGAAAGCCTTTAATATCCATTTCTCTGCACTATGAAAAAGAATAGTGTTGTTTGAGGACATATATATCTCAGGATATAAATACATAACCAAAAATGGGCAGAGAAAAGAAACATTTTTTTTTCAAAAGCTCCCTCAACAAAGAGAACACTTTTAAAATCCATATTTGAAAACATACTTTTTAGCCAAAGACCTTCAGGATGATATATTGCTTCAGAGCTTAGGTCATGATTTTATTTTATATTTCTTCTTTCTGTAGATTATGGTCAATAGGACAAAATAGAAACATTTATAGTAAATTTTCATCCCAGACAATATTAAATTATTCCTCCTTCAAAAAGAATATTGCTAAGCTTTATTGAGAACCTACTGTGTACTCAAAAGAACTGGTAGGCACATCAGGGAGACAATACATAGTAAGTAATAGGTAAAAATGATATAGTATTTTAATTCTTGAGATTTACAAAGCCTTTTACATATATTACCTCATTTGACACAGAGGTCCCAGGTTGCCCAATCTTTGGAAGATGGAATCTCCACACCAAAAAGTATGAACATTTTTATCACATTTCTTTTTCTTTAATGAAAAACTTCTTTCCAGAATATTTGGGAAAATATACAGCTCTATCAAACAAACATTAGAATTTCTGTATTTCCACAAGTCCTCCAAAATTGAGTATTTCTGTGTTTTGTCATCTTTGCCAATTTACTGGGCCTAACATTAAACCTCAGAGTTCATTGGATTTCTGTTCCTCTTATTAGTGAATTTAAACATGCAAAGATTTCATCCTACCTCTTGGCTCACAAGTTCCCTTCTTAATCTATATTTTATATCATTTTCTTTAGGAATACTTTTTTAATTCTATACAAACAAAATTACCTATTTTATCTTTTATGATTGCTACTAGGTCTATTTTTTATTAAGAATTTGTTGCCTACCTACCTAACATTTCCTACCTTTTCTACATATAAGTGCAAAAATATATGATTTGTTTTTATTCTAACTAATATTATTTTAATATCTCCAATATTACTGACATATATCAATTTGGAATTTGTTTGTAATGTAGTAGAGTAATATGTTAGTCAAGGCTAATTTCTTTTGGATATCTTTCCAATTTTCCAAGAAATCCTTATCGATTGGTGAGTTCTTAAGTAATTTATATTTGAGGTTTTGTAAACACATTTTTAATTTAATTACTTTTGATTCTTTCTTACCTACAATATTACATTTATCTATTGTTTAATTACATGTGTCTCCATATGCCATACTTTTTTTTTTAGGATTTTCAGCATGAATATTTTACTTTGCCGAAACTTTATATGCATCTATTAAGATAATTGCGTGATTTGGGAATGTTTTCTAACATAATCATTGTTTTCCTAAATTTGAACTTTTTAAAGTCCTTTATAAAGGACTATTTACTGTATTCTTTATATGCAGTATTCCCATTCTAAACATACCATTTTACTTATATTATCTAAGAATTTGTTCAATTTCATATTTTCCTCTTTGTTATCTTTCCATTATTTGTTGAATGGATATTAATGCCGACTCATGTTATTTTTTTAGCCTGTGGTTCTTTTTTTAAAATTCAGCTTGGTTCTTTGAATTTAAATATTTTTCTCCTTAGGATATATAAGTTTAATTTGGATATCAATTTGTTGTCTATGATCTCTCTCAGTATGATACAATTTTCTTTTTTTGTCTCTATTTTATTATTTTTTATTTTATTTTCCTTTTATAACATGCTTGCAACTCCTTCATTTCTGTAGTTACTCAATAAAAATCAATTTTGTTCTACTCTTTCATATTCATCATATATATGTATATATATATATATATATGTATATATATATATTTTTTTCCTTTTAGAATTGTTTCTTGTAAACAAGAGATTGTGGGACTTTTGCTTTCTATTTCATTCTTCCTCTCATTTTTGTTTTATTGGATTGCTTAATCCATTTATATTAAATTTATGAGTTATATTTAGCCTCAACTTTATTTGGAGTTATATATATATGTATACATATATGTGTGTATATGTATGTATATGTATATATGTGTATATATGTGTGTATACATTTACATATTTCATATATATATATACATTTATAGATGTTTGTATAAATGGTATTTTTTTTTTTGCATTTTAGGGGAGTCTCCTTTTTTTCTATATCCTGAAACTTTATTTTAAACTCAAATGCCAAAACAGAAATATTGAATAGAGAAAAGAAAAAAAAATATCATAAAGTTAAATATTGAAACTTAAATACAAATTTGGAAAGAAATAAAAGCATGTTATGTGCACAGCAGAACATGAGATTTCAAAACATCAATAAATTTTAATTTCAAGAAAGCTTATATGATAAATAATACCCATTGTGTTGAGAATTATCCATCTTTTCCTTGCAGCCTTGTGAGTTTTTTTTTGTTCTCTGCTGTGCACTTTCTTTACTTTTTTTCTACCCCCATCCCCTGAAGACCACAGATAAACTTTCTCTATAGTTATAAATATATACACATCCTCCTCCACCCCCAGAAGGTTACAATAATGTTTAGACATGTTTTTCCATAGCTATAGATATATACATATGCATATACATATACCTATATAGACATAAACATTCCCAAATCTATTCTACTCCTGATCTTTGGTTTTATGTATATGCATATCTCTTGTTTCCTATCCTTCCTGCCTCCTCTACTTTACTTTAACCCACTACCTTGCCCTCCTAAGACTTGCCAATTAAAGAAAATTGTCCTGAAGCCTTAGAACAAGGGGGTAAAGTAGAAATAGGAAAAAAAAATTCACTAATCACCAAATAAAATAGATCCTATGAGAAAAAACTCATTGGAAGATCATAATCATATTCTGAAACCCCCAGCTCAAGGAAAAAATATTAACAGCATCAAGATTAATACAATGTACATATGATGGTGTCACAATTAGACTTACACAAGACCTAGAAACAGAAACATTAAAGGACCAGAGATCTTGGAAAACTACATATCAAATAACAAAAGAAATGGGGCTCTGGCCAAAAATATCATACCCTGCAAAAGTATCTTGAATGAAAAAATGGATAGTTGGTAAACTCTCAGATTTTCAAGACTTTGTCAAAAAAAATTCTGAACTTAATAGACAATTAGACATACAAGACCCAACATAAATATAAGGTACAAAACAAAGACTGATTATAAGGGATCCATAAGGACAGACAGTTTATTTATTTATATTGTGATATGTTAAATTCATGGCTAAGATTCTTATTAATAATTGGGTAGTTCATAAGAAAGATTGGGGAAAACCTGACCATGATAGGAATTTAAAAAGTAAAACCATTGAGTAACAGCAAAAAAGGGTAATTATTTTATACAAATGAGGTGCAAGAGGAAGAATTGATACATAGGAATTAGGTGGAGAAGGAGGGCTTGTAGTCCTGGTGACCTACTTTGATCAGGAATGGTTGTAAGAGAGAGCAAAACATATATATTTAAAAGAATATAGAAGTCTTCTAAATTCAGAAGAAATAAAATGGTAGCTGTATAAGGGGGGGGGGAGAGGGCAAGGGAGGAATGTTTAGAGGGGAGGTTAAGAGAATATGTAAATAGAGGTTTGGAAGAGTGTTTAGATTTATGGGAATGGGAGGATAAGGGAGGGACCCTTGGAGGGATTCTCTTTTTTTAAGTCATTATTTTGCCTCTATAATCAGCTTTGTTTAATTGACTTTGCCATCACCCTACTATCATAGGCTCTTTCTCCTACCACTCTTGTTATTTGTCAAAAACCTTTCCTAATTTAGGAGTTTTTCTTAAAATATTAGTTTATTCTTTTCTTTCACTTGGTTTTTAATTTTGAGTGATTTTATCCCTTTGTTTTTTCTGCTGTCACTTAAGGGATTGGCTCATAATTGCATATCATATTTTGCCTTTCCACTCTTTTTAAATTGTTTTTTTCTTTGTATCTGCTCCCTCCCCACAAGAATGATGTTGTTAACGTTATTATTTCATTAATTTCCTTTTTCTTATAATTCTTTCTTTAATTTTTTAAAAGCAATTGGGATTAAGTAACTTGATCAAGGTTACACTGCTACTCATTATGTATGTGTGGGTGCTCATTTTCTGAGGCCGGATTCAATCCCAGGTCATCCCTACTCCGAGGCCCACACTCTTACTCACTGTGAGTTTTCTTCTTTAATTCATTTTATATACTTTTTAAGTTTAATCTCCTTGTGATTCTCAGGAAATTAAACTTTCTAAATAAACAATTTAAGGTCCCTCTGCCACTGAGGAAAGCCTGGAAGCCCTGCAGGGAGTGGCCAGTACTGGGCTCTGGGAGCTGACAGCACAGGGCTCTGGTGTTGCTATTTTAGCCCCAGGGTGCCCATGCCAGCAGCCAGCTAGAGAGACCCCAGAACACCAGAAGTGGTGGCAATTCCAGAATTATCAACACAGATATGCCTAGAAGAAAGTGAGAGGTTAGTGCCCTATGGACTTAGGGACCAGTATTTGGGAATGCTTTGGCTTTTTCCCCTGGTGCTTACAAGCAGCTGAGGAGACTCGGCACAGCCTCCATTTTGCAGCTTCAGTTGCAGCCTCAGCTCCTGGCATGCGAACTGTAGGGGGATCCAGTGATCAGTCTGGGGGGCGGGTAATAGTTCTTGCTTTAACGTCCCTGGATCTGAATTGCAGTCTGGCGTGGATGTCTTGGGGTGTGTGTCCAGCTTCCCAAAGCATGTGGAGGCTTGACAGAGGCCAACCAACTAATACCTCCAGCAGATGAGGAGACCCCAACATTTGGGATGGAAGCTCCCCTATCTGGTGGCAGAGTCCTACTGTGGCAACAAGCCCAAAAGTAAAGTAATTAAGTGGCAACATGCCTAGGCAAAGGAAACAAAATAAACAGAAAAATTGAACATTAGACTCCTATTTTGGGGGCAAAGTAGATCAAAGCACATAACAGGAGGAGGACTGTGAGGTAAGAAACCCTGCACTAAAAGACCCCAATGAAAATATAAGGAGGTTACAGGCCATAGAGGACCATAAGAAGGATTTCAAAAACCAAATAAGAGAAGTGGAGGAAAAATTGGAAAGAGAAATGAGAAGATGGCAAGAAAAGTATGAAATGAGGGTCAACAGCCTGACTAAGGAAAATAACACCTTAAAAATAGACTAACTCAAATGGAAAAGGGGGCCCAAAAGGGCAATGAGGAGAAGAATGCCTTGAAAAGCCAAATTTGCCAGATGGAAAAAGAATCTCAAAAGCTCATTGAGGAGATTCATTCCTTCAAAGTTAGACTGGAGCAAATGTAAGCTAGCGACTTTGTGAGAAATCAAGATGCTGTTAAACAGATACAAACAAATGAAAGAATAGATGGCAATGTGAAATATCTCATGGGAAAAACCATTGACATGGAAAATAGATCCCAGAGAGATAATTTAAAAATTATTGGACTACCTGAAAGCCATGATCAAGGAAAGAACCTAGAAATCACCCTTCAAGAAATTCTCAAGGAGGGGCAGCTAGGTGGTGCAGTGAGTAGAGCTTTGGCCCTGGAGTCAGAAGGACCTGAGTTCAGATCTGGGCTCAGACACTTAATGCACACACAAACAAAAACCTAGCTGTATGACCTTGGGCAAGTTACTTAACCCCAATTACCCTCCAAAAAAAAAAAAAAGAAAGGAATTCTCAAGGAAATTTGCGCTGATGTTTTAGACCCAGAGGGGAAAATAGAGGTTGAAAGAATCCGCCTATCACCTCCTGAAAAAGATCCCAAAAAGAAAATTCCTAGGAATATTATAGCCAGATTCCAGAATTCCCAGATCAAGGGGAAAATACTAGGAAGAAATACTAGGAAGAAACAATTTCAGTATTATGGAAACACAATCAGAATAGCACCGGACCTAGAAGCTTCTACAATGAGGGACCACATGACTTGGAAGATGATATTCCACAGGGCAAAGGACCTGGAATTAAAACCAAGAATCACATACCCAGCAAAACTGAGTATTTTGTTTCAGGGGAAATATGGTCATTCAGTAGAAGAGAGGACTTTCAAGCATTCTTGAGGGAAAAAAAAAAAACAGAGTTGAATAGAAAATTTGACATTCAGACACAAGAAGCAAGAGATGCCTGAGAAGGTAATCAGGGAAAAGAAATCAAAAGGATCTTATCAAAGTTGAACTATTTACATTCCTACATGGAAAAATAATAACTGTGACTGATAAAACCTGTCTCAGTATGAAAATAATTGAAGAAGCGTATATGGGCATATGAATAAATATGTGAATGTGTGTACATATGTTTACAAGTATACATGGATAGAGGGCACAGGTTGAATTTGGTAGGAAGGAATCATACATAAGGGGTGAAGTTATGAGGGAAGATAGGAATGTGGCAAGAGGAGATGGGGAGAGACAGGGTGCGTTAAACTATCTCATGTAGAAGAGGCAAGGGGAAGTGTTTGCAGGGGAGGGGAAGAACAGGAAGGCAAAAAGGCAAAACCATATTCTCATTGAATTTGGCTCAGGGAGAGAATAACATACATACTAAATGGGATATCTCACCTTTCAGGAGAGTAGGGGGAAGGTGGATGAGAGGGCAAATAATGGAGGGGAGGGCTTTCTTGGGGGAGGGGAGGTTGGAGGTACCCACTTTCAAAGAGGGACAGGTTCAAAGTAGGGCATGGACCAGGTGGGTGGTGGGATGGGTGGGAGGGTAAGCAGTCTTTTACAATATATCTACTATGGTAATGTTTTGCATATCTATACATGTACAACACATACTGCATAGTTTATCTTCCCAGAGGGAGTGAGTGAAAAGTGATGAAGGGAATGGATCTGGAATTCAAAGTTTTAAAATTTCAAAATATATATATATATATATATATATATATATATATATATATATATATATATATATACTATTATTAATACTGTTTTGCATGTAATTGGGATATAAGATGTCCAGGCATTGGGGCACAGAAATTCACCTTGCACTAATGGAAAAGTCGAAGGGGGTATGGGAGAAGATATGGGAGAGAGCAGATTGGATGAGGGGATATCCTGTGGGACTGCTATTCTGGGGTGTTGGGTAGGGGAAAATGGGGAAAAAATTGTAACTCAAAATCTGGTGGAAATGAATGATGTAAACCGGAAGTTAATAAAGCATTTGTTAAAAAAAAAAGATCCCTCTGCCAAGCAATTGCCATGTTATTTTACATATGTACGCATAAATATACATAATATGCACACATATTGATGCATATTATATACTATCGCTCTTTTATGGCATGTCTCATTCTTATTGATGTCAGTCACTTCATTAGGAAAAACTGAATAAAAATTGCTCCAAGATAGACATTACCTTGTGTCCTATATGATGTCTAATTCCATACTGTGCCTTCTGCATGATCATTCTCTTTCACCTTGGTTGTACAACCTTATCTCTGCATTCATGTTCTACCATTGTAGTTGTTAGTTGCTCCCTGGACCTCCAATTTCCCTTTTCTTGGAAATATTGTTCCTGGGAGAACAACCTTTTTTTCAGAGGAAAGGATTTTTGTATGCTGCACTTCCTTTAATATTGGACTTATTAAATGTCCCAATCTAAAGTTAAAAATATATTTCTCTCCTTACATGGGACTACTTTACAGTGTGAATCCCTTGCCAATTTGCACTGAAGTCTTTAATTTCCCTTTGCATCAATCCTTTTCTCCATTGATTTCTTTCATTCTCTAATAGTTTCTCTTCTTGTTGGGAGACTAAATATCTCTACATCTCATCTGGTCCTTTACCCACCCTGCTCTTATGCATTTTTTCAAACAAACTACATTTAATTAACCAATTAGAGCACTGTGGACTGTCCACGATGGTGGAGTAAAAACAGCACTTCCACAGCATGCCAGCCCACACCACTTCAAAATCATGTAATAGGGGGACTCTGAACAAATTCTGGGGCTCCAGCAGCCACTGAACGACACAGAGAAGCTAACTGCCTGCTGATGAGAGCCTGGCAGCCCAACAGGGAATGGCCAGCACAGCACAGTACACTCTAATGCACCAGTGCAGCACTCTGGGAACTGAGCCCAGGGCCACTTGAGGTCTTAGCCCCAGGTCAGACAGTCCAGCAACTGGTTGGAGGGACCCCAGAACACCAGCATCTATGGCCTTCCTTGAATTTCCAAAACAAAGTAAGAGTTTAGTGCCCTATGGACTTTGGAACAAGTATTTGAGAGTGCATTGGCTTCTTCTCCTAGGGAAGAGGAGACACAGGCAGCACAGACACCATTTTGTAGCTTCAGTTTCAGCTTCAGCTCCTGGCCTGTAAATTTTAGGGGGATCCAGCAATCAGACTGGGAGGTAATCACTCTTGCTTTAACCTTCCTGTTTCTGGATTGCATTCTGGGGTGGAGGTCTTGGGGTATGTGTCCAGCTTGCCAGAGTGTGTGCAGGCTTCAGGGAGGGCACCCAACTAATAATTCTGGAAGTTAAAAAGACCCCAGTGTTTGGGACAGAAGCTCCCCTGTCTGGTGTCAGAGTCCCACTGTGGCAATAAACCCAAAAATCAAGTAATTAAGTGGCAACATTCCTAGGTAAAGGAAACAAAATAAACAGAAAAATTCAACATTAGACTCCTATTTTGGGGGCAAAGAGGATCAAAGCATGAAACAGGAGGAGGACTGAGAGGTCAGAAATAATGCAACAAAAGCCCCAAATGAAAATATGAGCTTGTTACAGGCCATAGAGTACCTTAAGAAAGATTTTGAAAACCAAAAAGAGAGGTGGAGGAAAAATTGGGAAGAGAAATGAGAAGGTTGAAGGAAAAGAATGAAATGAGAGTCAACAGCCTGACTGAGGAAAATAACACCTGAAAAAATATACTAACTTAAGTGGAAAAAGAGGCTCAAAAAGGAAATGAGGAGAAGAATGCTTTAAAAAGCTGACTTTACCAGATAGAAAAAGAATCACAAAAGCTCACTGAGGAGATTCATTCCTTCAGATTTAGACTGGAGCAAATGGAAGCTAGTGACTTTATGAGAAATCAAGATGCTGTTAAACAGATCCAAGCAATTAAAAGAATAGAAGGCAATATGAAATATCTCATGGAAAAGAACACTGACCTGGAAAATAGGTCCAAGAGAGATAATTTAAAAATTATTGGACTACCTGAAAGCCATGATCAAAGAAAGAACCTAGAAATCACCCTTCAAGAAATTCTCAAGGAAAATTTTCCTGATGTTTTAGACCCAGAGGGCAAAATAGAGGTTGAAAGAATCCAGAGATCACCTCCTGAAATTATCCCCAAAAGAAAACTCCTAGGAATATTATAGCCAGGTTCCAGAATTCCCAGATCAAGGAGAAAATACTACAAGCAGCCAGGAAGTAACAATTTCAATATTCTGTAAACACAATCAGTATAGCACAGTCTCTGGCAGCTTGTATATTGAGGGATTGAAGGGCATGGAATATGATATTCCACAGGGCAAAGGATCTGGGATTAAAAGCAGGAATTACCTACCAGCAAAACTGAGTATTTTGTTTCAGGAGAAAATATGGTCATTCAGTGGAATAGAGGACTTTCAAGAATTCTTGAGGAAAAAACAAGAGTTGAACAGAAAATTTGACATTCAGACACAAGAAGCAAGTGATACTTGAGAACGTAAACAGGGAAAAGAAACCAAAAGAAACTTTTCAAAGTTGAAATATGTATATTTCTACATGGAAAAATAATAACAGTGACTGATGAAACCTGTCTCAGTATGAAAATAATTGAAGAAGGGTATATGGGCATATGAATATATATGTGAATATGTGTATATATGTTTACAGGTATACATGTATAGAAGGCACAGGTTGAATTTGGTGGGAAGGGATGATACTTAAGGGGTGAAGTTAAGAGGTGAGAGAGCAGAGTGGCAAGAGGAGATGGGGAGAGATGGGGGCTGGGGTAAACTATATCATGTAGAAGAGGCAAGGGGAAGTGTTTGCAGGGGAGGGGAAGAACAGGAAGGCAAAAAGGCAAAACCATATTCTCATTGAGTTTGCCTCAGGGAGAGAATGAAATACATACTAAATGGGATATCTCACCCTGCCAAACATTAGGGGGGAGGGTCATGAGAGGTGGGAGGATGGCGGGGAGTGCATGCTGGGGGGAGGGGAGGTTGGAGGTACTCACTAGGGACAGGATCAAAGTCGGGAATGGACCAGGTGGGTGGTGGGATGGGTGGGAGGGAAGTATAAGCAGTCTTTTACAATATATCTACTATGGTAATGTTTTGCCTAGGTATACATGTACAGCATGTACTGAATTCCTTATCTTCCCAGAGGGAGTGGGTGACAAGGGAGGAAGTGAATGGATCTGGAATTCAAAGTTTTAAAATTAAATGTTTCAAATATATATAAATACTATTATTAATTATATTTTGCATGTCATTGGGAGATAAGATGTCCAGGCATTGGGGCACAGAGATTCACCTTGCCCTAATGGTAAAGTCAAAAGGGGTATGGGAGAAGATATGGGAGAGAGCAGATTGGATGAGGGGATATCCTGTGGGACTGCTATTCTGGGGTGTTGGGTAGGGGAAAATGGGGAAAAAATTGTAACTCAAAATCTGGTGGAAATGAATGATGTAAACCAGACATTAATAAAGCATTTGGAAAAAAAAGAAGACTGTGGACTTTAGCCCATGATATTATAATCATACGCTAGATTTTGGACCAAATTTTGTTCCTTTTAAGATCTATGGTGGTTTTCGTCTTTTGTCCCCTTATATTTCACTTTTACTCATTTCTTGATTCCACGCCTTTTAACTTTGTACCTATCTTCTTCCCCTTCCCAAGGCTTCCTAGCAATACTACATCAACATCCTCTCAATGTTGAGGGATTAATATTTCATTAATCTTACTCATATCCTGCCATACATAAGTGGGGCGTAGTGGTAGATTAGGGAGGACCAGTCCTAGTTAAGTTTTACTCTTTTTCCATTAGTCCATACATACTGAACCTCCCCATTTCCTCTCCTAGTTCTAACTTTTTCCATCCCTGGCTTTTGTCACTTTTTGAAGTGTTGAGGAAAGATGAGGAGGATATTCTTTAGCCTTACCATTCCCTAAATTCCTCCCCAATAGGTCTCAAACTGCTCAGGCAGAGGGGAAATTTGATCCCCTGGAATTATTTCCCTTCTCCCTTCACATGCCTGGGCATCTCTCCTCATTGCTTACTGAAAGTGATTGTAGAATGAGGAAGGACTAGAATACATTGACATAGAACTGAAGTAAAAGGGATTTTGTGAATGCATACTATACACAAATTTATGGGTAACTGTGGACTCAGCTGGATTTTAGAAGTTTTGTTGTTGTTGTTGATGTTTTTTTCAGGGAGCAGTGCTGTGTGAGTGCTTTAATGATTAGCATTATGGAATATTCAGTGATAAAGGTCTAAATATTTTGGGCCAAGTATAGACAACCTGTTGCCTAAAGGGGACATGTAGCCTTCTAGGTCTTTGGGTATGGCCTTTTGACTGAATCCAAGTTTTATGGAACAAATCATTTTATTAAGGGGATTTGTTCTGTGAAGTTTGGATTCAGTCAAAGGGATGCACTTGAAGACCTAGAGTTCCATATATGGTTTTGAGGCCACAGAATCCCCACCCCTGGGATGGGCTTTTTGCTTTTTCACCTGTAGGTTGGACTGTAATTTCACTTCCTCTGGCACATAATTCCAATGTGGGAGTTTGGGCATAGTTAGTGAGGGCAGGTGTCCACCACCTTGTCAGTTATGTTCCTAGAACTTACCAGGATTTTCTTGTTAATAAAGGTTTAAATTGTGTGTTGGCAATAAGAATCAAGAGAAGATGCAATTCTAGAAGTATTTTTGGTGGAAGAGCTTTTAGAACTTTGGCTACTGACTTCAATAAGAGGAATAGCACACCACTCAATGGCTGTTAACCTTCCATATAAAAAGAATGATAGACTTATTGAAAGTATCTGATAATTTGAAAAGAAATATGGAATTGGAGAATGAGATGAATAGCAGACTTTTTGACATGATATATTACTAGTATATTCAGATAGGTTATTAAAAGATCAAATATTAAGCTTAGAGAGAGGATAAGGTTAGAACTAGTGATGCAAATTGGGGGATAATACAGGTAGACCTAATCACTGAAGTTTGAAAGCAGGGTTAAAAGGAATAACAGGGAAAGAATAAGAGGTTAACAAAGAAGAGAAGCTTTAGAACAGCCTCAGTGGGGCATGATCTAGGAAATTAATGAGGCCGAAGGAGCAAGACTATGCAGTAGCTATCATATGCAAGTGGCAAGATGTAATTAGAGAGCATTACATTAACAAGCTGGTCTACTCCATTATGGGCCAAAAAGAAGAGGATTCCATGATAAGAAAAGGCTGATGCATTCCACACTTACTTTAAAACGTATTTGGGGAAAAAAATTAAAACCAGACTTTACAAATGTTTTTAAGAAATAATAAGAAGCTTTGGATTTTAAAAATTATGAATAAAAGATTCAGAACTTAAAAGAGCCAGCACACACACACACACACACACACACACACACACACACACAATTGCTTAGGAAAATCAGTAACCCAACATTTTGAGACTGATGATGGACAGTGAAGTTAGAATGAAAAGAGGAACACTGGGCAGTCAAACATGAAGGAGGAAAGAAAGAACTAATCATTGTGAAACATTTAGGAAGCCAGCAGCAATACTCTAAGAGGAGAATAAAATGCTGAGTAGAACAAGAAATAGTGTGCAGAGTAATCCTTGAAATTATAGAAAACCTCAAATAATAAAGAATAATGACCACCACCATCATTTTCATTCTTAGCTTCAGACTGGGTAAAAAAAAATAGTATTCACTCATGATTCCAAATCCATCTGGTAAGGCAATGGCCTGTCTAGAGATATTTCTTATACTATGAAATTGTAATGTAGTAATCAATCAAAAATATATAACCACTGACAGTCTCACACCTGTGTTTTTAATGTTTGAGGACAGAACCAGTGACAGGCATGCAGTCAAGTGAAATTACCATAATGAAAATGCTGTTAACTACTAATGTTATATTTACCCAGGATACCAGATAAAGTTAGTCAGTTTTGTGAGAAAAATAAAAAATCAATCTGGTTCTGGTTAGCTTTTATGATGTCTAATACTTAAAGAGAAAGAAGAAAATAGCAAAGAAGGAATTAAAATTCCAGTTAATTGGATTTCCAACTTTCAAGTGGTTATAGAAGTAAAATTTTGTTTCAATTATAAAAACTTTTAATTTTAAGTCACTTTTATGAATCTATTTCTTCTATAGCCTGAGAACCACCCCTTGTATCAATGCATGAAAAAAGAGGGGGGAAAAGAAAGCAAATCAACTATCAGATCAATCATGTCTGATAATATATGAAATATGCTACATTTATTACCTTCTGCCTCTGAGAAGAGAAGTCACATTTTCTCATGTCTTCTTCAGAGATCAAATTTAGTCATTAAAATTGCATAGTATTTAGTTTCAGGTTTGTTTGTTTGTTTTTTAATTTTGTTTGCTTTGGTATGTGTGTTTTGCAGGTTCTAGTTACTTCACTTTGTATGTAGTTGAAATATTTAATGTTTATCTATATTTTTTCATATTTATTCTTTCTTATAGAACATTATTTTATTGCATTCATATTCCACAACATTTTAGCCATTCCTCAAACTACAGTTAGTTCTTATCTCCCTCTCCCCAGCTCTTTGCTACAAAAAGAAAGGGTATTGTTATGAATATTTTGGAATACAAAGGAAGTTTTTCTTCCTTTAGCCCACATTGGGTATATGCATAAGAATGGAATTCCTGGGTAGATATATATCTGAATGTTCATTTTTTTTTAAATGTGCAATTACAAATAGTTTTCCAGCAAGAACAAATTAATGATTCTAGTAATAGTTTATAACAGTTTCTCAGTGAGGCTATGTTACCATAACTGTCCCAATGTTATTTCAGTTTCGGGTAGTAGAAGTTAAAACCTAAGTATTATTTTTATTTGTGTTTATCGTTAATGCCTTTGAGCATCTTTCCTATGGTTTTAAAAGTTTTAATTTCTTCTTTTCAGAACTTCTTTCTAATATCTTTTGAAGTGTCTTTGCCTGGAGAAAGTATCTTTATCATATATTTATGTTAATTTCACATATATACATATATATGTGTATATATATGTGTATATATACATATATACTTATCTGAGATATTTTTGTGAAAATATTTTGTATAATCATTGATATCTTAAGAAAATCATACAAATTAACTTTTAGGGTTACTTTTATCCCTTGCTGGGTAAGAATTCTCTCCTGAGCAGTATCAGTAAAGGTACTTGATCTGACTCTTTTCATTAAAAAGAAAAGGGATGACCTTTTGTAATCAGGATAAAACCCCATGGATTATGTATTTCCATAATTTTGATATTGTCAAAACCTAGGAAATAATAGTGAAAAATAAAATTAAAATTCATTGTTAATGTTGGATAATGCAAAGTACCTGGTTCCCTACTACAATTGGTTAAAATAAAAATTGGGGGAAAAGGAAAATTATTTGATATAACTTTGGACTGTATTACTGTAGAAATATTTGAAAGAAGGAAAAGCTTGATATTCTTGTTTTAGATTAACATGAAAGTAATGCAATATTTAAGAGAGAAGAGTTTCCAAAATACTCTGTAACACCATAGCCAAATAATTCATAAGCAATTAACAAAAATTAAAAATGAAATGGCACGTCAATGAATTTGGTGCATGATTTTGTACAGAGGACACCAATGCTATGCTGTAACTCAATGTTCTCTTGTGCTCCATTAACCTCAGGGGAAACCCATCTAGGGAAATACGAGGATAACTGAAAATGAAAGAGGACATATCCTCAGCTGAGTTTGTGATTGACAGTGTCAGATATTAAAGAATGGTTCAAGGAATGGCAAATTCAATTTAGTATTAGCAATTATGAGACACTGTCTGTACTTTAACAGTATGTTTGTAAATGAAACATTTTTCAGATGTCAAAAGTCATCCTTTCAGTTACCTTTAAAATGCCTTATTTATTTAGAGCCAGGAAGGACTGTATAGGTTGTCTAATAGAACAACATAACTTTAAAATGATTTTAAATCTAAGGCTGTGTATTAAAGTCACACTGGTGGGAAGTATTTGAGCTAGGATCATAATCCAACTTACATACTCTGACTCCAAATTCATAACATTCATAGCTCTATTCTGCCTTAATTCAATAACAAGAGTCCTACTAGTTAAAGTTAAAACTGCTTAATTTTGTTCCATTGAATAGTTCCAAATGCATTGCATTTGTTCATATACTCAAATGCCATATAGAGCTATGCCCTTCCTAGCTATCGAACTACACCAAAGAACTATTGGGTACTTCAATTAAGATAATGAATGTGAAAGGCTTTTGGAAACTGAGATGTCATACAAATAAATGCTTTGTATATTATAATTAGGTTTTTTTCCTAATTTTATTGATAGCTGATAGATGGAAATCACATTTATAATCTGATACCTTTCAAGTATGCTGGTGAATACATTAAAAAAACAACTTGGTAATATCAATAAAGCCATTTTATCCATAGGAGATATTTAAGACTTCTTTGACATCTAACAGAACAATTCCCAGTACCAAGGACACAAGAATTATTCCCTGAGTTATTGTACCTATAACCAGTAAAGTCTTATTTGGTAGCCAAGTGGTAATTAAATCTAAAAGACATGTAGTTGGCCTCATTTCCTGTATCCCATCAATAATATCTGACAGAAAACGTGAGAAAAAATAGTAACGTCCCTAAAAAAAAAATTGAAATAACTATAGGCAGTCTAACAGCATGGTCTATGATATCCAGTCAGCAGGCAATTGATTCTCAAAAGCAAATATGTATTTGTGAAATAATTATAGAATTGGGACAGATGACTACAAGAGTTATGAAAGGAATTATTTATTGATCTCTCTAGGGTCATAGATTTTTTTTTAATAGAGCTAGTGCAACTTAAATACAATAAAGTATCAGAAAAGTGCTCCTTGTAAAAATACAAAACACACACACACACACACACACACACACACACACACACACACACTTCTACATTAGGTGTGCTAAATTCTACCCAGATGGTAAAAATTGGCAACTTCCCTGATTCAAACCCACAGGAGTCTACAAATAGAATGTGACCTTAGGGAGCTGCCCACATTTTTAAGATAATAAGGAGCATAGCTACTTGTTAGGACAATAGAAATTCAGGGTCATGGGTGTAGGCCTTAAAGGAAAATGGGAGATAATTTGGTCCAACAACCCGAATTGCATAAAGCAGGGAACTGAGGTGTAAAATTTCACACAATAATTACCTACTTAGCCAATAAACATGTATAAAGCTCTTATTATATGCCAAGCACTATGCTAAGTTTTGGGTACAAAAAAAAAAAAACATCGAATATAGTCCATTATCTTAAGGAATTCACAAATGGGGGCAGGGGGGGCCTGGAAGGTGGGACACAACATGCAAACAGCTATGTACAAAAAAAGATACATTCAAGATAGATTGGAAATGATCAAAAGGGAAGGAAGTAGAATGGAGAGGTATAAACAATGATGTGTGTGTGTGTGTGTGTGTGTGTGTGTGTGTGTGTGTGTGTAGGAGGTGGAATTTTTATCTTAGACTTGAACGAAGCAAGGAAATCCAGGACACAGAGATGAGGAGGTAGAACACCCTAGGAAAGATGACAGGCCCTGGAATTAGATATATCTTATTTGAGGATCAAGGAGGCTATATGTCATAGGACTGAAGTATACACATGGGAAACAGGTGTAAGGTAAAAGGAGACTGGAAATGTAGGAGGGAACAGTTTGTCCTCCTATGGAAAATGGATTGTAGTAGAGAGAAAGACTTATGGCAAGCAGACAACCAGAAAACAATTATAATAGTTCAGGCATAAGGTAATGAGGGCCTGCATCAGGCTGATGGCAGTGTCAGAGAAAAGAAGAGGCATATGTGAGAGACTTAATCGCAAATTGGATATGGGCTTGGCAGTGGGATGAGGAGGGAGAAATGAAAGAAAGTAAAGAGTTGAGTGTGAAAATTAGATTGGAAGCTTTGAGTAACTGGGAGGATTATGGTGCCCTGGAAATAATACAGAAGTTAGGTAGAGGGGAGGAACAAGAAGAATATGGGGAGAGAGAAAGAGAGACAGAGAGAGACAGAGAGAGACAGACAAAGAGACAGACAGAGAGATTTAATTAAAGATTGTTGACCCTTGTAAAGTCGCTTTCCTTTAGTAAAGCAGATAATAAAAACCCTGTGCTAGCAGTCATTCTGGGAATGCTAGGGTGCTTACTGTTACAGATGTCTGATGATATTGAGTCTGGAGTTTAGCAAAGAGATTAGGGATGGATAAGTAGAACTGAAAATCATCAGCATAGAGCTTATAATTATTATGTGGAAGATATGAGATTGGAAGTCAGCTCTTCTAGCTCTAAATCCAGAGCTCATTCACATAAAAAAAAATACAAACAAAAAAGCATGCCATTGTGCACTTATTCACAAACAATGGTGATAGACAGAACACAGAGACAGATACCAGTCAGTGACTGTGAACTTACCATTATATAAAAAAAATTGACAAAAAATAATTAAAAGAAAGAGTGAGGAGATTAATAACTTTAATTATATTAAAATATATGTAATATATATAAAATATATTAAAGTCATATAGGCATTTCAAAGGTTGGTGATTATATGCCATATTGCTTGAGTTTCTAATTGCCACCAACTCGAGGATCTTTTATAACTATTATCACAAATATACCTACAGCATTTCTATAAATTCTTTAATATTAGCTGACATTTATTAAGCAATTGTCGATTACTTTTTGAGCCTCACAAAAGCTCTATGAGGTAGTTACTTAAGATATTGTTCTCCTGTTTTAAAATAGGAAATGGGCCAAGAGAGATGAAGTAACTTACCCAGTGTCACACAGTTATTTAAATATCAAAGATAGAGTTCAAAACCAAGTCTTCTCATTCCAAGTCCAGTACTTTCATCCATTCTACTCCACTACCTCCCTGGTATTTAGTTGATCATATGGCATGTTGTGTACCTTTTATTCAGTTAGGAAAAAAAAACTAGAGAGAGAGAGACATAACTTATCCATCATACTAATAAAGTCAAAGTAGATTCTACATGGCCTAACTGTTCTCTACTCATTAGAATCTCAAATCTCAAAGTAGACAGTTTAGACTTAGGGGAGGCTACAAAAAGGTGATATAAAATTAAAAATACCTGCTTGATTCTTTATGCAACACACTATAGTTAAAATGAATGAATTTCTACAGTATCCTTCCTGTTCTGGGATTTCTGTTTCAGTGACACTTTCCAACACTACTAGATGGAATGTTTGTCAAGGAATGAAGCTTCCTATTATATTAAGAAGCAGGTTACAAGGGGCAGACTATAGGGATAAAGTGTACTGAATTTGAGATCCAAATTGGAATTTGCTTCCAAATCCCAGATTTGCAACTTCTTATCTTTGTGGCCTTGGCCAATGTAGTTTAGCATTCATGTAATCTTCACTTATATTAATCAGGGTATCAGACTTGACAACTTCCCTTCCAGCTTCAGGTGTAACATACTAAGACCTATCTGTTGATCATTCTGTTTGCAGGTATTGTGAGTAGAATTGTCAAATCAAAGGAATTAGATAAATGTTGTTCTTTCTACTGCATTGCAAATAAATTCTACTGCATGGCAAATCTTCCAAAACATAGGTCCAGAGGTTATTTTCCCTAGATATGAGTTCCATGTTGTTTACTCTACCCTAAACCATTCTTCCCATATTCTTTCTCATTTCCAGCTTTTCAGCAGCAAATATTGTGAATCTGGAAATCTTCATGAAATGCTTCAAGCAAGGCTACTGTAGAACTCTAATAAATACAATTATATGGGCAGGTAGAGAAACTAAAAAAAAATTCACTGTTTTCTAACTTTCCTTTCCCCTTTAACACACCAAAAAAAAAAATCCACAAATCAACAGTTCTATATGACACAAAGCCACAATTCTCAAGAGTCCCAAAATGTTTACTGCTACAAAGATTATAAAGAGCTTTGACATCTGATCTAATATTCTGACTTTAATTTTCTTTCCCTTCAGAAAGTAAATGTGGGCTTTTATAATCTGATGTCATTTTGTGCTTCTTTCTAAATCATAATTTAGTTGTTAGAAAAGCATGTTTTCTGCATTCAGATTTTTATGCCATCTTTCCACATATAGAATGTTCAAAGTTATAGGATATAGTCTATTGCGAACTATACCCTCCATTTAAAATGCAACTACAATTTGTTTCTCTATATCACAATTTCTTTAAGTTTCACAAACCATTTTAGGCACATGAATTCATTATGATTGGCATGCATGGGCATCTTTGAGGTAACTGAAAGGGTTGCAGCTAGTGAAGTATGACCAAGGCTTGTTGATGTGAACCAGCTGTTAAATGGACCCTAGCTTTTTAATTAAGGAATTTAAAAAAAATACCTTCTGAAGATAACACCTCTGGTACATCTTAGAGAAGCAAAATAAAATTATGTGGATGAGCATGGGGTCATGAAATATCAGGAACTAAAGGAGAGAAGAGTTTGATAATTGGTACAATTGGAAAGTAAAATGATAATTCAAAGTTATTTGAAAGCTAGCCTGTCTAAAAACCAAGAAATTATTTTCCTCCCTCTTTTCCTTCTGCCTCTTTATCTTGTAAAGATAAACTGAGAAAGACTTTTTATTGAAGTAGAATGATGATTTCTTCAACTTAAACTTGGAGAGAGTCTCTGTTTCCTACTCCTGTCAGAGACATAACATCCAACAGAATGGATTATTGTTCTGAACCAATTCTAATATTTTTTCTAATTGCCTTCTTAAATTGAATATATCAAAATAGGTATAGAATTTTCCTCTGAAATTTTAGATTGGTTAGAAAAGCAATAAGCACATAATCATGTGTCTTTTGGGAGTTATAACCCCAATAGCATTTTTTACAGTATAAACTTAATTATAAAAAGGATCTGTTTTTGGTTCTGAACTTTCCTAGTTCCCAAAGACTTTCAGTGCTTGTGAGTTCTCTGAGGCCTACATAAAAATATAAAGCCTGTAAATATCTCTCACCATCAAAACCATTTTAGATTAAGTCTATTCTTACTCATCCAGGAGTGGTCAGTATAGTCACACCTATAAATATAGACAGAATCTGTTATTTCTTATTGATACATTGAATAATCTCTAGCATAACTGCAAAATATCTAAAAGTAGGAGGGTAGAGTCAAGATGGCCAAGTAGAAACAGGACTTCTGCTTGGGCTCCCACTTTTACCTCCTCCAATTAATATAAAAGGTGACTCTGAACAAACTCTGGAGCTACAGAATCCACAAAATAACACAGAGAAGCTAACCTCCTGCTGAGGACAGTCTCGCAGGCTGGCAAGAAGCAGCCAGCTCAGTGTGTTAGGAGACCAGGCCAGCCCTGCAGGAGCCAAAGGACTTACCTTCAGGGTGGCTACAACCAGCTGCCAGCTGGAGGGATTTCAGATCTCCAGCAGTTGTGGCAGTTTCCAGAATTATCAACCCATAGATGCTAAGGACAAAGTGAGAGGTCAATGCATTGTGGACTTTGGGAACCAGAGTCAAGGAGTGTGGTCAGGCCTTTCCCCGATGGAGGGAGAAGTATCTGAGGCATGGAGGTGGTGCAGCCACCAACATGTAGCTGCTTCAGAGCTCCTGGTCTCCATATTGTAGGGGGACCAAATGACCAGTCTGGGGGGTAATCACTCTTGCTTTAATCTGCTTGGATCTGGATTGCTGTCTATGGTGGAGGTCCTGGGGTGCATGACCAGGTGCCAGAAGCAGTGAAGGCTTCAGAGAAGGCACCTAACTAATAACTTGAGTAGCTGTGAAAACCACAGAGATATGGGACAAAGCTCCCCCTTTTGGTAGCAGAGATCTATTGGGGGAAAAAGCACAATAGTCAAGAAATTGAGTGGCAACATGAGCAAACGAGGGAAGCAAGGCAAGCACAGTGGCCTGACTCTGGGTTGCTTTTTTAGGGGGACAAAAATGATCAGGGCATGGAATAAGAGGACGACAGCAAAGTCAGAACTCCTGTATCAAATTCTTCCAAGAAAAGAATAAGCTGCTTACAGCCCATAGAGGAGCTTAAGAAGGATTTTGAAAACCAAATAAGAGAAGTGGAGGAAAAATTGGGAAGAGAAATGAGAAGGATGGAAGAAAATTATAAAATGAGAGTCAACAACCTGACTGAAAAAAATAACACCTTAGAAAATAGATTACCTCGAGTGGCAAAAGAGGCTCAAAAAGGCAATGAAGAGAAGAATGCCTTAAAAATCCTAATTTGCCAGATGGAAAAAAGAATCTCAAAAGCTCACTGAAGAGAATCATTCCTTCATAATTAGACTGGAGCAAATGCAGGCTAATGACTTTATGAGAAATCAAGACAATATTAAACAGATCCAAACAAATGACAAAACAGAAGACAATGTGAAATATTTCATTGGAAAAACCACTCACCTGGAAAATAGATCCAACAGAGATCATTTTAAAATTATTGGAAAACCTGAAAGCCATGATCAAAAAAGGAACCTAGAAATCATCCTCCAAGAAATTCTCAAGGAAAATTGCCCTGATGTTTTAGAACCAGAGGGCAAAATAGAGGTTGAAAGAGTCCACTGATCATCTCCTGAAAAAGATCCCAAAAAGGAAACTCCTGGGTTATTATAGCCAGATTCTGGAATTACAAGATCAAGGAGAAAACATTACAAGCATCCAGGAAGAAACAATTTAAATACTGTGGAAACACAATCAGGATAGCACAGGATCTGGCTGCTTCTACATGGAGGAATAGAAGGGCTTGGAATATGATATTCCAGAGGGCAAAAGAGCTGGGATTAAAACCAAGAATCACCTACCCAGCAAATTTGTGTATCATTTTTCTGGGGAAAATATCATCATTCAGTGCAATAGAGGACTTTCAAGCATTCTTGATGAAGAAAACAGAGTTGAATAGAAAATTTGACATTCAGATACAGGGAGGAAAAGAGGGAAAAGAAATCATAAGGAACTTATCAAATTTGAACAACTTACATTCCTACATGCAAAAACTATATATATGTATGTATGTATATGTATATATGTATATATATACATATATACATAGATAGATAGATAGATAGATAGATAGATAGATAGATAGGAGGAGATAAGGGCATATGAATATATATGCGAATGTGTGTATATATGTGTAGAGGTATACATAGACAGAAGGTACAGGACCAAATTAAATAGGAAGGGATAATACTGAAAAGGTGAAATTAAGAGGTGAGAGGGGGTGGCTAGGTGGCGCAGTGAGTAAGAGAGCCGGCCTCGGAGTTGGGATGACCTGAGATTGAATCCGGCCTCAGAAAATGAGCGCCCACACAAAAATAATGACTGGCCGCGTAACCTTGAGCAAGTTACTTAACCCCAATTGTTTTTAAAAAAGAGGTGAGAGAGGAATATAATGAGAGGAGATCAGGAGAGATAGAATGGGTTGAATTATCTCATATAGAAGAGGCAAGGTAAAACTGTTACAATGGAGGGGAAGAACAGGAAGGCAAAAGGGAATGAGTCAAACATTCACAATGAATTTGGTTTAGGGTATCTCACCCTACAGGAGAGTAGGGGGGAAGGGGATAAGACAGGGGATGATGGAAGGGAGGGCAGGCTGGGGGGGGCAGGGAAGTTGGAAAAATGCATTTTTGAAAAGAGACAGGATCAAAGTAGAGAATAGAATAAGTAGGGGTGGTATGTGATAGCAGGAAACATAGTCTTTCACAATATATCCACTACGGAAATATCTTGCCTAGCCAACACATGTATAATCTATATTGAATTCCTTATCTTCCCAGTAAGGGTGGGTGACAAGCGAGGTAGGGAAAGAATTTGGAATTCAAAGGTATAAAATCAAATGTTTAAGAATATATTTTATTAGCATTATTATTATTTTACATGTGACTGGGAAATAAGATATACAGGCACTGGGGCATAGAGATCCACTATGCCCTATTGAAAAGTCAGGGGGGGATGGGGTAAGATATAGGAGATAGCAGATTGGGGGAGGGGATATTCAGTGGGATCAATGTTGTGGGGAGGTGGGTAGGAGAAAAACAGGGAGAAAATTTGTAATTCAAAATCTTATGGAAATGAATGATATAAACTAAAAAATTTAAAAAATAACTACAAAAATAAAACAAATAAATATATTTTTGTAGGTCAGTGTAGGTGAGTGAAAAAAGCACTGAAATTCGGATTTAGGATGACTATGGTTTAAATATATAGCTCTGCCATTTAGCAAGAATATGACTTTGGGTAAAACACAAACTCTTTGAACTTTGGTATCCTCATCTTTAAAAATGAGGAAGGTATTTATTGTATGAGATTTGACATTAGAACCAGGAAGACCGGAACTCAAGTCTCCTTTGACTGACTATGACTTTGGACATATTGTTTAATCTCTATGTGCTTAAGCTAATTCCCTAAGACTCTACCTTCCAAAGGATTTACTTCATCCATTGATGGAACTTACATTCATGTTAGAATTTCCTACACCAACAAAATCACAAGTCTAGTCATTTTCCCTAGTCAATTCCTAAGTCTTTTGAAGTTCAAACAGCATAATGAATGTGAAACATTTAGTTAAGAGCATAATCATTTCCATATACAAATGAAAAGAGCAATATAGGACTTCATATAAAACCTGTAATCTCTGTTACAGATTTCATTTGTTAAAGTATTTTATTCACCTTAAAGCACTACATAAATGCCACTGATTAATATTTTCAGGTTGCAGTGCTTGAAAGATTTGTTTTTCTTGGAAATTTTACCTAGTAAAACCTATTGGCTACTGCTTCTTTACAGAGAATTGTGATTATATGTGTTTTCCTTCTGGCCAGGGATTTATGTGTTGGAATATAAAAGGTATATTTGGAAAACTGTAGATGCTCTACAGCCACACCCATCACCACTCATTTTTTTCCTTTTTTTTAATATTTGAAACATTTAATTTTAAAACTTCAAATGCCAGATTCATTCCCTTCCTCCCTTGTTACCTACTCTTGTTGGGAAGATAAGTAATTCAGTATATGTTGTACATGTATGGCTATGCAAAACATTACCATAGTAGATATATTGTAAAAGACTGGCTATAATTCCATCCCACTTATAACATGCCCCACTTGGTCCATTCCCTACTTTGATCCTATCCCTTTTCAAATGTGGGTTCTTCCAACCTCCCTTCTGCCCAGCATGCCTTCCCTTCCATCATCCCCCCGTCATTCCCCTCCCCACTACTCTCCTGTAGGGTGAGATAACCCATCTAGTATGTACGACATTCTCTCCCTGAGCCAAATTCAATGAGAATATATGGCTTTGCCTTTTTGCCTTCCTGTTCTTCCCCTCCCTTTCAACCACTTCCCTTTGCCTCTTGTATATGAGATATTTTATCCCCTTCCTTCTCTCCCCATCTCTCTCATTATATTCCTCTATCACCTCTTAATTTCACATTTTATGTATCATCCCTTCATATTAAATTTGACCTGTGCCCTCTATCTCTGTATACCTGTAAACTTATATACACACATTCACATATGTATTCATATGCCCATATACACTTCTTCAACTATTTTCATACTGAGAAAAGGTGTCATGAGTCATTGTTATTGTTTTTCCATGTAGGAATGTGAATAGTTCAACTTTGATAAGTTCCTTTTGATTTCTTTTCCCTGCTTACCTTCTACAGCATCTCTGGTTTCTTGTGACTGAATGTCAAATTTTCTATTCAACTCTGTTTTTTTCCTCAAGAATGCTTGAAAGTCCTCTATTCCTCTGAATGACAACATTTTTCCCTGAAACAAGATATTCAGTTTTGCTGGGTAGGTAATTCTTGGTTTTAATCCCAGATCCTTTGCCCTGTGGAATGTCATATTCCAAGCCCTTCAGTTGCTCACTATACAAGCTGCCAGGTCCTGTGCTATTCTGATTGTGTTTCCACAATATTGATATTGTTTCTTCCTGGCTGCTTGTAGTATTTTCTCCTTGATCTGGGAATTCTGGAACCTGATTATAATATTCCAAGGAGTTTTCTTTCTAGGATCTTTTTCAGGAGGTGATCAATGGATTCTATCAATCTATATTTCCCCCTCTGGGTCTAAAACATCTGGGCAATTTTCCTTGAGAATTTATTGGAGGATGATTTCTAGGCTCTTTCTTTGATCTTGGCTTTCATGTAGTCCAATAATTTTTAAACATATCTCTCCTGGATCTATTTTCCAGGTCAGTCGTTTTTTCCCATGAGATATTTTACATTGCCTTCTATTCTTTCCATTGCTTGCATCTGTTTAAGAGCATCTTGATTTCTCATAAATTTACTAACTTCCATTTGCTCTGGTCTAATTCTGAAGGACTGATTCTCCTCAGTGAGCTTTTGAGATTCTTTTTACATCTGGCAAATTTGGCTTTTTAAGGTATTCTTCTCCACATTACATTTTGAGCCTCTTTTGAAATATGAGTTAGTCAGTTTTTATGGTGTTATTTTCCTCAGTCAGGGTGTTGACTCTCATTTCATACTTTTCTTCCATTTTGGCATTTCTCCTCCCAGTTTTTCCTCCCCTTCTCTTATATGTTTTTTTTTTAATTAATTAAACAAATGCTTTATTAACTTCTGGTTTACATCATTCATTTCCACCAGATTATGAGTTACATTTTTCCCCCATTTTTTCCCTACCCACCACCCCAGAATAGCAGTCCCACTAGATATCCCCTCATCCAATCTGCTCTCTCCCATATCTTCTCCCATACCCCCTTCGACTTTGCCATTAGGGCAAGGTGAATCTCTGAGCCCCACTGCCTGGACATCTTATGAAACATTTAATTTTAAAACTTCGATTTTCAGATCCATTCCCTTCCTCCCTTGTCACCTACTCCCTCTGAGAAGATAAGCAATTCAGTATGTGTTGTACATGTATAGCTATGCAAAACATTACCATAGTAGATATATTGTAAAAGACTGCTTATATTTCCCTCCCACCTGCCTCACCTCCCACCTGGTCCATTCCCTACTTTGATCCTGTCCCTCTTTGATAGTGGGTACTTCTAACCTCCCCTCTCCCCAGAGTGCCCTGCCCTCCATCATCCCCCCTCTCATCACCCTTTCCCCTATTCAGGAGAGTGAGTGAGGGTAAGATATTCCATTTAGTATGTATGTGTTTCTCTCCTTGAGCCAACTTCAATGAGAATATGCTTTTGCCTTTTTGCCTTCCTGTTCTTCCCCTCCCCTGAAACTAGTTCCCCTTGCCTCTTCTACATGAGATAGTTTGCCCTACCCTCTCTCCCTCCATCTCCTCTTGCCACTTTCCTCTCTCACCTCTTGACTTCACCCTTCTCACCTCTTGAATCATCCCTTCCTTGGGGCGGCTAGGTGGCGCAGTGAGCAGAGAGCCAGCCCCGGAGCCAGAAGGACCAGAGCTCGGATCCGGCCCCAGACAGCCAACAAACAAACAAAAACCCAGCCAAGTGAACCTGGGCAAGTCACCCAACCCCAATTGCCCTCCAAAAAAAAATAGTAATCATCCCTTCCCATCAAATTCAACCTGTGCCCTCTATCCATGTAAACCTATGAACATATGCCATGTACCCTTCTTCAATTATTTTCATAATGAGAAAGGTTTCATCAAACACAGTTATTGTTTTTCCATGTAGAACTGTAAATAGTCCAACTTTGATAAGTTCCTTTTGATTTCTTTTCCTTGATTGCCTTCTCAAGCATCTCTTGCTTCTTGTGCCTGAATGTCAAATTTTCTATTCAACTCTGGTTTTTTCCCTCAAAAATGCTTGAAAGTCCTCCATTCCACTGAATGACCATATTTTCCCCTGAAACAAGATACTCAGTTTTGCTGGGTAGGTGACCCTTGGGTTCATTCCCAGTTCTTTTGTCCTCTGGAATATCATATTCCATGCCCTTCTATCCCTCAAAGTAGAAGCTGCCAGGTTCTGGGCTATTCTGATTGTGTTTCCACAATATTGAAATTGTTTCTTCCTGGCTGCTTGTAATATTTTCTCCTTGATCTGGGGATTCTGGAACCTGGCTATAATATTCCTGGGAGTTTTCTTTTGGGGATCTTTTTCAGGAGGTGATCTGTGGATTCTTTCAACCTCTATTTGGCCCTCTGGGTCTAAAACATCAGGGCAATTTTCCTTGAGAATTTATTGGAGGATGATTTCTAGGTTCTTTCTTTGATCATGGCTTTCAGGTAGTCCAATAATTTTTAAATTATCTCTCCTGGATCTATTTTCCAGGTCACTGGTTTTTCCCATGAGAAATTTCACATTGCCTTCTATTCTTTCATTTGTTTGGATCTGCTTAATAGTATCTTGATTTCTCATAAAGTCACTAGCTTCCATTTGCTCCAGTCTAACTCTGAAGGAATGAATCTCCTCAGTGAACTTTTGAGATTCTTTTTCCATCTGGCAAATTCGACTTTTTAAGGCATTCTTCTCATTGCCTTTCTGAGCCCCTTTTGCCATTTGAGTTAGACTATTTAAGGTGTTATTTTCCTTATTCAGGCTGTTGACTGTCATTTCATACTTTTCTTGCATTTTTTTCATTTCTCTCCCCAAATTTTCCCCCACTTCTCTTATCTGCTTCTTAAGGTCCTCTATGGCCTGTAGCCAGCTTGTATTTTCATTTGGGGCTTTTGGTGCAGGAGTTCTGACCTCACAGTCCTCCTCCATGCTTTGAGCCTCTTTGCCCCTATAATAGGAGTCCAATGTTGAACTTTTCTGTTCATTTTGTTTCCTTTGCCTGGGCATATTGCCACTTAATTACTTGATTTTTGGGCTTGTTGTCACAGTAGGACTCTGCCACCAGACAGGGGAGCTTCCGCCCAAACGTGGGGTCTTCACAACTTCTGCCAGTTGGGTGGCCTCTGTAAAGCCTCCACCCACTCTGGCAAGTTGGATACCCACCCCAAACTTCCCCCCTAGACCACAATCCAGATCCAGGCAGTTTAAAGCAAGAGAGATTAACCCCCAGACTGATTGCTGGATCTTCCTACAGTTTGCAGACCAGGAGCTAGAGCCACTACTGACGCTGCAAAATGGTTTCTGTGCAGCTGTATCTTCAGCAGCTTTTTGCCCCCAGGGGAGGAAGCCATGTGTTCCCCAAATACTGGTCCCAAAGTCCATAGGGCACTAACCTCTCACTTTGTCCTAGGCATATCTGTGCTGATAATTCTGGAATTGCCACAATTGCTGGAATTCTGGGGTTCCACCAGCTGGCTGAAGGCCTGGCCGCCCTGGGGCTAAAACCGCGGACCTGGGCTCGCTCTGCGGGCTGCGTTGTCGGTTCCCAGCGCGCTGGGCTGCCTGCTCTTAGAGCACTGTGCTGGCTGCTCCCTGCAGAGCTGCTGGGCTGTCCTCAGCAGGAGGTTAGCTTCTCTGTGCCGTTCTGTGGGTGCTGTGGCTCCAGAAATTGTTAGGAGCTCCCTTTCACATTGTTTGAAATTTGTGTGGGGCAGAGCACACTGGAAATGCTGTTCCTAGTCAGCCATCTTCTCTTATATGGTTTTTTAAAATTCTTCTTAAGGTCGTCTATGGCCTGTAACCTGCTCAAATTTTCATTTGGGGCTTTTGGTGCAGGGGTTATGACCTCCCAGTTCTCCTCCTATTCCATGCTTCTATCCTCTTTGCCCCCAGAATAGGAGTCTAATGTTGAATTTTTCTGTTTATTTTGTTTCCTCTGCCTAGGCATGTTGCCACTTACTTACTTGACTTTTGGGCTTGTTGCCACAGTAGGACTCTGCCAACAGAAAGGGGACCTTCAGTCCCAAACGTTGGGGTTTTTTCAGTTGCCAGAGGTATTAGTTAGGTGCCCTCCCTGAAGCCCCCACACACTCTGGCAACCTGGTTACACACCCCAAGATCTCCACCCCAGACCACAATCCAGAACCTAGAAGGTTAAAGCAAGAGCAATTACCCCCCAGACTGATCTCTGGATCCCCCTACAGTCCTCAGGTCAGGAGATGAAGCTACAACTGAAGCTGCAAAATGGCAGCTGTGCCACAGCTCCTCAGTGGCTTCTCACCCCCAGGGGAAGAACCTGACATGTTCCCAAATGGGACCAAATACTGGTCCCAAAATCCATAGGGCACTAACCTCTTACTTTGTGCTAGGCATCTATGTGTTGGTAATTCTGGAAATGCTACAGATGCTAGTTTTTTGGGGTCCCCCTAGCTGACTGCTGATCCAGCTGCCCTGGGGCTAAAATTTCCAACTCATGTGGGCCTGAGTTCAGCTGCCAGAGCACTGTGCCAGCTGCTCCCTGCTGGGCTGCCAGTATGTCTTCACTGGAGGTTAGATTCTTTGTGTTGTTTTGTGGGTTCTGGAGCTCTAGAGGATGTTCAGCGTCCCCTTTTACATAATTTTGAAGTGGTGTGGGTTGGAGTGCTGTGCAAGTACTGTTTCTACTCTGCCATCTTGACTCTGCCCCACCCCCCACTCTTAAGAGCAGCAGAATTAACCTGAAGCATCCCCTTTGATTTGTGTGTATTTGTCGAGACCTGGATGGATTCAGAAAGTGAAACTTTAAGGCAAGCAGGTGGAGTGAAGAACAGAAGCCCATGGCTAATTAACCAGCCTTTGACTAAACTCATAGGTAGCCTGAATCTGCTCCCAGTGCAGGGAACCATACAGAACAATGAAACCTATCACACTCCATTACTACATTGTAAATTCTGTGTCTTATTCAATCTTTGTATCCTCTTCCCCCAGTAACTAAGACACTGCCTTGCCCATTGAGATGATTAACAAACATTTCTTGAATCTTTAAAAAAATGCTTAATCAAAGAGAGTGACACACAAGAAGACACACACACACACACACACACACACACACACACACCTCTTGTGGATGAGAGAACTCTAGCTGGTAAGGGCAATATTATCATGGGCACTGCCAGCAAGATAGTACCACTGGAAGAACTCTGATTCTCAAGGCATGGATCTGAGGATAATGGTTTTTGTCCTTCATCCTTGAAGAGACCAAAATGACATCACTATGTTAGAGGGGAGTTCTAGTATGTCAGACTGTGGCTGACCAAACAAGTACAAGATCAGAATGTTCTACCACAGGTCAGGCACAAACAGTCCATGTGAACATTTGGATTCTCTAAATTTGCAAATCTTGTGTTTCTTTTGAACTAGTTCAATTCTATTTTGCTCATAGAGCACAGCATATTCTCTGATGCAGGTTCACCATGCTGGGTGGTTCAGTGCCTGTGTCTCCCAAGTAAAACAATTCCAAAATTCTTAAGAGAGAACTTGAACATGTCATTGGACAGCTTTTCCTGACCTTGCCTTGTGTGAGCTCTCCATAAAATAGTCTTTTAGGCAAACATACATTTGGCATTTGAACAATGTGGCCAGCACATCAGACTTGCACTCTCTGAGGCAGAGTGTGAATGCTTGGCAATTTAATTCAAGAAAGTTATCCTGCCAGATGATCTTTAGAATCTTCCTAAGACAATTCAAATGGAAGGGATTCAGTTTCTTGACACAGCATTGGTATACCATCCAGGTATCACAGGCATACAACAATGAGGTCAGCAGAACAACTCTCTAGATCTTCATTTTGCTATTTGGAAAAGCTGAAAAATTCATAAGTGTTAAATAATGATAAATTTGTAAATATCATTATGAGACATGAGCATATTGTGTTTACTTTTTCCATAGAATAATAAGGGTTTTACTGGAAGTTACATCAGAAGTTATTGATACCAAATCACCTTAAGGCTCAGAACATCTTAGTCACTTGTCCATAGTCACATAACTTGTGAGTATCAGTGACAGAATTTGAGGCCAATTCCTTCTGAGACCAAGTCAGCATTCTTCCTACTCCAATAATGAGTATATATGCAAAGGTTATAAGCTTACTCCTTTAGACATACCCCAAAAGCATCTTTTACTCAGATTCTCTTGTGTTCTGAATGTCAATTCTATTAAGAAATAAAATAGTACTTTCCCACAAAGTGTCTGCAATCATTTCATTTTTGAGAAGACCCTCAATATATTCAAAACAGTAAAAAAAATAATTAAAATTGATTCCTATAAGAAATTAGCTTTCCATATAAGAAATAGCACTAAGGGGCGGGAGGGGCAGAGCCAAGACTGCTGAGTAGTAACAGCACTTCCCAGGAGCTCTAGCCCACTCCACTTCAAAAATTATGTAAAAGGGGAACTCTGAAGGAACTCTGGATTTCCAGAACCCACAAAATGACAGAGAAACTAACCTCCCTCTTCTGATAGTCTGGCACCCCAGCAGCGAGCATGCAGTGAAGTGCTCTGGGAGCCAACAGCACAGTGCTCTGGAAGCCGACAGCACAGAACTCTGGGAGCTGAGCCCAGGTCCGCCTGAGTCCAGATCCATATGAGTCAGAAGTTTTAGCCCCAGGGCAGCCAGACAAGCAGCCAGCTGGAGGGACGCCAGAACACCAAGAGCTGTGGCGTTTCCAGAATTATCAACATATACATGCCTACGACAAAGTGAGAGGTCAGTGGCCTATGGACTTTGGGACTGGTTGGGAGAGTGCAGGGCCTCTTTCCCCTGAGGGCAAGAAGCTGTTCTGGAGCTGGTGCAGCTTGCCCCACTTTGCCATGTTGCAGCTTCAGATCCCGGCCTGGGAACTGTAGGGGGATCTGGCAATCAGTCTGAGGGTGTAATCCCTCTTGCTTTACCCTTCTTGAATCTAGATTGCAGTCTGTGTTGGAGGTCTTGGGGTGGGTGACCAGCTTGCCAGAGCTTGTAGAGGCTTCAGAGAGGCCACCCAATTAATACTTCCGGAAGTTGGGAAATCCCTAGCATTTGGGACAGAAGCTACCCTGGCTGGTGGCAGAGCTCTACTGTGGCAACAAGCCCAAAAGTCAAGTAATTGAATGGCAACATGCCTAGGAAAAGGAAACGAAATAAACAGAAAATTCTGCATTAGACTCCTATGTTGGGGGCAAAGAGGATCAAAGCATGGAACAGGAGGAGGACTGCACCAAAAGCCCCAATGAAAATACGAGCTGGTTAAAGTCCATAGAGGACCTTCATAAGCAGATAACAGAAGTACGGGAACAATTGGGTAGAGAAAAGAGAAAGATGCAAGAAAAGTGTGAAATAACAGTCAACAGCCTGACTGAGGAAAATAACACCTTAAAAAATAGACTAACTCAAATGGCAAAAGAGGCTCAAAAACGCAATGAGAAGAAGAATGCCTTAAAAAGCCAACTTTGCCAATTGGAAAAAGCATCAAAAAATCTCATTGAGGAGAATCATTCCTGCAGAATTAGACTGGAGCAAATGGAATCTAGTGACTTTATGAAAAATCAAGATGCTATTAAGCATATCCAAACAAATGAAAAAAATAGAAGGCAATGTTAAATATCTCATGGGAAAAACCACTGAACTGGAAAATAGACCCAGGAGAGACAATCTAAAATTATTGGAGTACCTGAAAACCATGACCAAAGAAAGAATCTAGAAATCATCCTTCAAGAAATTCTCAAGGAAAATTGCCCTGATGTTTTAGAACCAGAGGGTGAAATAGAGGTTGAAAGAATCCACCAATCACCTCCTGAAAAAGATCCCAAAAAGGAAACTCCTAGGAATATTGTAGTCTGGTTCAAGAATTCCCACATCAAGGAAAGAATATTACAGGTAGCCAGGAAGAAACAATTTCAATATTGTGGAAACATAATCAGGATAGCACAGGATCTGGAAGGATCAACAGTGAGGGCCCGAAGAGCATGGAATATGACATTCTGGAGGGCAATGGAGCTGGGATTAAAACCAAGAATCACCTACCCAGCAAAACTGAGTATCATGTTTCAGGGGAACATTTGGTCTTTCAGTGGAATATATGACTTTCAAGCATTCTTGAGGAAAAAACAGAGTTGAATAGAAAATTTCGCATTCAGATACAAGAAACAAGAGATGCTTGAAAAGGCAAACTAGGAAAAGAAATCATTATGAACTTATCAAAGTTGAATTATTTACATTCCTACATGTGAAAATTATATATATATATATATATATATATATATATATATATATATATATATATATATATATATATATATATATATATATATATATATTAAAAGAAGAGACAGGAAAGGATGATTTTTAAGGACTCATCTAACATTAACATTCTGTGGGGTGTAACTCTGAGACTGAGACACAAAGAGATGATATGAGATGCCCAAGGACACACAATTTATAGGACAGTACAATAACCTAGATCATCTGTTGCCTACTCTGTTCCTCTCTATTGGCCTAGAAGTCAGTGTGTTTTAATCATCATAGAAGTTAAAAACCTGGATTTGAGTCCCAGGTCTAATACTTACTAACTCTATTACAATAGAGAATTCACCTCATCTATCTAAACATCAGGGGGAGCAAGAATTTCTTAAGAGATTCCTATGTGCTAACTACTATGAGTAAACATACAATCGAAAAGAAAGGCCTTGAGGAGCTTACATTGTAATTTGTAAAGACAAGAGTTGGGGTGTTATGGAAAAAGTTAGTTGAGCCAGATTAAGCTGGAAAAGAATGAAGGGATGAAAATTACTAGCCTGGACACTTTCTTAAAATAGAAGTTTAACTGAAAGAGTCAAGAAAGTGAGAAATGTGCCATCCAGAGATATAACTAGAAAGAACTGAGCCTGAATCCTGATGGAAGCAAACCAAATGATCTTGTTCTTTTCATTGTTTGGTTTTATTTCCTCCTTACCATCTTTCATCCCACCTAGTACAATATGCCTTTGTAAGTGGAATAATGTCTAATATTAATACATTTGCAGATCCTATACTGGACTATATGCTGTCGTGTGGGGAGGGGGGAGGGAAGTAAAGGAAATTTGAAAATCAAGGAACTATGGAACTGAATCTTGTTAACTGAAACTAAACTAATAAATTAATTTAAAAAAATAGAAGTTTAATTTTTACACAAGGTTGCTATGGAGAAAATGTTTCAAAACCTTCTAAAGATCAAAAAAATATTCATCATTATTTTATTGTTTGTTTTTACTCAGAATCAAAAGAATTGGTGGCAAGCCACTCTGCCCCCAGATTCCCTCCAAACTATGTAAAAGAGGACTCTGAACAACTTCTGAAGCCCAAGCAAGAGATGCCTGAGAAGGTAATCAGGGAAAAGAAATCAAAAGGAACTTATCAAAGTTAAACTATTTACATTCCTATATGGAAAACCAATAACTGTTACTAAGGAAACCTTTCTCAGTATGAAAATAATGGAAGAAGGGTGTGTGGTCATATGAATACATATGTGAATGTGTGTATATATGGTTACAGTTATATATGGATAGAGGGCATAGGTTGAATTTGTTGGGAAGAGAGGATACTCAAGGGGTGAAATTATGAGGTGAGAGAGGAAAGTGGCAAGAGGAGATGGGGAGAGACAGGGTAGGGTAAACTATCTCATGTAGAAGAAAGAAGGGGAAGTGGTTGCAAGGGAGGGGGAGAATAGGAAGGCAAAAAGGCAAAACCACATTCTCATTGAATTTGGTTCAGTTAGAGAATGACATATGTACTAAATGGGATATCTCAACCTACAGCAGAATAGGGAGAAGGGGGATGAGAGGAGGGAAGATGGATGGGAGGGCATCCTTGGGGGGAGGGGAGTTTGGAAGTACCCACTATAGAAGAGGGACAGGATCATGTAGGGAACGGACCAGGTTGGGGTTGGGATGAGTGGGAGGGAATTATAAGCAGCCTTGTACAACATATCTACTATGATAATTTTTTGCATAGCTAGACATGTACAACATATACTGAATTACTTATCTCCCCAGAGGGAATGGGTGACAAGGGAGGAAAGAAATGGATCTGAAATTCAAGGTCTTAAGATTAAATGTTTCAAATATAAAAAAAAAAAAAAAAGAATTGGTGGTCTAAAAACTAAATTCCTCTAAATGACCTTGAACAATCATTGATAAGTGCCATACTAGTCTCGTATTTTTGTATTAACTTTTCACTCAGTCTTCAGGTTAATAATATTGCACCTTTCTCTGTGTTGCCTGCAGATAATATTTCCCTGCAGTTATATTACATTTCAGAAATATAAACTACTATAGGAATTAAGTCATAAAATATCACTCCATACACATCTAATACAGTATACATACATGTATGTACATATATAATGAATTAAGACTTGGAATACTCACATTATTCCATACATATACATATGTGCATGCATTACACAACTTACATATACAATGAATATAAACACAATGCATATACATAAAACTCATACATGGATACATACATATATATATATATATGACTCAATCTTGACAAAGCTGAGAATTTAGGGGTTACTATGAGATTGTATTCTGATGAGCACAGTAATTTGACATACCCTCTGACTTGGGCCAGCTCACTCCTCCTTAAATAACTGGCCCTACACAAACTCCCAGAGGCTCAGTATTTTGATGCTGAGTTCATTTCAGCTCAGAACTCATTCAAGCTCCAGTGATCAACCTGCTTCAGTCTCCCAGTAGCTGAATTCCTACTCATGTGTCATCATGTTCAGTTACATTTAATAGTAAAAGTTGTTTTATGCTGTAATATATTGCAAAAAGCTAGTTATTAAATGATGAATGTTTAAAGTCAAAGCAATTTTTGTTGTAAAAGATTGTAAGCTTTAGCAAAACTTGGATCTGCTTGGGTAGAGGGTGTATCCACAAGGATTATATTACAGATTCTTGGAGTATGGTGGTATGTGTACATGCCACAGTCACAGAAAACATCCTTACATCCTTAAGGTGCTTCCCAATGTTTTACACAATCTACAACATTTTAGGACTCATTAAGGAAAGTTCATTTAATGCTACCTAAAATTTCATAATGAAATTGACAACTAAAATTTCCTTGGGATATTTCCAATATATAATTCAAATATTTTATCAAAAAAAAAATAGTTTCCAGGCAGTATCTGTGAGATTCCTTTTCCTCAAAAATCTGCATGCCTACTTATTGTTGATAATATATAAACCATAACTCTAGATGAGTAGATTTTAGAAACAAAGTATTAACAATTGTCTTGCTTTATTCATTGAGTCCCACAGAAAAGAAAAATAATTATCCAATTTCAATTTATACTAAAAATGTATCTGACAATAGAGGAAAGAACATTTCTCTTAAGACAAAATATTTCTCTCTGCAAACTAGCAGTAGTAAAGCTCCACTCAAGAAAATAGTTTAGTCAGCTCAGTGATATGCAACATATTTGGCCTCCAATTGACTTAGGGTTGCTTAGGCATAATAACAAGGTTAACATCTCACTTTAACTCTTCCCATAAATTGTGGTATTAGGAACTACAGATATTCCATAGTTGTATAAATCCATTGCACTGGAACTCTGCCCCTACCCATCCAACACCCACCCATCACAAACAGTACACAATGACATTCTTGGCACTAATAAATTGTGCTTCTCACTCTAGAAAAGATGAATACAATACTCATCATCTAAGTGGCAATAAGTTAGTTCAAATCCTGTTTCATACACTTATTAACATAGCACAATTCCCCTTAGCCTTACTTTCCTTAAATGCAAAGTAAAGAAGCTGAACTGAAAAAAAAAAGAAGCTGAACTGAATGGTGTCTAAGATCCATATCTAAGATTCTAGCTGTTATAACCTGCTTTGAAGCTGATCTATGGCCATGTGGAAACAAAACTATTCCACAGTCATATAAAAGTTTTATATTTACATTTTAGTCTCTTCCTTGTTTAAAATTATCAGTGCCCATGTGTCCCTTGGTGAGCATTTGAAACTTTGACATAAAGAAGAATTTTGATAGGTCTTTAGTTTCTTTGGATTTTCCCTTAACTGTGTCTTGACTTTTTTTTTTTAACAAATTGGTATGTATTTTATTCAATTCCCTTCCTGCAATTGTCTCACCTACATTTACATGCCATTCTTATCCAACCCTATGGCTCCTTTGTCAATAAAACAAAGAAAACATGTATTTTTCTGTGAAAAATTCTTTTAGCTTTCTGTATTTTCAACATCACTATCATCACCACCACCAACAAAAATATATATGTGACAAGGAGCTATAAAACCAAATGACATATCAATCTATTTCATTTTTAATTGTGATTTTAACAATTCTATTTTATAAGCACCAATTATGTACAAAGATCATATGTTAACTCCCACTGGGCAAACTCCAACTTAAAAAAAAATTAAGACATATTTCCTATTGTCCTGGAGCTTACAAATTGACAAAGATTTAGAACTGTATAAGTTAAAAAGTAGCTCATGAGAAAGACTTTGGAGAGACATAGGAATAAAACTTCAGGAAGGACTTTTTGGGGAAAGTAGGATTACAAAAATTGAGGGTGTATTTTTTTCATTTTAATAAATATTTGTTGAATCCTACTTTGCATTGAGTTAAACTTTGAAGGATGAGTAGGAATTCTATTGGCGATTAAAGATGAAAGAATCCATTCCAAGTATGGTCACAGAGGTAGAGAGCACTAGCATGACTTCAAGAAACAAAGAATGCATGGCTGAAAGTATTATTAGACACATTTGGAAGATGCCAAATTGCAGACCTTTGAATTCTTTGTATAATTTGGTTGAGCTGTATTCAGTAGATAAATCAGTGCAATTGTTTTTAACCATAGAAATGAGAACACCATAAAGTGAGCAATAGTGACTCTCTTGTCTCCTCCTCTGCTTGAAAATCAGGTATTTTACACTTTCACCCCTCTTCCAGAATTTTTTGGCTCACCTAAGAGAGTGAGGGGTCTTTTATCTCTGCAACTGAATCAAACCCCCATTATTATTTCCCCCTCCTCAATTTTAGGAATCCAAGAACTCCAGTTCCTTTAACTGCTACATAAATTTTCTACAAAAGAATATTTGATTAAAATTATAGCAAGAAAAAAAACACACAACACAAAAATAGATACAGGAATATATCCATTGTGAATGATAAAATGTCTCTTCATTATCTATTGCTTTCAGGGATTCACAGAATTTGAGGCACAGAAAGAGCAGGAATGTGGCGGCTAGGTGGCGCAGTGAGTAGAGTGCCAGTCCTGGAGTCAGAAGAACCTGAGTTCGGATCCAACCTCAGACACTTAACACACACAAACAAAAACCTAGCCGTGTGACCTTGGGCAAGTTACTTAACCCCAATTGCCCTCCAAAAATGCAAAAAAAAAAAAAGAAAGAAAGAAAGAAAGAAAGAAAGAAAGAAAGAAAGAAAGAAAGAAAGAAAGAAAGAAAGAAAGAAAGAAAGAAAGAAAGAGCAGGAAGTTGTAGAGGAATTGGCACTAGACTAGCAGTCAGGTGACAGAATTCTAGTATTTGTTATATCAGGAAATACTTGGGAGACTTAAGTAATGTATTCAATCTATGAATATGGACTCTATAATGCATGTAGCAATTTCTTAAATATGCTAGAGCTTCCCCTTTTCATAATGGAATAAGAAAATGGAACAGCACAATAATGAGTCAATCAAGAGGACTTCTGACATCCAGAGTGGTTTGACATATCAACAATCCTTTGCAGTGATGGAGAGTAAACCCAGCTGGATTTGCAAAAACATTAGCAATTCTGAAGCCAATTAAGCTCATATTAGCTTTGAAGCAGACCCTAAGCCATTTGGTGGTTTTTGAAACTTCAATAGACATCCTTATCTTCAGAGACTCCCTTTAGTGTTGGTTATGGGGCTCTCAAAGACACTGTTTTATGTTTTTTGAGACATCCTATTATCTTATTATTTTTGGTCAATCCTTGACTGTCAGGACTGCTTATCACCAAGAATGCCCTCTGGTTGTGAGACACCTTAAATTGGTCATTCCACCTATTTCATGGATTTCCCTCTCTCCTTGGTATGGGGCTCCTGGCTGATTCCTTTCTAGTACCTGCCCAATACATTTCTCCCCAATTCCATGACTTCCTTTGCTTAAAAATATTCGAATACCTCCCTCTTTTCAACTCCTCTTTGATTAAATGAGGACACTATCTCTCTGTTCAAGCTTGGAAGCTCCTGCTCAGGAAATAAATGAATTTCTAAATTGTGAGGTTTTTATGCCCTAATACATGGTCTATTTTTAAGTATGTACCATGTATTGCTGAGAGGAAAGTAAATTCATTTTTATCCCCATTCAGTTTTCTCCAAAGATCTATAATATCTAGTCTCTAAAGTTCTATTCACCTCCTTAACTTCTTTCTTTATTTTGAGGTTAGATTTATCAAGTTCAGAAAGGGGGAGATTAAGGTCCCCCACTTTTATAGTTTTGCTATCTATTTCTTCCTCCAATTCCTTTAACTTCTCCTCTAGGAATTTGGATGCTATACCACTTGGTGAATATATGTTAAGTAATGATATTGCTTCATTTTCGATGGTGCCTTTTAGCAGGATATAGTTTCCTTCCTTATCTCTTTTAAATAGATCTGTTTTTGCTTTTGCTTTATCTAAGATAAGGATTGCTACCCCTGCTTTTTTTTACTTTAGCTGAGGCATAATAAATTCTACTCCAGCCTTTTACCTTTACCCTCTGGGTATCCCTTTGTTTCAAATGTGTATCTTGTAAACAGCATATTATAGGATTTGGGCTTTCTGTTAGACCAATAATTCTTAAGTTATCTCTCCTGGATCTGTTCTCTAGGTCAGTTGTTTTTCCAATGAGATATTTTACATTTTCTTCCAATTTTTCAATCGTCTTGTTTTGTTTGATTAACTCTTGGTGCATCATCGAGTTCTGAGTTTCAATTTGATTAATTCTAATTCTTATTGAATTATAGTCCTCAGTTAGTTTTTGAAAGTCCTTTTTAGGGCAGTATTTTCTCCAATAACTTCACTAAGTCTACTTTTAAGGATTTGTTTTCTTCACTGAAACTTTTTTCCAAGTTGGTCACTGCCTCCCTGATTTGGTCTTTAAAATGTTACTTAGGCTCCTCCAAGAATGCTATTTGGGCTTGAGACCAGTTCATATTTCCTTCTGTGGACTCAGGTTTGGGTAAAGAGTCCAAGTTGTCCTCTGTATTTGGTTGTTCTTAACCTACATATTAAGCTTGGATCAATTTTCTTGCCTTCCCCTTCTTCTCAACTTCCTTTCTTCCCATTGTGATTTCCTATTTCTTAATTTTTCAGGCTGTGAGCTAAGGGCCTGTTCATTGACTTTGAATGCTGTAGCCTCTGGGTGTCTAGTTTGTGGCTAAGGTGGGAATCTCAGAGAGGAATGTAGATGGGCACAGAGTAGTCTGTGGAAGTGGATGGATCTGAACATTTCATATTTCTGCCTCTATACCCCTGGGCTATAAGCAGGCTTTAGTTGGTGAAGTGAGGTGGGGCTTGTTGGGACCCCTCTCTCTCTTCTCTTCAGACTCCTGACTGTCTCTGTTACACCCCTTCTTGAAGATTCCCAAGCCCAAGGATATTTCCACTAACTTGGGATTTCAGTCTGGGTAGAGGCTTATCTTTGGGTTTTTACTTCATGAAGAAGGGATGTGAGGATAGAGCAATTAGAATTTACTTTGCCATTCTAGCCCCTGCATTATGTAGGCAGGCAATTTTTAAACTTCCAGGCTGGGGGCCAATAGCTGCAGGAGAAGCTGCTGTCTCCACTGGGGGGGCTGAGCACTTTCCACCTGGCTCCAATGATCCCTCCTATTCCCTTGTGAGATGACTGCGAGATGACTGTGATTTGTCCTTGGTAAGTCTGCAGGGTGGGGCTTCTTCTCTCTCTGGTGTAGTCTGTTTGTCTACTCTTAAGTCTGAGCTGTGCAGATTCCACATGCTCTGCACTTGCCCTGTCCAGATGCACTGGACATTTTCCTGGGCTGGATTCTACCACACTCTATCTCCAAGTGGATTTTGTCACTCCAGAATCCATTCAGATTCACTTTTTTAAAGTTTAGTGATGGGAATCACAGAGGAGCTTAGAGAAATTACTGCTTCCTTTCAGCCATCTTGGCCCATCAATTGGGGAATGGCTAAACAAGTTGTGGTATATGCATGTAATGGAATACTATTGTGCTATAAGAAACGAAGAGGAGGCAGTTTTCATATTTACCTGGAGAGGCTTATACAAACTGATGCTGAATGAGAAGAGCAGAATCCAGAGAAATCTGTATACAATCACAGACACAACATATGTGTGATGACCAACTATGACAGACTGGACTTTTCTCAGCAATGCAGTGATATAAGTCAATCTTGAAAGACTCGTGAAGGAGAGAGATGCCTACATCCAGAGACATAACTAGAAAGGACTGAGCTTGAAACCTGATGGAAGCAAACTAATTTAACTTTTTCTTTTCATTGTTTGGTTTTATTTCTTCTTTACCATTTTTCATCCCATCTAGTACAATTCGCCTTTGTAACTTGACAAATTTCTAATGTGAAAGTATTTGCAGATCCTATACTGGACTATATGCCATTGTGGGTGGTGGGGGGAAGGAGGGAAGGAAAATTTGAAACTCAAGGAACTATGGAATTGAATCTTGTAAACTAAATATAAACAAATTTTTAAAAAAGGACAGAGTTTGAATGTAGATGGAATAAAATTACCTGCTCTCTTTCTTTTTCTTGTTTGGTTTTGTTTCCTCTTTCCCATTGCTAATTCCATCTGTTACAATCCTTCTTTATAACCTGACTAATGTCTAATGTGGAAGTTTTGCAGATCCTATACTTGATGCATGCCACCATGGCGGGGGGGGGGGGTGGAGGTGGGAAGGGGGAAGGAGAGAGAGAAAAGTTGAAACTCAAGGGATTGTGGAACTGAATGTTCCTAAATAAAAGTAAACAAACAAATTAATAAAGACAAAAGCAATTTAAAAAAACTACCAGGATAGGGTCAATTTTCTTAGCATTTATATGAATAATTTCAACATAAGAATCCCTGAGGATATAGAGAAGTACTGAGTGGATTCATATCAGACAAAGCAATATAGAAAACCTAAGTTCCAATTATAAATTATATTTGGGTGCACTTTCCTTTACTTACTAGGAATTCTTAACATAATTGCCCAAACAAACCCTTCTAATCTAAGGAGTGGGGCAGGGGCAGGGGAGATGGGCAGTATCAGGCTCAGCTACATGTAATATTCATTCTTGGTGATGGCAATGAAGATGCAGCTGATAAAAAAGACTTTGGAGTTGTTTCAGTGGGATTTGGGGAACTGGTAATATTTCATCTTTATCAGTTCATGCTTTATACCCATAGTCTTCTAGTATCTCTCCTCATTGTATTTCATTCAAACTTTCCCTCTCCTTCCCACCCCCATGAAAAGATAAGCCACACAGAGAAAGACAAGTGCTATGTCACCTGTTTAGTGATGCTACAAAAAAATCAACATGTTACATTCAAGTGATATCATTTTCTCTAAAGATGACTAGCTTTGCAATTTCCAGCTGTTACAAATTAACAAGTTATTTCATATTCAGCGATAACCTTTTGACATCAAATTCTAGATGTTATTCAAATCTTTCCATTTAAAAATAAAAGAAAAACTTGGGGAAATATTGGGAAGACATGAGAGGCTTGGTTATCAGCAGCTGGTTTGACTAGCATCTCCCTGTGACAGAAGTTGATTTGTACACAGTGCAAAGACTTCATTCTTAATTAGCTCCTTAAAGGGCTCTTCTTCATGTTTTAATGAAATGCAAAAATATGTAATAGTCTGAAAATGAAGGAAAATTTCTTTGTCATATGGCAATTATTTAAAATAAATATCTGACCATAAACCCCCAAAATATACTTACATGCAATTATCTAAAACTACTATACTGTTTCAGCTATAGTAATTAGGAAATCTTTGGATGCACCTGATTGAACTAATCTTTTCCCCCTTTTTGTTTAAAACTTATTTTCAGTTTTTGAGTATTCTTTAAAATTCATTTAATAAAGTATTTTCTCTTTGAATGCATAGGGCACATCTACACAATTAAAAAATGCTCCAATAAGCTGCTGACTTCTTTTTTCTAATATGAGGGGAGAAGTACTTCTCTATTGTGCAAATTTCACCAGTGGAGGGAAAAAAATCAGCTTGTGCTTATTTCTTTGCCCACTTGCCACAAACTAGAGAGGGAAGAATGAGGAGAAATATTTATGGGTTCTCTCTATTTTCCTGCTATCTCTACTAAATAATAATAAAAAATAGCAAGAATGAGAACCTAGAGATTTAATTCCACTTCTGGCTCCTCTAAATACATAAAATGAAGCTGTAGGAACACTATCTCCCCTTCCTCTGTCCTAGTTTCCTCAACTCCACATTTAGGAGAATACTTTTACCTGAATTTTCCTTTCTTTTTTGACATCCTGTATATCAGCATTTGAACTCCTCCAGGAATAAAGAAACCATCAATACATTCAAAACAAGCACAACTGACACTTTGCCTGTTTAATGTTTAGTGGAAGAATACAGGTACTATAAAAGGCAATTAGTTTGCCTCCCTCTAATTCTACAGAGCTACTATGTTATAGAACAAATACCTGAGGTGGTTGTTTCTACTTCCACAGACTGCACTGCTGATGAAGACACACTATAGCAATGGAGTACACATTCTTTCCTCATTGATATAACTTGGTACTAATGTACCAAGATGCCCACGAGTTGGAAAACTGAGCCACACAAATGGTCTTTGGAACTAAGATGCAAAATTTGAATATTTATAATTGGAAGTTGTCATTCTAAGGGAACGCAATGAATTGGCTTCACAATGATTATACTGTATCTATCAATAAATAAACAAATTAAGTCCTACTATGTGCTAAATACTATATAGGGCACTGAAGATGCAAGTACAAAGAATGAAACAACCCCCATTCAAAGGAGGTTACAATTTAATGGGAGAGACAACACATATATATATATATATATATATATATATATATAAATACACAAAGCAAAATATAAAATGAATAAAAATGCGTGTACATATGGATATAGATATATGCATATATGTATGTCAGTTTCAGAGAGAGGGAAGAAGTAGATGGGCATCAAGAAAGGCTTCATGAAGAAGTTGGAGTTTAAGTTACATCTTAAAAGAAGGGAAGGACACCATGAGAAAGAAGCAATGAAGGGATATATTACAGGTATATAAGAAGGACAATGTAAAGACATGAAGAAAGAAAAGGGGCACCATGTGTGAAGAACGGAGAGAAAATCAGTTTGATTGGAACACAGAATATGGGAGAGAGAGTAATGTCCAATGAGACCAGAAATGTAGCTAAAGCCATTTTTTCTAGTGATTTATAAGCTAAATAGTGGGGTTTATAAACTATCCTAGAGATAACAGAGTATTTAATAGGATTACCTAAATAAATCTGAAATTTGGTAAACCAAACTAAACTAAGACCAAATGAATGAAGTCTTGAAACCCAAAATAAGAATGTTATTCTGTAAAGAATAGTGAACTCTTGAAAGATTTTTTTACCTAAATAATTTTCATGTCAGATGAACACATAATAGTAAACTCTCGTTAGTTAAACCACACCAATAAGGAAATTACCTGACACCTAAAAAGAGATATCCAATGCTTTACAAATGTGGGAAATAAGGAAGTGTTTGAGAAGAAAGAAATTCATTAGAAAACCTTAAGAGAAAATGATTTTATGATACTTTCCCCCTCTTAATGGCTGGCATCAATTTTCAGCTTTACAATCAAAAACCTTATCTAACCAACAGTCCCTTGATAGGTGGTTCAGTGGAGAATATGGGTGTGAAGTTATTACATTACATAAATGTTAAATTATAAGAATGTTAATGGAAAAATTTGGAAAAATATTCACCAGCATGTTATTCAAATATAGTTATACGTTTTTTTTCCTAGCTTCTACGCTGTGTGAAGTATTATGACATATTTTTTAAAAACTCTGTTTCTAGAGTTGATGGCTACTTATGATTATGATAACATTTTAAAAATCAGACATAATTCTGATTTACTGAATTTGTTGTTCTCTTTATATCTTATAATAATCTAAAAATCCATATTTTAAAATTTAAAGGCAAAAGGAATAAGATAATAAGGTTAACAGCAGATAAAGGATATGATACAATTGGAGATATATTGGAGCAACAGTTCTCAAAAGGACTCCTTTATGCTCTTAAAAATCATTGAAGACTCAACAAAGTGGTGTTGTTTATGTAAGTTATATCTATTAATTTTATTAGAAATTTAAAAGGCTTGATATATTTATCAGTATATTTGGCATAAAAGACTCATTTAAAATATTTTGGGAATCCCCATAGTTCTCTAGAACACAATGTGAGGACTATTACATTAGAGGAAAATAACTTGTGGTAGAATTATTACTGATTGTAATAGTATTAAAGAAATGGCCACGTTGCCCAAAATGCAGAGAAATATGAATGGTCCTATTCTGTACTGGCTCCACTACAATCATAATTATACATGACTAGAATACTTTTGTCTTTTGTGGGAGGGAGCATTACTACATTAGGAATCTTGGGTGGGGGGAGAACATTTCATGTAGTATAAAGTTCCTAATCCCTACAATAAATCAGAAGGCATAACACATGGCTTTGCCTCAACAGAAAACACATTTATTTGTTTCCAAGTTAAATTGCTTTGAGACATCCTGCATTTACCTAAAATATTCCAAATATGTCAATAACAATCCCAGAGTTAAAAATAGAAAGAAATAACAGAAAATACTAATGTAATTAGTGATCCAATGTTAAAGAAAATGTTACTTTTTTAAATCTCCAAAAGTTTATATTTTTGTATTTTTAATAACCATAATGTTTTCAATTATTTACCATTGGCATCTGGAAAGTAGAGATCAACTCTGTCAATTCAGATTAAAATGTGTTTTGGATACATAGTCACATCCTGAATCACTCAGACATATCTCAAAATAGCTTGATTCCTCACAGGATAAGATCATTGAGTAAATCTTATTATTTTCCCTCTAGCAACTAAATCGGTAATACCACACAGCAGAAGAAGCATCAGCAACCTTGCAGTCTTGCACCATGCATTGTGAATCAATATATTATGCAAAAATGAAACTTTGTTTATCCTGAAACAAAAACAAAACAAAAAATAAAATAAAGATACCTAGAACTATTTCCTCACTGCCAACACTGGCACCAGGAATTTACTTTCAAATAAGAAAATCTTCCTTACTTCCAAATAATCACAACTCTTACCTGTAGAGTAAGGTATCAAATCAAGGTCTTCCTGACTTCAAAACTCTTTCCACTAAGTCAAACTGGCTCTAGACATGTAGGTATTTAGATAAGTTTTTCTTATAATAAGATTAAAGTTAACTCTGTAAATTTCATCTACTGTACCTAGTTGTTCTCTTAGGACCCCCCCCAAAAAAAACAAATCTAGTGCATGCTTTTTCCATAGCAGACTTAACTCTTCTTTAGGCTAAACCTTCCTACTTCTTTCAATCAATTCTCCTATGATAAAATCTTGAAGCCTGTAAACATCCTGTTCTCTGAAATGGGCAGGGAGAGTATATTAGTAGAAATCTTGCCAGTGTGAAAACAAAAGATATTGATATGTCTCTGTATGTATCTATATACATATACACACAAATAAAACATACATATGTACATTTATACTCACATATATACATATGAGCAAATATATATACACACACATATGAAATGGAAATACATAAGGATAAGTAAGAAATTAAATCTAAAATTGTCAAATTCTGTAAGAATAGTGATATGGCTATTTTGGTTACTGACTTACAAAATGGCCAAGAAGAGGAGAAATAACAGGAGCTACAAGAAGGGCCATGGTCCCCTGCAGCCCTTCCATTACACCAATTGCACCTGCTATATGCCCAAGGACAAGGCCATCAAGAAATTCAGCATCATGGAAGGCCCAGCCATCAGGGACATCTCCAAGGCCAGCATCTTCAACTCCTGAATGTTTTTCAAACTGTAAATGAAACTACAGTACTGTGTGAGCTACACAATCAACAGCAATGTAGTGAGGAATCACTCCCATGATGCAAGAAATGATTGTTTATTTGATTAAAAAACATTTATTTGTT